>JAGIQG010000456.1:0-29469 GCA_024679065.1 Sphyrna mokarran
GAGGGTCGGTGCTGAGGGAGCGACACACTGTGCAGAGAGTTGGTGCTGAGGGAGCGCTGCACTGTGGGGATGGTCGGTGCTGAGGGAGCACTGCACTGTGGGGAGGGTCGGTGCTGAGGGAGCGCCGCACTGTGGAGAGGGAGCTGAAGGAGTAAATGCATTACTGATCTGTGCCTCGCTGACCTCCCTCTCTCCCTCTCTCTCCCATCCTGTTGTAGTACACTGCGGCGTTCCTGCGAACATCTCTCACGGACATTATGAATATCTCTCACACCATGATGAGGACACCTACCTTTCCGTGATCAAATATGTTTGTGACAGCCCTGTCTACTTCCTCGAGGATCCCGAGGAGGGTGGGTAACGCTAGCGTCCGGGGAGAACCATCAAAGTGCATTCGAGTTACAAAGCCGCCCCCAAAAAAATCATGTAGTCCCCCTCTACAGATTGGGCTGAAATACCCTAGGGCAGCCTGTAACCTGATGTTGCTGGAGGTCAGTGATGCGAGCAGTGTTGCAATAACCAGTAAAATCCACCCAACGCTCACCGAACTTTCGATGTCGCGCTGTTCTTATCTTTCTCTGAATGAGCTGTGTCGATTGTACACCCCCCTCCCCCCGCCCAAATCTGTCCATTCCGATTATGGTTACAAGGTGACCAGGTTTGTGTTCGCTGGGTTAACTGAGGGAATCGCGAGCGGGGCTGAGGGCCCCCAAGCGATCGGGTTTTTGTTTTGAGAGAGTGATGGCAAGAGGGGAGGAACGCCAGGCAGGAAAGGGTGAGCATGTCGGAGAAACAGCAAAACCTGCGCGAGAAGGAACGCTGTGAGGAGTGCCCCCGGTAAATTTGACCGACCGGTTTCCAGGTCAAGTGAGGCAGCTTCAGGGCGGGGTAAACTTCTGCTCCATTTTACCGAGGACGCGACCAGGAGGAGAATATTTCTCACCCAGTGCTGTTGGCTGAAATTGAGATGGTTAGTGACCTTGCCAAGTTGGGGGATGCAGGAAAGAGTGATCATAATATTCGGCAGTTTTAGACCAGGTTTGAGAGGAATTTGAGGACATCCAAAATCAGTTGTTGTAAATCCCACACTCTGTGGCCCATCCTTCATCCCCCCTATCCTCTTCCCCTCTCCCTCATTCCCCCCACCCTCTTCCCCTCCCCCTCGTTCCCCCCATCCTCTTCCCCTCTCCCTCGTTCCCCCACCCTGTTGCCCTCATCTTCATTCTTCACCCTCTCCCTGTATCCCTCGCTCTACCCGCCCCCTCTCAGCATCTCCCTCACACACCCTGCCCTCTCCCCATCTCCGTCTCTCCCCCCGCCCTCTCCCCATCTCCCTCACTTCCCCCGCCCTCTCCCCGTCACCCTCACTCCTCCCTCTCCCTCTCCCTATCTCCCTCGCGACGCCCCGCTCCGTCCCCGTCTCCTTCACTCCCCCCGCCCTCTCCCCATTTCCCTCACACTCCCCTTGCCCTCTCCCCATCTCCCTCGCTCCCCCTGCTGTCTGCCCAACTCCCTCACTCCCCCCTGCCCTCTCCCCGTCTCCCTCGCTACTCCCACCCTCTCCCCATCTCCCTCGTTCCCCCCCCCACATCCCCATCTCCCTCACTACCCCCCTCGCCCTCTCTCCCACTCCCTCGCTCCGCCCGCTGTCTACCCAACTCCTCAATCCCCGCCGCCCCTCTCTCCTCGCTCCACCCCCTGCCCCCTCCCCATCTCCCTCACTCTCCCCTTGCCCTCTCCCCATCTCCCTCGCTCTGCCCGCTGTCTACCCAACTCACTCAATCCACGCCGCCCCTCTCCCTCGCTCACCTCCGCCCCCTCCTCATCTCCTTCACTCTCCCCTCGCCCTCTCCCCATCACCCTCGCTCCCGCCGATGTCTACCCAACTCTCTCACTCTCCCCGTCTCCCTCGCTCCCCCTGCCCCTCTCCCCCTCTCCCTCACTCTCCCCATCTCCCTCACTCTCCCCGTCTCCCTCACTCACCCCTCGCCCTCTCCCCCTATTCCCCGCTCTCCCTGCCCCTCTCCCCCATCACCCTCGTTGCTCTCCCAGCCCCGGGTGGGGTGGGGTGGGGTGGGTGAAGGGGTTAGAACGATGAAGTAGAGTCGGAGGGGTAGACGGGGAGTGGGGGTGTGACACTGCGATGCTCTGGGGAAATGCGGCTAATGATCCGGGATTTGTTCTAACTCTGTCTCTGTCTCTCTCCCTCTCTCTGTCTCCCCCGATTCCCTCCAGCCGTGTACGTTTGCACGGAAAACAACAAGTGGAAGAACGCAAAATTGAAGTACCATTTACCAGAATGTCACAAAGGTAAAACGGACACAGAAATTTCAGGAACACACAGTCTCCCGATCGCCCTCGGTTAGAGCCACACTCGGAGCTCAGTTCGCGTCTCCCCATCCCCCTCGGTTAGACCCACACTCGGAGCACAGTTACCGTCTCCCTATCCCCCTCGGTTAGACCCACACTCGGAGCACAGTTCCCATCCCCCTATCCCCCTCGGTTAGACCCACACTCGGAGCTCAGTTCCCGTCTCCCTATCCCCGTCGGTTAGACCCACACTCGGAGCACAGTTCCCCTCTCCCTATCCCCCTCGGTTAGACCCACACTCGGAGCACAGTTCCCATCTCCCTATCCCCCTCGGTTGGACCCACACTCGGAGCACAGTTCCCGTCTCCCTATCCCCCTCGGTTAGACCCACACTCGGAGCACAGTTCCCGTCTCTCTATCCCCCTCGGTTAGACCCACACTCGGAGCACAGTTCCCATCTCCCTATCCCCCTTGGTTAGACCCACACTCGGAGCACAGTTCCCGTCTCCCTATCCCCCTCGGTTAGACCCACACTCGGAGCACAGTTACCGTCTCCCTTCCCGACTGACAACAAACATTGAAACATTACATGGGGAGCGGCGAGATTGTGGGGCTGGGATTAAAATCTCTGAAGCAACGTCCACTTGAAGGGGAGAGCAGGAATTGGAAGGGCAGAAGGGTCTGTTTGAATCCTACGTTGGTTCGATATCAGTTCCCCAGACTGAGGAATTCTTTTTCCCTGACTTTCTGTCTCTTAGTCTCGTGTGGAGTTCCGGCGGATATCGAACACGGGCATTTTGAATATGTGACCACACACGGAGTGACTTCCTACCTGTCTGCGATCAAATATACCTGTGACGCAAACTATCACGAGAGAGACTTCAGCGATGAGGGTGGGTTCTGTAAATCTGTCCACAGACAGTGCTGAGTGAGCGCCGCACTGTGGGGAGGGTCGGTGCTGAGGGAGCACCGCACTGTGGAGGGTCAGTGCTGAGGGAGCGCCGCACTGTGGGAGGGTCGGTGCTGAGGGAGTGCCGCACTGTGGGGAGTGTCGGTGCTAGGTGAGCGCCGCACTGTAGGGAGCGTCGGTGCTGAGGGAGTGCCGCACTGTGGGGAGGGTCGGTGCTGAGGGAGTGCCGCACTGTGGGGAGTGTCGGTGCTGAGTGAGCGCCGCACTGTGGGGAGGGTCAGTGCGGAGGGAGTGCCGCACTGTGGGGAGGGTCGGTGCTGAGGGTGCGCCGCACTGTGGGAAGGTCAGTGCTGAGGGAGCGCCACACTGTGGGAGGGTCAGTGCTGAGGGAGCGCCGCACTGTGGGAGGGTCGGTGCTGAGGGAGCGCCGCACTGTGGGAGGGTCAGTGCTGAGGGTGCGCCGCACTGTGGAGGGTCAGTGCTGAGGGTGCGCCGCACTGTGGGAGTGTGCTGAGGGAGCGCCACACTGTGGGAGGGTGTGCTAGGGAGCGCCGCACTGTGGAGGTCGTGCGAGGGAGCCCGCACTGTGGGCGCACTGTGGGAGGGTTGGTGCTGAGGGAGCGCCACACTGTGGGAGGGTTGGTGCTTAGGGAGCGCCGCACTGTGGGGAGGGTCAGTGCTGAGGGAGCACCGCACTGTGGGGACGGTGAGTGTTGATTGGGTGATGGTCTCTGGGGGCAGTGTGGGTGTTTCTGGGGGCTGATTTAAGTTCCCGTGCTGCGTTCTAACCCATGTTGTGCTGTTTAGGTGTTTATGTGTGTACTATCGAGGGTAAATGGAGAAATACTGATTTGGATTACCACGTTCCCACATGTGAACCAGGTACAGAATCATGTTCACTCCGTCTGCTTTCCATCAGAGAGCCCTGTTAAACACAGTCTCTCTCTCGCTCGCTCGCTCTCTCTGTCTGTCTCTCTCTCTCTGTCTCTCTCTCTGTCTCTCTCTCTCTCTCTGTCTCTCTCTGTCTGTCTCTCTCTTTCTCTCTGTCTCTCTCTCTCTCTGTCTCTCTCCCCCACTCTCTCTCTCTCTCTCTCTGCCCCTCTAACTGTCTCTCCCTGTCTCCATCTCTCTCTGTCTCTCTCTCTCTCTCTCTCTCTGTCTCTCTCCCCCACTCTCTCTCTCTCTCTCTCTGCCCCTCTAACTGTCTCTCCCTGTCTCCATCTCTCTCTCTCTCTCTCTCTCTCGGTGAGGGATCAGTCTGATGTTCTCTCTCTCTCTCTCTCTCTCTAGTTGAGTGCGGACGTCCCGTGGTTCACTTGGAAACTCACCAGCGGGTGGGGGGTGGCCAGATGGTGATCAACGGTGCCTCCCCCTGGAGCATGCTGCTGCGCGGGACCGACGGCGAGATTATCGACGGTGCCCTGATTGACCACCAGTGGAGGCTGACCAGTGCCCACGCCCTGCAGGGCGAGGGGCGCCAGGAGGCCGACATCAAGGCCAACTTCCACGCCTATGTGGGCATCGAGGATGCGCGAGAGATGGACATTGCACACGAGGTGCACATCGAAAGCATCTTCTACCACTTGCGCCCCAAGGATGCCGTGGTCTACCGCAGCGACCTGGCGCTGGTCAAGCTCCAGGAGAACATCACTTTCTCCAACCACATCATGCCCATCTGCCTGCCCGCCCACCAGCTGGTCTCCCAGGGCAAGGTGGGCCACCTGGCGGGCGGGGGGGTGGGCGCCGATCTGGTGCCCGCCACCCACCTGCTCTACGTGGAGCTGGGGGTGGGCAACACCAGCGAGTGCCTTCACCAGCTGCTGGCCGGGCACCCGGGGCTCTTCGCCGAGGGGGCGCCCGACCGCTTCTGCACGGAGCGCACGGCGCTGGGCGAGAACGTGTGCCGGGGGGACCGGGGCGCCCCCTTCGTGCTTGAGGAGGCGGGCGTGGAGTACGCGGCCGGAGTCCTCTCCTACGACGAGGCCTGCCGCGCCCAGACCTACGCCGTCTACACCAACGTCTTTGACTACGTGGATTGGATCAAGGAGGTCATCGCCAACCATTGAGATTGTGGTGGACGTGAGGGCCCTGGGGGAGGGAGTAAGGGGAGGGGAGGTGAGGCGGTGCGTGTTGGGGAGGGTGCTTCCAGCACTTCCCTGGCCCCCCAACCCACCCTGGTTTCCCCACCCCTCCCCTCCCAATCCTTCCATTCCCAAGAACCCCCCCCCGCCGCCAACCTTCATCCAAACCCCAATCTTTGGCCCATCTTGTTACGGAGTGGCTAACTCTCAGTTGTCCCTCCCCGAAACCGCCTCCACATCCTGACTTGTCTCCCCCCACCTTCCTCCAAAGATCACCCCCCCCCACAA
This sequence comes from Sphyrna mokarran, assembly GCA_024679065.1. Lineage (NCBI taxonomy): Eukaryota > Metazoa > Chordata > Chondrichthyes > Carcharhiniformes > Carcharhinidae > Sphyrna > Sphyrna mokarran. The sequence goes on from JAGIQG010000456.1 coordinate 5,590, forward strand.
TCATGGGACCCCCTTCACCTTCCCCTCTACGCCAACCCAAACCTCCCCCCAACTCTCCAATCCCTCACATGCAAGAGAGTTCTTTGGCCCATTCCCGCGTGGGTGGGATTCATTCCACACGCTCCTTCCTCCCACCCCCCAACCTTTCGCACAACCGTGGGACCCATCCAACCGAAACCACGCCCCCTACCACTCCCCTCTCCAAGCGTCCCAAAAACTGTGGGAATCCCTTCCCCACCCCATCCGGCTTCCCGACGCCGTTCATTGATCCATCAACGTATCCCTACCCTGGTGAACTATCTCACCCGCAAGCGCACCCACACACTCTGTGGGGGTTTGATAGCTGCTGGACCTCCTCGTGTGCACCACACCCCCCCCACACTCCCTCCAACAGCGGGGGTTGGGGGGGTATCCACCCCTCTCACCCAACACCAATCTCCACCAAACTCTTCTTCCTGCCTCCCTCTCAACAAACTTTGGGACCCCCCTCCCCCACCCACTTCCTACTCCCCTCTCCCTCCCAAGAAAGAGTGGGGACCCTCCCCCCTCCCCACCCACTTCCAACTCCCGTCTCCCTCCCAAGAAAGAGTGGGGACCTTTCCCACTTCCTACACCCATCTCCCTCCCAAGAAAGAGTGGGGACCCCCCCGCTCCCTACCCACTTCCTTCTCCCGTCTCCCTCCCAAGAAAGAGTGGGGACCTTCCCCCCTCTCCACCCACTTCCTTCTCCCGTCTCCCTCCCAAGAAAGAATGGGGACCTTCCCCCCTCCCCACCCACTTCCAACACCCATCTCCCTCCCAAGAAAGAGTGAGGACCCCCCCACTCCCTCCCTACCCACTTCCTACTCCCGTCTCCCTCTCAACAGAGAGTGGGGACCCACTCCCTACCCACTTCCTAACCCTCTCTCCCTCCCGAAAAGAACCTGTGGTGGCGGGGGGTGGGGGGGAAGAGTGGAGACATTACGGTTGCGAGGGGCAGTGGTGGGGGGGAGGGGAGGGGGACAAAGAGTTGACAAGCGGACGGGCAGAGAGTTGTACGTGGGGGTGGGGGGTGCTGACCCCATCATGCGGCAAATGTTTTAATAAAAGTCCTCAGTGCAAAGCATGCCGTCTCTCTCTCTCTCTCTCTCTCTCTCTCTCTTGCTTCCTTCCTCCGGTGACGGCGAGGTGGGTGGTGGGGGGTGGTGGGTTTAGAAAATAGAACATAGAATATTACAGCGCAATACAGGCCCTTCGGCCCTTGATGTTGCCCCGGCCAGTGGACCCTCTAACCTAAACTATTCCAATATCATCCATGTGCCTATCCACCGAACATTTGAACGCCCCCAAAGTAGGCGAGTCCACAACTGCTGCAGGCAGGGCATTCCACGCTCTCTCCACCCTCTGTGTGAAGAACCTGCCTCTGACATCCGTCCTATAACTACCACCTCTTAATTTAAAGTTATGTCCCCTCGTGTTGGTCATCACCATCGAGGAAAAAGGCTCTCACTATCCACCCTATCCAATCCCTTGATCATCTTATACGCCTCAATTAGGTCACCGAGTAACCTTCTTCTCTCTAATGAAAATAACCTCAGGTCCCTCAGCCTTTCCTCATAAGGCCTTCCCACCATACCAGGCAACATCCTGGTAAACCTCCTCTGCACCCTTTCCAATGCTTCCACATATTTCTTATAATGCGGCGACCAGAACTGTACGCAATACTCCAAGTGCGGCCGCACCAGAGTTTTGTACAGTTGTAACATAACCTTACGGCTCCTAAATTCAATCCCTTTACCAATAAAAGCTAACACACCGTACGCCTTCTTAACAACTTTATCAACCTGGGTGCCAACTTTCAAAGAGCTTTGTACTTGTACCCCAAGATCCCTCTGCTCGACAACACTATTAAGGGTCCTTCCATTAACCCTATATTTCATATGCCTGTTATTCCTACATGGGATTCAGAGTTACATATAGTTCTATGGCCTGGTAGGTAGGGATAGGATCGGCGCAAGCCGTGGGCCAAAGGGCCTGTTTGTGCTGTGGTGTTCTGTGTTCTCGGCGTTGGACAATGAATGAAATGATAAACAGAGGGTGGCGGGGGGGTGGAGACTGACGGGAAAGAGAGCGGAGCAGGGGGGGTGGAGACTGATGGGAAAGAGAGCGGAGCAGGGGGGGTGGCGGGGGGGTGGAGACTGACGGGAAAGAGAGCGGAGATAAACAGGGAGAGAAGGGGGTGGGGGGGTGTACAGCGACAGTATTGACAGTGAAGTAAAGTTGTGTGAGTGGGGAGGGGGGAATGGTTCCATTCCCGAGCTCGCTGGCCACGGTTCCGGGGTCAGGGGCGGACGCTGGTCGGTTGATAAGAAGTAACCTCGGTGTGTCTGTGTGTGTCTGTGTGTGTGTGTTGGGGGGGCGGGGGGGGGGTGAGACTGCGGGAGCGGAGGGGGGGGGGTGGGTGGAGACTGACGGGAAGAGCGGAGCAGGGGGGTGGCGGGGGGGTGGAGACTGACGGGAAAGAGAGCGGAGGCAGGGGGGGTGGCTGGGGGTGGAGACTGACGGGAAAGAGAGCGGAGCGGGGGGAGTGGCGGGGGGGTGGAGACTGACGGAAAGAGAGCGGAGCAGGGGGATGGCGGGGGGGTGGAGACTGACGGGAAAGAGAGCGGAGCAGGGGGGGTGGCGTGGGGTGGAGACTGACGGAAGAGGCGGAGCAGGGGGGGGGGGGGGGTGGGGGGTGGAGACTGACGGGAAAGAGAGCGGAGCAGGGGGGGTGCGGGGGTGGAGACTGACGGGATCGCTGACACTGCAAATACCAACGGGATGGAAAGTTACAGACGCAGGCGCCGGGGTGGGTATATAAAGGAGGGGGGGGTGTGAAGAGAGGGTGAGGCGCGACGGGGTCAGCACACGGTTACGAAGCTCTGAGCCCAGCGCACGGCCATCTCCGCCAGGGACAACTGCGATCACCCACGGACGGACAAACGCAAGCGTCAACATGGGGAGAGAGTAAGCAACGGGGAGCTTTACTCTGTATCTAACTCCGTGCTGAACCTGTCCTGGGAGTGTTTGATGGGGGGACAGTGTAGAGGGAGCTTTACTCTGTATCTAACCCCGTGCTGTACCTGTCCTGGGAGTGTTTGATGGGGGGACAGTGTAGAGGGAGCTTTACTCTGTATCTAACCCCGTGCTGTACCTGTCCTGGGAGTGTTTGATGGGGGGACAGTGTAGAGGGAGCTTTACTCTGTATCTAACCCCGTGCTGTACCTGTCCTGGGAGTGTTTGATGGGGGGACAGTGTAGAGGGAGCTTTACTCTGTATCTAACCCCGTGCTGTACCTGTCCTGGGAGTGTTTAATGGGGGGACAGTGTAGAGGGAGCTTCAGTCTGGATCTAACCCCGTGCTGTACCTGTCCTGGGAGTGACTGGGGGTGAGCAACACCAGCGAGTGCCTTCACCAGCTGCTGGCCGGGCACCCGGGGCTCTTTGCCGAGGGGGCGCCCGACCTCTTCTGCACGGAGCGCACGGCGCTGGGCGAGAACGTGTGCCGGGGGGACCGGGGCGCCCCCTTCGTGCTGGAGGAGGCGGGCGTGGAGTACGCGGCCGGAGTCCTCTCCTACGACGAGGCCTGCCGCGCCCAGACCTACGCCGTCTACACCAACGTCTTTGACTACGTGGATTGGATCAAGGAGGTCATCGCCAACCATTGAGATTGTGGTGGACGTGAGGGCCCCGTGAGAGCGAGAGAGGGAGGGAGGGAGGGTGGGGATGTGTGTCGGGGAGGGTGCTTCCGGCACTTCCCTAGCCCCCCTACGCACCCCACCCTGGTTTCCGCACCCCCCCCCCAATCCTTCCATTCCCAAGAAACCCCCCCACAACCTTCATCCAAACCCCAATCTTTGGCCCATCTCGTTACAGGCTTGGCTAACTCTCAGTTGCTCCCTCCCCCAAAACCGCCTCCACATCCTTGTTGTCTCCCCCCCCATTTACCCCAAAGACACCCCCCCCCCCGCGATCGTGGGATACACTTCGCCCTCCCCTGTACGCCAACCCCACCAACCCCCTCCCCCCCACCCAACTCTCCAATCCCTCACACTCAAGAGAGTTCTTTGGCCCATTCCCGCGTGGGTGGGATTCATTCCACACGCTCCATCCCCCCACCCCCCAACCTTTCGCACATCCGTGGGACCCATCCAACCGATCCCGCGCCCCCCACCACTCCCCTCTCCAAGCGTCCCAAAAACTGTGGGAATCCCTTCCCCACCCCATCCGGCTTCCCGACGCCGTTCATTGATCCATCAACGTATCCCTACCCCGGTGAACTATCTCACCTGCAAGCGCACCCACACACTCTGTGGGGGTTTGATAGCTCCTGGACCTCCTCGTGTGCACCACCCCCCCCCCACACTCCCTCCCACAGCTGGGGTTGGGGGGGGATCCACCCCTCTCACCCAACACCAATCTCCACCAAAATCTTTTTATTTTTTTTTTTACTAAGCAACACAGCACGGGAAACAGGCCCTTCGGCCCAACGAGCCCGCGCCGCCGTCATACCAAATACATTATCCTATTATATTATTCCTATATAATAATATATATATTAATCCTAATTTGGAAAATTCTCACCATAGGGACAATTTGTTACCCAATCAGCCTAAGAGCGAATTTTTGGGTTGTGGGAGGAAACCGGAGTGCCCGGAGAAAACCCACGCAACCACGGGGAGAACGCGCAAACTCCCGCAGACACCGGCTCAATTCCAAGTGTCTGCACAGCCACATCGATAGTCTCTGAGCTGTCATGGTGCCCTTCAGATGGTCCACATAAAGCACTCATTTACGACATGAAGTACCAGGCAACCCATGAATCAACATCCAAGAGCTGTCCTCGCACCACCTGCTGAATGCGTGCTCAATGTTGGTCAAGTATGGACCGAATTACCTGTAGAAAAAAGCCATAGTTAAACAGTCCTAATATATCCCTCTATCTGCATACCACTCATGTGGCTGTCCAAGAGACCCTTAAACATCCCCAGCGTGCCTGCTCCCACACCTTACTCGGCAGTGCATTCCACACCCCCACTACCCTTTGTGTGAAAAACTGCCCTCTAATATTCGTCCTATACATAGCCCCCCTCACCCTATGGCCATGACCCCTCGTCCTATCCATTTCTAAAGGTGGAAAAAGTTTACCTCCATTTACTCTATCTATACCCCTTATAATCTTATACACCTCTATGAGATCCCCTCTAAGCCGACGTCTTTCAAGGGAAAACAACCCCAGTCTATCTAATCGTTCCTCATAGGACAGTCCTTCCATACCAGGCAGCATCCTGGTAAACCTCCTCTGCACTCTCTCCAAGGACTCCACATCCTTCCGATAGTACGGAGACCAGAACTGGGCGCAGTATTCCAAGTGAGGCCTAACCAAAGTTGTATACAACTGCAACATCAAACTCCTACTCTTATATTCTGTACCCTTTTCTATGAAAGCTAACATACTATACGCCTTCTTTGTCACCTTCTCCACCTGTGAGGACACCTTCAGAGACTTGTGAACCTGCACCCCCAAGTCTCTCTGCGTCTCTATGCTCCTTATAGTTTTACCTTTTATCCTATAATTCTCTTCTACATTTTTCCGGCCAAAATGCATCACCTCGCATTTTTCCGGATTAAATTCCATTTGCCATCTATCTGCCCAATCTACCAACCTGTCTATGTCCTGTTGTATTGCCTGACACTGCTCTTCTGTACCCGCCAATCCAAGCATCTTGGTGTCATCAGCAAATTTGCTGATCTCACCACCTACCCCTACTTCCAAGTCGTTTATGTAGACCACAAATAGAAGAGGACCTAGTACTGAGCCTTGTGGCACTCCACTAGTGACAGGCTTCCAGCTGGAAAAAGAGCCTTCCACTACTACCCTCTGTCTCCTCCTTCCGAGCCAGTTTTCGACCCATCTACATACCCGACCCTGTATCCCATGCGCCTTCACCTTCTCTATCAGTCTACCATGAGGAACCTTGTCAAACGCCTTACTGAAATCCATGTAGACGACATCAACAGCCTGTCCTTCATCAACTGTTTTTGTCACTTCTTCAAAAAATTCCACCAGATTCGTAAGACAAGACTTCCCCTTGACGAAGCCATGCTGCGTATCCCTGATCAGATCGCAGCGCTCCAGATGCTCATACATCCTGTCCCTAAGGATCCTCTCCATTAGCTTACCTATAACTGAAGTCAAGCTCACCGGCCTATAGTTCCCTGGGTGATCCCTCTGACCTTTTTTAAACAACGGTACTACGTTTGCTATCCTCCAGTCCTCTGGGACCTCACCTGTGTCCAAGGAAGAGACAAAGATTTGCGTCAGAGGCCCAGCCAAGTCTTCCCTCAACTCCCTTAGCAGCCTGGGGTAAATGCCATCAGGCCCCGGAGCTTTATATGTCTTTAAGCTGCCTAACAGCCCCAACACCTCTTTCCTCGTAATCCTTATTTCCCTCAACCAATCCTCAACTTTGTCAACATCAGGCACAGACATCTGTCCAGTCTCCTGCGTGAATACCGACGCAAAGTATTCATTCAGGATCTCCCCCATTCCCTCAGGCTCTAAGCATAGATCCCCTCCACTGTCCCTAAGAGGTCCAATCTTGCCTCTAACCATCCTTTTGCTCCTTACATAGGTGTAAAATGCCTTTGGATTTTCTTTAATCCTACCTGCCAGAGCCACCTCATGGCCCCTTTTTGCCTTTCTAATACCCCTTTTTAGATCCCGTCTACACTCTCTATAAGCTTCCAGCGCTATCTCAGTCCCTAGTTGCCTAGATCTAATGTTGCCTAAATCTAGATCTTCTTCCTGCCTCCCTCTCAACAAACTGTGGGGACCCCCCGCCCCCACCCACTTCCTTCTCCCATCTCCCTCCCAAGAAAGAGTGGGGATCCCCCTCCTCCCTACCCACTTCCTTCTCCCGTCTCCCTCCCAAGAAAGAGTGGGGACCCTCCCCACTCCCTACCCACTTCCTTCTCCCGTCTCCCTCCCAAGAAAGAGTGGGGACCCTCCCCACTCCCTACCCACTTCCTTCTCCCGTCTCCCTCCCAAGAAAGAGTGGGGACCCTCCCCACTCCCTACCCACTTCCTTCTCCCGTCTCCCTCCCAAGAATGAGTGGGGACCCCCCCGCCCCTCCCTACCCACTTCCTTCTCCCGTCTCCCTCTCAACAGAGAGTGGGAACCCACTCCCTACCCACTTCCTACCCCTCTCTCCCTCCCGAAAAGAACCTGCGGTGGTTGGGGGGCGGGGGGGTTGGGAAGAGTGGAGAGATTACGGTTGCGACGGGCAGTGGTGGAGGGGAGGGGAGGGGGTCACAGAGTTGACAAACGGATGGGCAGAGAGTTGTACGTGGGGGTGGGGGGTGCTGACCCCATCGTGCGCAAAATTTTTTATTAAAAGGCCTCAGTGCAAAGCATGCCGTCTCTCTCTCTCTCTCTCTCTCTTGCTTCCTTCCTCCGGTGACGGCGAGGTGGGTGGTGGGGGGTGGTGGGTTTAGAAAATAGAACATAGAACATTACAGCTCAGTACAGGCCCTTCGGCCCTCGATGTTGCGCCGGCCAGGGGACCCTCTAACCTAAACTATTCCAATATCATCCATGTGCCTATCCACCGAACATTTGAACGCCCCCAAAGTAGGCGAGTCCACAACTGCTGCAGGCAGGGCATTCCACGCTCTCACCACCCTCTGTGTGAAGAACCTGCCTCTGACATCCGTCCTATAACTACCACCTCTTAATTTAAAGTTATGTCCCCTCGTGTTGGTCATCACCATCCGAGGAAAAAGGCTCTCACTATCCACCCTATCCAATCCCTTGATCATCTTATACGCCTCAATTAGGTCACCGCGTAACCTTCTTCTCTCTAATGAAAATAACCTCAGGTCCCTCAGCCTTTCCTCATAAGGCCTTCCCACCATACCAGGCAACATCCTGGTAAACCTCCTCTGCACCCTTTCCAATGCTTCCACATCTTTCTTATAATGCGGCGACCAGAACTGTACGCAATACTCCAAGTGCGGCCGCACCAGAGTTTTGTACAGTTGTAACATAACCTCACGGCTCCTAAATTCAATCCCTCTACCAATAAAAGCTAACACACCGTACGCCTTCTTAACAACTTTATCAACCTGGGTGCCAACTTTCAAAGAGCTTTGTACTTGTACCCCAAGATCCCTCTGCTCGACAACACTATTAAGGGTCCTTCCATTTGCCCTATATTTCATATGCCTGTTATTCCTACATGGGATTCGGAGTTACATATAGTTCTATGGCCTGGTAGGTAGGGATAGGATCGGCGCAAGCCGTGGGCCAAAGGGCCTGTTTGTGCTGTGGTGTTCTGTGTTCTCGGCGTTGGACAATGAATGAAATGATAAACAGAGGGTGGCGGGGGGTGGAGACTGACGGGAAAGAGAGCGGAGCAGGGGGGGTGGAGACTGATGGGAAAGAGAGCGGAGCAGGGGGGGTGGCGGGGGGGTGGAGACTGACGGGAAAGAGAGCGGAGATGGAAAGTTACAGATGCAGCCGCTGGGGTGGGTATATAAAGGAGGGGGGGGTGTGAAGAGAGGGTGAGGCGCGACGGGGTCGGCACACGGTTACGAAGCTCTGAGCCCAGCACACGGCCATCTCCGCCAGGGACAACAGCAATCACCCGCGGACGGACAAACACAAGCGTCAACATGGGGAGAGAGTAAGCAACGGGGAGCTTTACTCTGTATCTAACCCCGTGCTGTACCTGTCCTGGGAGTGTTTGATGGGGGGACAGTGTAGAGGGAGCTTTACTGTGTATCTAACCCCGTGCTGTACCTGTCCTGGGAGTGTTTGATGGGGGACAGTGTAGAGGGAGCTTTACTCTGTATCTAACCCCGTGCTGTACCTGTCCTGGGAGTGTTTGATGGGGGACAGTGTAGAGGGAGCTTTACTCTGTATCTAACCCCGTGCTGTACCTGTCCTGGGAGTGTTTGATGGGGGACAGTGTAGAGGGAGCTTTACTCTGTATCTAACCCCGTGCTGTACCTGTCCTGGGAGTGTTTGATGGGGACAGTGTAGAGGGAGCTTTACTCTGTATCTAACCCCGTGCTGTACCTGTCCTGGGAGTGTTTGATGGGGGGACAGTGTAGAGGGAGCTTCAGTCTGGATCTAAGCTGGGATTGACGCTGCTGCCAGGGGCGTGGGGGCTTTGGATGGAGTTGCAGAGGAGGTTTACCACGATGTTGTCCTGTTACGGAGGCTCCTGGCAATGAGGAGAGATTGGGAAACTGGTGATGTTCTCAGTGGAACAGCGGAGAAAGAGGGGAGACCTAATCGAGGGGTATAAAACTGCGAAGGCTACAGATCGGGTGGACAGTGGGAAGCCTTTTTCCAGGTCAGAGATGGCGAACGCGAGGGGGTCACGGGTTCAAGGGGAGGGGGCAGGTTTAACTCCGATATCAGGGGGGGTGTATTTTACACAGAGGGTGGTGGGGGGAGGGTGGGAATGCGCTGCCAAGTAGGGACACACGGGGATAATTTCAGACTTACCCAGAGAGTCACGTGAGCGGATTGGGAATGGGGGGGATGTGGATGCAAACGGATGGTCTCGTTGGACCACTGAGCAGCACAGGCTTGTAGGGCCGAAGGGCCTCTTCTCTCTGCGATACTGTTCTCTGTTCTGAGTCCACTAAGACATCGCTTCATTCCGAATGATAGATCCGTTCCGTTTTTCATTCCGGCAGGATTTTCCTCGTCCGTTTGATGTTGCTCTGTCTGGTCCTCATATTAAAACACAACGGACTTGCGGGTGAGTCAAAACACAATTCTGTCTCTGCCGAGGGAGCGTCGCACTGTGGGGAGGGTCGGTGCTGAGGGAGAGCCGCACTGTGGGAGGGTCAGTGCTGAGGGAGCGCCGCAGTGTGGGGAGGGTCGGTGCTGAGTGAGCGCCGCACTGTGGGAGGGTCAGTGCTGAGGGAGCGCCGCAGTGTGGGGAGGGTCGGTGCTGAGTGAGCGCCGCACTATGGGAGGGTCGGTGCTGAGGGAGGCCGCACTGTGGGAGGGTCGGTGCTGAGGGAGCGCCGCACTGTGGAGGGTCGGTGCTGAGGGAGAGCCGCACTGTGGGAGGGTCAGTGCTGAGGGAGCGCCGCAGTGTGGGGAGGGTCGGTGCTGAGGGAGCGCCGCACTGTGGGGGGTCGGTGCTGAGGGAGCGCCGCACTGTGGGAGGGTCGGGCTGAGGGAGCGCCGCACTATGGGAGGGTCGGTGCTGAGGGAGCACCACACTGTGAGAGGGTCGGTGCTGAGGGAGCACCGCAGTGTGGGGAGGGTCGGTGCTGACGGAGCGCCGCACTGTGGGGAGGGTCGGTACTGAGGGAGCGCCGCACTGTGGGGAGGGTCGGTGCTGAGGGAGTGCTGCACTGTGGGGAGGGTCAGTGCTGAGGGGGCGACACACTGTATTGTTTGTTACCAGGATATGGTCGATCCTGGAACAGTTTTTCAGAATGTTTTATTTTGTTTTATTGTGAAGGGGCCGGTGTGGAACCCAGAGGCCATCATTCCCGTGAGTATTTGCAATATTTTTTATTCTGGGCTCTGTAGAGATCCTGATGTGTATCGGAATAAGTTTGGATTATGTTGGATTTACAGTCCTGGCGGAGTGCCGCACATTGAGAGGGTCGGTGCTGAGGGAGCGCTGCACTCTGGATAGGGTCGGTGCTGAGGGAGCGACGCACTGTGGGAGGGTCGGTGCTGAGGGTGCGCCGCACTGTGGGGAGGGTTGTTGCTGAGGGAGCGCCGCGCTGTGGGGTGGGTCGGTGCTGAGGGAGTGCTGCACTGTGGGAGGGTCGGTGCTGAGGGAGGGTCGGTCTGGGAGGCTCACTGTGGGGAGGGTCGGTGCTAGGGAGGTCGGTGCTGAGGGAGCGCTGCACTGTGGGGAGGGTCAGTGCTGAGGGAGGGTCGGTGCTGAGGGAGCGCTGCACTGTGGGGAGGGTCGGTGCTGAGGGAGTGCTGCACTGTGGGGAGGGTCGTGTGAGGGAGGGTCGTGCTGAGGGAGCGCTGCACTGTGGGGAGGGTCGGTGCTAGGGAGGGTCGGTGCTGAGGGAGCGCCGCACTGTGGGAGGGTCAGTGCTGAGGGAGCGCCGCACTGTGGGAGGGTCAGTGCTGAGGGAGCGCCGCACTGTGGGAGGGTCGGTGCTGAGGGAGCGCCGCACTGTGGGTGGTTCGGTGGTGTGGGAGCGCCGCACTGCCGGAGGGTCGGTGCTGTGGGAGCGCCACACTGTGGGAGGGTCGGTGCTGAGAGAGCACCGCATTGCGGGGAGGGTCGGTGCTATGGGAGCACCGCACTGTGGGGAGGATCTGTGCCGTGGGAGCCCACACTGTGGGAGGGTCAGTGCTGAGGGAGCGCCGCACAGGGGGAGGGTCGGTGCTGAGGGAGCGCCGCACTGTGGGAGGGTCGGTGCTGAGGGAGCGCCGCACTGTGGGAGGGTCGGTGCTGAGGGAGCGCCGCACTGTGGGAGGGTCGGTGCTGAGGGAGCGCCGCACTGTGGGAGGGTCGGTGCTGAGGGAGCGCCGCACTGTGGGAGGGTCGGTGCTGAGAGGCCATGTGGGGGTCGTGGGGGAGCGCGCACTGTGGGGAGGTCGGTGCTGAGGGAGCGCCGTACTGCGGGACGGTCGGTGCTGAGAGAGCCCTGCACTGTGGGGAGGGTCGGTGCCGTGGGAGCGCCGCACTGTGGGGGGTCGGTGCCGTGGGAGCGCCGCACTGCGGGGAGGGTCGGTGCCGTGGGAGCTCCGCACTGTGGAGGGTCGGTGCTGAGGGAGCGCCGCAATGTGGGAGGGTCCGTGCTGAGGGAGCGCCGCACTGTGGGAGGGTCAGTGCTGAGGGAGTGCCGCACTGTGGGAGGGTCGGTGCTGAGGGAGCGCCGCACTGTGGGGAGGGTCAGTGCTGAGGGAGCGCCGCACTGTGGGGAGGGTCAGTGCTGAGGGAGCGCCGCACTGTGGGGAGGGTCGGTGCTGAGGGAGTGCCGCACTGTGGGGAGGGTCAGTGCCGTGGGAGCGCCGCACTGTGGGGAGGGTCGGTGCCGTGGGAGCGCCGCACTGTGGGGAGGGTCGATGCTGAGGAAGCGCCGCACTGTGGGGGGGTCGGTGCCGTGGGAGCCCGCACTGTGGGAGGGTCAGTGCTGAGGGGCGCCGCACTGTGGGGAGGGTCGGTGCCGAGGGAGCGCCGCACTGTGGGGAGGGTCGGTGCTGAGGGAGCGCCGCACTGTGGGGAGGGTCGGTGCTGAGGGAGCGCCGCATCTGGGGAGGGTCGGTGCTGAGGGAGCGCCGCACTGTGGGGAGGGTCGGTGCTGAGGGAGCGCCGCACTGTGGGGAGGGTCGGTGCCGTGGGAGCGCCGCACTGTGGATGATACCTACCAGTCAATGTTGGATTTTGGATCTGATTCTCACAGGGTTTTATTTCATTCTGTTTTTAACCAGCTGATGAGGTGATTGAGGATCTCATGCACAAGGACGGTGAGTGTGTTTGCAATGTGTTGTATTCTGGCCTCTCTGGACTCTCGGTATTTGGGGAATGAACGTGGACAAGTGTCGGATCTCTCTGGCTTGGTTGGTGGTGGGGGGAGCATTGTGGGGATAGCGATCATAACTCTGCCTCCCTCACACTGGCGTTCGATAGAAATCGGAGCGAGCTTGGGAACTTTGTCGCTGGGGTAATACAAAGGCAGGAAATTTGAGGTGTGAATTGGGAGGAGGTTTTCTCAGGGAGACGTGCGGAAGAAATGCGGTGGATTTTCAAGGAATGTTTGTCTGGCGCTCGGAGGAACAACCGTTCGTTGAGATTCGGGGTGGGAGGGTTTGGTAGGTTACAGGAACTGCGGTGCACGAGAGGGAAAGCTTCCAAAAGATTCCGGGAGCTCAGAGGTGTTAGTGATCTGGGAGAGTGCGCGACTAGCGGGAAGGAATTTCAGGGGGGGAAGTGAGGAGGGCCGGAAGGGATCACGAGAAGACCTTGGCGGGTAAGGTTAAGGAGAACCCCCAGGCGTTCCACAGAGACACGAAGAGCGGAAGGATGAGGCGTGAAGGGGTCGGACCTACAAAACGTGAAGGGGCAGGAGTACGGGCGGAATCAGCAGACGTGCTGAACGAATACTTTGCCTCGGTAATCACGGTGGGGAAAGAGATCTGGGAGGTTGTGATGCAGCTTTGCGGCGGAGTGCAAAGATCGAGCGTGCGGGCGTTACGGAAGAGCACGTGTTGGAGCCGTTGAGGAGCATCAGGTTGGATAAGTCGCAGGGACCAGATGGGATGTACCCCAGGTTTGTGTGCGAGGTGAGGGAAGGGATTGCAGGGCACCCCCCCACCCCAGCGATGATCTTTGCGTCGCCGAAGGAGACGGGAAAGGTTTTAGAGGATTTGTGGATCTTGTTCCTTTATTCAAGAGAGGGAATCTTAGAGATAGTGCTGGAAATTGTAGATCGGTGGGTCTTACCTCAGTAGGTTGATGGAGAAGACCCTTAGAGGTAGGATTTGGAGAGGTCGAGGGTGATCAAAAATAGCATGGTTGTTTCAAATCTTGCCTTCCGCCCCTGGTCGAGTCCTCTGAAGATGCGGCTAAACACATTGATGAAGGAAGAGCGTTGGATGTGGTTTATATGGACTTCATTATTTCGATAAGGAACCCCATTGCCAGGCTTCTGGAGAAGGTGAGTGGGCATGTGATCCAAGGGGCTTTGGCCTTGTGGATCTGGAACCAGCTTGCCCGCATTAGGCAGAGAGTGGTTGCGGATGGGTCTTGTTCTGCGTGGAGGTCAGTAATCAGTGGAGTGTCCCGGGATCTGTTCCGGGACCCCTGCTTTTCGTAAGTGACCTGGATGAGGAAGGGGAGGGATGGATTAGTAAGTTCGCCGACGGTCGGGGGTGTCGTGGATGGTCTGGAGGGATGTCGGAAGTTGCAGCGGGACATAGACAGGATGCAAGACTGGGCGGAGAAGTGGCAGATGGACTTCGACGCGGATAAATGTGCGGTGGTCTATTTTGGCAGGACCAATGGGACGAAGGAGTACAACATCGAGCGTAGGACTCTTGGCAGTGTCGAGGAGCAGAAGGGTCTTGGGGTCCGGGTCCGTAGGACTCTTAAATCGGCCCCGCAGGTGGAGGATGTGGTCAAGAAAGCGTTCTGGCCTTCATTAATCGAGGGATTGAGTTTAGGAGTCGGGAGGTAATGCTGCAACTTTATAAGACCCTTGTCAGACCCCACTGTGCGCAGTTCTGCTCCCCTCACTAGAGGAAGGATGTAGAGGGTATTGAGAGAGTTCAGGGGATATTTACAAGAATGTTGCCTGGATTGGGGGGCCATACCTTATGAGGATAGGTTGCGGGGAGCTGGGTCTCTTCTCACTGGAGAGACGAAGGTTGAGAGGCGACCTGATAGAGGTTTATAAGATGTTGAGAGGAATAGATAGGGCAGAGGCTATTTCCCAGGGCTGTAATTGTCGCTACGAGAGGACACAGGGTGTAAGGTGCTGGGGGACAAGTACAGAGGAAATGTTAGGGGTACGTTTTTCACTCAGAGGGTGGTGAGTGAGCGGAATCGACGGTGGTGGTAGAGGCGAACTTGCCGGGGTCTTTTGAGAGACTTCTGGATGAGTACATGGGATTTAATGGGATTGAGAATTATGGACAGGCCTGAGTAGGTAGGGATAGGATCAGTGCAACTTGTGGGCCGAAGGGCCTGTTTGTGCTGTAGTTTTTCTATGTTATATCCTGCTGCATATTGGAGTAAGGGTGGATTCTGTTGGTGTGTGAGTGCTGAGGGAGAGCCGCACTGTGAGAGGGTCAGTGCTGAGGGAGAGCCGGACTGTGGGAGGGTCGGTGCTGAGGGAGAGCCACACTGTGAGAGGGTCAGTGCTGAGGGAGCACCGCACTGTGGGGAGGGTCAGTGCTGAGGGAGCGCTGCACTGTGGGGAGGATCGGTGCTGAGGGAGCACCGCATTGTGGGGAGGGTCGGTGCTGAGGGAGCGCCGCACTGTGGGGAGGATCGGTGCTGAGGGAGCACCGCACTGTGGGGAGGGTCGGTGCTGAGGGAGCACCACACTGTGGGGAGGGTCGGTGCTGAGGGAGCGCAACACTGCGGGAGGGTCAGTGCTGAGGGAGCGCTGCACTGTGTGGGAGGGTCGGTGCTGAGGGAGCGCTGCACTGTTTGGGAGGGTCGGTGCTGATGGAACGCCGCACTGCGGGCGGGTCCTTGCTAAGGGAGCACCACACTGTGGGAGGATTGGTGCTGAGGGAGCACCGCACTATGGGAGGATTGGTGCTGAGGGAGCACCGCACTGTGGGAGGATTGGTGCTGAGGGAGCACCGCACTATGGGAGGATTGGTGCTGAGGGAGCACCGCACTGTGGGAAGGTCGGTGCTGAGGGAGCACCGCACTGTGGGAGGATTGGTGCTGAGGGAGCACCGCACTGTGGGAGGATTGGTGCTGAGGGAGCACCGCACTATGGGAGGATTGGTGCTGAGGGAGCACCGCACTGTGGGAGGGTCGGTGCTGAGGGAGCACCACACTGTTGGGAGGGTCGGTGCTGAGGGAGCACCGCACTGTGGGAGGGTCGGTGCTGAGGGAGCACCGCACTGTGGGAGGGTCGGTGCTGAGGGAGCACCGCACTGTGAGAGGGTCGGTGTTGAGGGAGCGCCGCACTGTGGGGAGGGAGCTGAAGGACTAAATGCATTACTGATCTGTGCCTCGCTGACCTCCCTCTCTCCCTCTCTCTCCCATCCTGTTGTAGTACACTGCGGCGTTCCTGCGAACATCTCTCACGGACATTATGAATATCTCTCACACCACGATGAGGACACCTACCTTTCCGTGATCAAATATGTTTGCGACGGCCCTGTCTACTTCCTCGAGGATCCCGAGGAGGGTGGGTAACGCTGGCGTCCGGGGAGAACCATCAAAGTGCAATCGAGTTACAAAGCCGCCCCCAAAAAAATCATGTAGTCCCCCTCGACAGATTGGGCTGAAATACCCTAGGGCAGCCTGTAACCTGATGTTGCTGGAGGTCGCTGATGCAGGCAGTGTTGCAATAACCAGTAAAATCCACCCAACGCTCACCGAACTTTCGATGTCGCGCTGTTCTTATCTTTCTCTGAATGAGCTGTGTCGATTGTACACCCCCCTCCCCCCGCCCAAATCTGTCCATCCCGATTATGGTTACAAGGTGACCAGGTTTGTGTTCGCTGGGTTAACTCAGGGAATCGCGAGCGGGGCTGAGGGTCCCCGAGCGATCGGGTTTTTGTTTTGAGAGAGTGATGGCAAGAGGGGAGGAACGCCAGCCAGGAAAGGGTGAGCATGTTGGAGAAACAGCAAAACCTGCGCGAGAAGGAACGCTGTGAGGAGTGCCCCCGGTAAATTTGACCGACCGGTTTCCAGGTCAAGTGAGGCAGCTTCAGGGCGGGGTAAACGTCTGCTCCATTTTACCGAGGACGCGACCAGGAGGAGAATATTTCTCACCCAGTGCTCTTGGCTGAAATTGAGATGGTTAGTGACCTTGCCAAGTTGGGGGATGCAGGAAAGAGTGATCATAATATTCGGCAATTTTGGAACAGGTTTGAGAGGAATTTGAGGAGATCCAAAATCAGTTGTTGTAAATCCCACACTCTGTGGCCCATCCTTCATCCCCCCACCCTCTTCCCCTCTCCCTCGTTCCCCCCACCCTCTTCCCCTCTCCCTCGTTCCCCCCACCCTCTTCCCCTCTCCCTCGTTCCCCCCACCCTCTTCCCCTCTCCCTCGTTCCCCCCACCCTCTTCCCCTCTCCCTCGTTCCCCCCACCCTCTTCCCCTCATCTTCATTCTTCACCCTCTCCCTGTATCCCTCGCTCTACCCGCCCCCTCTCAGCATCTCCCTCACACACCCCGCCCTCTCCCCGTCTCCGTCTCTCCCCCCGCCCTCTCCCTGTCTCCGTCTCTCCCCCGCCCCTCTTCCCCTTTCCCCTCACTCCCCCCTCGCCCTCTCCCAACTCCCTCACTCCCCGCGGCCCCCTCTCCCTCACTCCACCCCCTGCCCCCGCCCCATCACCCTCACTCCCCCCTCGCCCTCTCCCCAACTCCCTCACTCCCCGCGGCCCCTCTCCCTCGCTCCACCCCCTGCCCCCCCGGCCCCATCACCCTCACTCTCCCCTCGCCCTCTCCCCATGTCCCTCGCTCCCCCGCTGTCTACCCAACTCTCTCACTCCCCGCCGCCCCTCTCCCTCGCTCCCCCCGTTGTCTACCCAACTCCCTCACTCCACGCCGCCCCTCTCCCTCGCTCCCCCTGCCCCTCTCCCCCTCTCCCTCACTCTCCCCGTCTCCCTCACTCTCCCCTCGCCCTCTCCCCTCTTCCCCGCTCCCCCTGCCCCTCTCCCCCATCTCCCTCGTTGCTCTCCCAGCCCCGGGTGGGGTGGGGTGGGGTGGGATGGGTGAAGGGGTTAGAACGATGAAGTAGAGTCGGAGGGGTAGACGGGGAGTGGGGGTGTGACACTGCGACGCTCTGGGGAAATGCGGCTAATGATCCGGGATTTGTTCTAACTCTGTCTCTGTCTCTCTCCCTCTCTCTGTCTCTCCCGATTCCCTCCAGCCGTGTACGTTTGCACGGAAAACAACAAGTGGAAGAACGCAAAATTGAAGTACCATTTACCAGAATGTCACAAAGGTAAAACGGACACAGAAATTTCAGGAACACACAGTCTCCCGATCGCCCTCGGTTAGACCCACACTTGGAGCACAGTTCCCATCTCGCTATCGCCCTCGGTTAGACCCACACTTGGAGCACAGTTCCCGTCTCCCTATCCCCCTCGGTTAGACCCACACTCGGAGCACAGTTCCCGTCTCCCTATCCCCCTCGGTTAGACCCACACTCGGAGCACAGTTCCCATCTCCCTATCTCCCTCGGTTAGACCCACACTCGGAGCACAGTTCCCGTCTCCCTATCCCCCTCGGTTAGACCCACACTCGGATCACAGTTCACGTCTCCCTATCCCCCTCGGTTAGACCCATACTCGGAGCACAGTTGCCGTCTCCCTATCCCCCTCGGTTAGATCCACACTCGGAGCACAGTTCCCCTCTCCCTATCCCCCTCGGTTAGACCCATACTCGGAGCACCGTTCCCATCTCCCTATCCCACTCTGTTAGACTCACACTCGGAGCACAGTTCCCATCTCCCTATCCCCCTCGGTTAGACCCACACTCGGAGCACAGTTCCCGTCTCCCTATCCCCCTCGGTTAGACCCACACTCGGAGCACAGTTCCCATCTCCCTATCTCGCCTCGGTTAGACCCACACTCGGAGCACAGTTCCCGTCTCCCTATCCCCCTCGGTTAGACCCACACTCGGATCACAGTTCACGTCTCCCTATCCCCCTCGGTTAGACCCATACTCGGAGCACAGTTGCCGTCTCCCTATCCCCCTCGGTTAGATCCACACTCGGAGCACAGTTCCCCTCTCCCTATCCCCCTCGGTTAGACCCATACTCGGAGCACCGTTCCCATCTCCCTATCCCACTCTGTTAGACTCACACTCGGAGCACAGTTCCCATCTCCCTATCCGCCTCGGTTAGACCCACACTCGGAGCACAGTTCCCGTCTCCCTATCCCCCTCGGTTAGACCCACACTCGGATCACAGTTCACGTCTCCCTATCCGCCTCGGTTAGACCCACACTCGGAGCACCGTTCCCATCTCCCGATCGCCCTTGATTAGACTCACACTCAGAGCACAGTTACCGTCTCCCTATCCCCCTCGGTTCCACCCACACTCGGAGCACAGTTCCCGTCTCCCTATCCCCCTCGGTTAGACCCACAAAAGGAGCACAGTTCCCGTCTCCCGATCGCCCTCGGTTAGACCCACACTCGGATCACAGTTCACGTCTGCCTATCCCCCTCGGTTAGACCCATACTCGGAGCACAGTTGCCGTCTCCCTATCCCCCTCGGTTAGATCCACACTCAGAGCACCGTTCCCATCTCCCTATCCGCCTCGGTCAGACCCACACTCGGAGCACAGTTCCCGTCTCCCTGTCCCCCCCGGTTAGACCCACACTCGGAGCACAGTTCCCGTCTCCCTATCCGCCTCGGTTAGACCCACACTCGGATCACATTTCCCGTCTCCCTATCCCCCTCGGTTAGACCCACACTCGGATCACAGTTCACGTCTCCCTATCCGCCTCGGTTAGACCCACACTCGGAGCACCGTTCCCATCTCCCTATCCGCCTCGGTTAGACCCACACTCGGAGCACCGTTCCCATCTCCCGATCGCCCTTGATTAGACTCACACTCAGAGCACAGTTCCCCTCTCCCTATCCCCCTCGGTTAGACCCACACTCGGAGCACAGTTCCCGTCTCCCTATCCCCCTCGGTTAGACCCACACTCGGAGCACAGTTCCCGTCTCCCTATCCCCCTCGGTTAGACCCACACTCGGAGCACAGTTCCCGTCTCCCTATCCCCCTCGGTTAGACCCACACTCGGAGCACAGTTCCCGTCTCCCTATCCCCCTCGGTTAGACCCACACTCGGAGCACAGTTCCCGTCTCCCTATCCCCCTCGGTTAGACCCACACTCGGAGCACAGTTCCCGTCTCCCTATCCCCCTCGGTTAGACCCACACTCGGAGCACAGTTCCCGTCTCCCTATCCCCCTCGGTTAGACCCACACTCGGAGCACAGTTCCCGTCTCCCTATCCCCCTCGGTTAGACCCACACTCGGAGCACAGTTCCCGTCTCCCTATCCCCCTCGGTTAGACCCACACTCGGAGCACCGTTCCCATCTCCCTATCCGCCTCGGTTAGACCCACACTCGGAGCACCCTTCCCATCTCCCGATCGCCCTCGGTTAGACCCACACTCGGAGCACCGTTCCCATCTCCCTATCCCCCTCGGTTCCACCCACACTCGGAGCACAGTTACCGTCTCCCTATCCCCCTCGGTTAGACCCACACTCGGAGCACAGTTCCCCTCTCCCTATCCCCCTCGTTTAGACCCACACTCGGAGCACAGTTCCCATCTCCCTATCCCCCTCGGTTAGACCCACACTCGGTGCAGAGTTCCCGTCTCCCTATCCCCCTCGGTTAGACCCACACTCGGAGCACAGTTACCGTCTCCCTGTCCTGACTGACAACAAACATTGAAACATTACATGGGGAGCGGCGAGATTGTGGGGCTTGGATTAATATTCTCTGAAGCAACGTCCACTTGAAGGGGACAGCAGGAATTGGAAGGGCAGAAGGGTCTGTTTGAATCCTACGTTGGTTCGATGTCAGTTCCCCAGACTGAGGAATTCTTTTTCCCTGACTTTCTGTCTCTTAGTCTCGTGTGGAGTTCCGGCGGATATCGAACACGGGCATTTTGAATATGTGACCACACACGGGGTGACTTCCTACCTGTCTGCGATCAAATATACCTGTGACGCAAACTATCACGAGAGAGACTTCAGCGATGAGGGTGGGTTCTGTAAATCTGTCCACAGACAGTGCTGAGTGAGTGCCGCACTGTGGGGAGGGTCGGTGCTGAGTGAGTGCCGCACTGTGGGGAGGGTCGGTGCTGAGGGAGCGCCGCACTGTGGGGAGGGTCGGTGCTGAGGGAGCGCCGCACTGTGGGGAGGGTCGGTGCTGAGTGAGCGCCGCACTGTGGGGAGGGTCAGTGCTGAGGGAGCGCCGCACTGTGGGGAGGGTCGATGCTGAGGGAGCGCCGCATGGCGGGAGGGTCGGTGCTGAGAGAGCGCCACACTGTGGGAGGGTCGGTGCTGAGTGTGCACCGCACTGTGGGAGGGTCAGTACTGATGTAAATGTAGTTATGGAGAACACTGAGGTACAGGGTTGCAAACTGGAAAGTATTGTAGTAGATAGGGAGGATGTGCTAGATATTCTCGAGGGTTTGAAGTTGGATAAGTCCCCTGGGCCGGACGGGATTTACCCTAGGATTCTCTGGGAGGCAAGAGAGGCGATTGCTGAGCCTCTGGCTCTGATCTTCAGGTCGTCGTTGGTTACGGGTGTGGTTCCGGAGGACTGGAGGATAGCGAATGTTGTCCCATTGGTCAAGAAGGGGACGAGAGACTTTCCAGGGAATTATAGGCCAGTGAGTCTTACTTCTGTTGTGGGCAAAGTATTGGAGAGAATTATTAGGGATAGGATTTATAGTTATTTAGAGAGAAATGAATTGATTGGGGATAGTCAGCATGGTTTTGTGAAGGGTCGGTCGTGCCTTACTAACCTCATTGAGTTTTTTGAAAAAGTGACCAAAGAAGTGGATGAGGTTTAAGCGGTTGATGTGGTATATATGGACTTTAGTAAGACGTTCGATAAGGTGGCCCATGGAAGACATCTGCAGAAAATGCAGATGTATGGGATAGAGGGTGATTTAGCTAATTGGGTTAGGAATTGGCTAGCAGATAGAAGACAGAGGGTGGTGGTTGATGGGAGATATTCATCGTGGAGTTCGGTGACAAGTGGTGTACCTCAGGGGTCTGTTTTGGGGCCCCTGCTGTTTGTAATTTTTATAAATGATCTGGATGAGGGTATTGAAGGATGGATTAGTAAATTTGCAGATGACACTAAAGTCGGTGGAGTGGTAGATAGTGAAGAGGGGTGTTATAGTTTGCAGAGGGACTTGGACAAGTTGCAGAGCTGGGCCGAGAGGTGGCAAATGGAGTTTAATGTGGAAAAGTGTGAGGTAATGCACTATGGCAGAAATAATAAATGTGTAGAGTATAGGGCTAATGGTAGGATTCTTAGTAGTCTTGATGAACAGAGGGATCTTGGTGTGTATGTGCATAGATCCCTGAAAGTAGGCAGTCAAGTCGAGAAGGTTGTTAAGAAGGCATATGGAGTCTTATCTTTTATTGGTAGGGGGATTGAATTTCGGAGCCACAACGTCATGTTGCAACTGTACAAAACTCTAGTGCGGCCGCACTTGGAGTATTGTGTGCAGTTCTGGTCCCCGCATTATAAGAAAGATGTGGAGGCATTGGAGAGGGTACAGAGGAGGTTTACCAGGATGTTGCCTGGTATGGAGGGCAGGTCTTATGAAGAGAGGCTGAGGGATTTGAGGTTTTTTCGTTAGAAAGGAGGCGGCTAAGAGGGGAACTAATCGAAACATATAAGATGATTAGAGGTTTAGATAGGGTGGACAGTGATAGCCTTTTTCCTAGGATGGAGAAAGCTAGCACGAGGGGACACAGCTTTAAATTAAGGGGTGATAGTTATAGGACGGATATCAGAGGTAGGTTCTTTACCCAAAGAGTGGTTCGGGAGTGGAATGCCCTGCCTGCAGCAGTTGTAGATGCGCCAAGTTTGGTGGCGTTTAAGAGGTTAGTTGATAAGTATATGGAAGAGAAGGGAATGGTTTAGTTTGGAGGGGCATTGCTTTTTATATTGGTCGGCGCAACATCGAAGGCCGAAGGGCGTGTTCTGTGCTGTAATGTTCTATGTTCTATGAGGGAGAGCCGCACTGTGGGAGGGTCAGTGCTGAGGGAGCGCCGCACTGTGGGAGGGTCGGTGCTGAGGAAGCGCCGCACTGTGGGAGGGTCGGTGCTGAGGGAGCGCCGCACTGTGGAGGGTCGGTGCTGAGGGAGCGCCGCACTGTGGGAGGGTCGGTGCTGAGGGAGCGCCGCACTGTGGGGAGGGTCGGTGCTGAGGGAGCGCCGCACTGTGGGGAGGGTCGGTGCTGAGGGAGCGCCGCACTGTGGGAGGGTCGGTGCTGAGGGAGCGCCGCACTGTGGGGAGGGTCGGTGCTGAGGGAGCGCCGCACTGTGGGGAGGGTCGGTGCTGAGGGAGCGCCGCACTGTGGGGAGGGTGAGTGTTGAGTGGGTGATGGTCTCTGGGGGCAGTGTGGGTGGTTCTGGGGGCTGATTTAAGTTCCCGTGCTGCGTTCTAACCCATGTTGTGCTGTTTAGGTGTTTATGTGTGTACTATCGAGGGTAAATGGAGAAATACTGATTTGGATGACCACGTTCCCACATGTGAACCAGGTACAGAATCATGTTCACTCCGTCTGCTTTCCATCAGAGAGCCCTGTTAAACACAGAGTCTCTCTCTCGCTCGCTCGCTCTCTCTGTCTGTTTCTCTGTCTCTCCCTCTCTCTGTCTTTCTCTCTCTCTCTCTGTCTCTCTCTCTCCTCTCTCTCTATCTCTCTCTCCCTCTACCTCTCTCTCTCTGTCTCTCTCTGTCTGTCTCTCTCTCCCCATCTCTCTGTCTCTCTCTTTCTCTCTCTCTCTGTCTCCTTCCCTCTCTCTCTGTCTCTGTCTCTCTATCTCTCTCTCTCTGTCTCTCTCTCTGTATCTCTCTCTCTCTCTCGGTGAGGGATCAGTCTGATGTTCTCTCTCTCTCGGTGAGGGATCAGTCTGATGTTCTCTCTCTCTCTCTCTCTCTCTCGGTGAGGGATCAGTCTGATTTTCTCTCTCTCTCTCTCTTGGTGAGGGATCAGTCTGATGTTCACTCTCTCTCTCTCTCTCAGTGAGGGATCAGTCTGACGTTCTCTCTCTCTCTCTCTCTCTTGGTGAGGGATCAGTCTGATATTCTCTCTCTCTCTCTTGGTGAGGGATCAGTCTGATGTTCTCTCTCTCTCTCTCTCTCTGTGAGGGATCAGTCTGACTTTCTCTCTCTCTCTCTCTCTCTCTCTCTCTCTTGGTGAGGGATCAGTCTGATGTTCTCTCTCTCTCTCTTTGTGAGGGATCAGTCTGATGTTCTCTCTCTCTCTCTCTCTCTGTCTTTGGTGAGGGATCAGTCTGATGTTCTCTCTCTCTCTCTCTCTCTCTCTCTTGGTGAGGGATCAGTCTGATGTTCTCTCTGTCTCTCTCTCTCTCTAGTTGAGTGCGGACGTCCCGTGGTTCACTTGGAAACTCACCAGCGGGTGGTGGGTGGCCAGATGGTGATCAACGGTGCC
>JAGIQG010000457.1:0-15000 GCA_024679065.1 Sphyrna mokarran
GGGACAGGGAGACGGTAACTGTGCTCCGAGTGTGGGTCTAACCGAGGGGGATAGGGAGACGGGAACTGTGCTCCGAGTGTGGGTCTAACCGAGGGGGATAGGGAGACGGGAACTGTGCTCCGAGTGTGGGTCTAAACGAGGGAGATAGGGAGACGGGAACTGTGCTCCGAGTGTGGGTCTAACCGAGGGCGATAGGGAGACGGGAACTGTGCTCCGAGTGTGGGTCTAACCGAGGGCGATAGGGAGACGGGAACTGTGTTCCGAGTGTGGGTCTAACCTAGGGGGATAGGGAGACGGGAACTGTGCTCCGAGTGTGGATCTAACCGAGGGGGATAGGGAGACGGGAACTGTGCTCCGACTGTGGGTCTAACCGAGGGCGATGGGGAGACTGTGTGTTCCTGAAATTTCTGTGTCCGTTTTACCTTTGTGACATTCTGGTAAATGGTACTTCAATTTTGC
This sequence comes from Sphyrna mokarran, assembly GCA_024679065.1. Lineage (NCBI taxonomy): Eukaryota > Metazoa > Chordata > Chondrichthyes > Carcharhiniformes > Carcharhinidae > Sphyrna > Sphyrna mokarran. The sequence continues at coordinate 460 of JAGIQG010000457.1, forward strand.
GTTCTTCCACTTGTTGTTTTCCGTGCAAACGTACACGGCTGGAGGGAATCGGGGGAGACAGAGAGAGGGACAGAGACAGAGACAGAGTTAGAACAAATCCCGGATCATTAGCCGCATTTCCCCAGAGCATCGCAGTGTCACACCCCCAGTCCCCGTCTACCCCTCTGACTCTACTTCATCGTTCTAACCCCTTCACCCACCCCACCCCACCCCACCCCACCCGGGGCTGGGAGAACAACGAGGGAGATGGGGGAGAGAGGCAGGGAGAGCGGGGAAGAGGGGGAGAGGGCGCGGGGAGAGTGAGGGAGACGGCGAGAGTGAGGGAGAGGGGGAGAGGGGCAGGGGGAGTGAGGGAGACAGGGAGAGGGGCGGGTTGAGCAAGGGAGAGGGGGACAGAGGCAGGAGGAGCGAGGGAGAGTGGGGAGAGAGTTGTGGGAGCGAGGGAGACAGGAAGAGAGTCGGGGCGAGCAAGGGAGAGGGGGAGAGGGCGGAGAGAGTGAGGGAGACGGTGGGGAGGGCAGGGGGAGTGAGGGAGATGGGAAGAGGGTGGGGGGATGGGGGATGAGCCTCAGATTTGCAACAACTGATATTGGATCTCTTCAAATTGCTCTCAAACCCGTTCCAAAATTGCCGAATATTATGATCACTCTTTCCTGCATCCCCCAACTTGGCAAGGTCACTAACCATCTCAATTTCAGACAACAGCACTGGGTGAGAAATATTCTCCTCCTGGTCGCGTCCTCGGTAAAATGGAGCAGAAGTTTACCCTGCCCTGAAGCTGCATCACTTGGCCTGGAAACCGGTCGGTCAAATTTACCGGGGGCACTCCTCACAGCGTTCCTTCTCGCGCAGGTTTTGCTGTTTCTCCGACATGTTCACCCTTTCCTGGCTGGTGTTCCTCCCCTCTTGCCATCACTCTCTCAAAACAAAAACCCGATCGCTCGGGGACCCTCAGCCCCGCTCGCGATTCCCTCAGTTAACCCATCGAACACAAACCTGGTCACCTTGTAACCATAATCGAGATGGACAGATTGGGGCGGGGGGAGGGGGGTGTACATTCGACACAGCTCATTCAGAGAAAGATAAGAACAGCGCGACATCGAAAGTTCGGTGAGCGTTGGGTGGATTTTACTGGTTATTGCAACACTGCCCGCATCACCGACCTCCAGCAACATCAGGTTACAAGCTGCCCTAGGGTATTTCAGCCCAATCTGTCGAGGGGGACTACATGATTTTTTTGGGGGCGGCTTTGTAACTCGAATGCACTTTGATGGTTCTCCCCGGACGCTAGCGTTACCCACCCTCCTCGGGATCCTCGAGGAAGTAGACAGGGCCGTCACAAACATATTTGATCACGGAAAGGTAGGTGTCCTCATCGTGGTGTGAGAGATATTCATAATGTCCGTGAGAGATGTTCGCAGGAACGCCGCAGTGTACTACAACAGGATGGGAGAGAGAGGGAGAGAGGGAGGTCAGCGAGGCACAGATCAGTAATGCATTTAGTCCTTCAGCTCCCTCTCCACAGTGCGGTGCTCCCTCAGCACCAACCCTCCCCACAGTGCGGTGCCCCCTCAGCACCGACCCTCCCCACAGTGCGGCGCTCCCTCAGCACCGACCCTCTCGCAGTGTTGCGCTCCCTCAGCACCGACCCTCCCCACAGTGCGGCGCTCCCTCAGCACCGACCCTCCCGCAGTGTTGCGCTCCTTCAGCACCGACCCTCCCCACAGTGCGGCGCTCCCTCAGCACCGACCCTCCCCACAGTGCAGTGCTCCCTCAGCACCGACCCTCCCCACAGTGCGGCGCTCCCTCAGCACTGACCTTCTCACAGTGTGGCTCTCCCTCAGCACCGACCCTCCCACAGTGCAGCGCTCCCTCAGCACCGACCCTCCCCACAGTGCGGTGCTCCCTCAGCACTGACCCTCTCACAGTGTGGCTCTCCCTCAGCACCGACCCTCCCACAGTGCGGCTCTCCCTCAGCACTGACCCTCTCACAGTGCGGCTCTCCCTCAGCACTCACACAATAACAGAATCCACCCTTACTCCAATACGCAGCAGGATATAACATAGAAAAACTACAGCACAAACAGGCCCTTCGGCCCACAAGTTGCGCCGATCCTATCCCTACCTACTCAGGCCTGTCTATAATTCTCAATCCCATTAAATCCTGTTTAGAAGTCTCTCAAAAGACCCCGGAAAGTTCGCCTCTACCACCACCGTCGATTCCGCTCACTCACCACCCTCTGAGTGAAAAACGTACCCCTAACATTTCCTCTGTACTTGTCCCCAGCACCTTACACCCTGTGTCCTCTCGTAGCGACAATTACAGCCCTGGGAAATAGCCTCTGCCCTATCTATTCCTCTCAACATCTTTTAATCCTCTATCAGGTCACCTCTCAACCTTCGTCTCTCCAGTGAGAAGAGACCCAGCTCCCCTCAACCTATCCTCATAAGGTATGGCCCCCCAATCCAGGCAACATCCTTGTAAATATCCTCTGAACTCTCTCAATACCCTCTACATCCTTCCTATAGTGAGGAGACCAGAACTGCGCACAGTGGGGTCTGACAAGGGTCTTATAAATTTGCAGCATTACCTCCCGACTCCTAAACTCAATCCCTCGATTAATGAAGGCCAGAACGCTTTCTTGACCACATCCTCCACCTGCGGGGCCGATTTAAGAGTCCTACGGACCCGGACCCCAAGACCCTTCTGCTCCTCGACACTGCCAAGAGTCCTACCCTCGATATTGTACTCCTTCGTCCCATTGGTCCTGCCAAAATAGACCACCGCACATTTATCCGCGTCGAAGTCCATCTGCCACTTCTCCGCCCAGTCTTGCATCCTGTCTATGTCCCGCTGCAACTTCCGACATCCCTCCAGACCATCCACGACACCCACGACCTTCGGCGAACTTACTAATCCATCCCTCCCCTTCCTCATCCAGGTCACTTACGAAAAGCAGGGGTCCCGGAACAGATCCCGGGACACTCCACTGATTACCGACCTCCACGCAGAACAAGACCCATCCGCAACCACTCTCTGCCTTCTGCGGGCAAGCCGGTTCCAGATCCACAAGGTCAAAGCCCCTTGGATCACATGCCCTCTCACCTTCTCCAGAAGCCTGGCAATGGGGGACCTTATTGAAATAATGAAGTCCATATAAACCACATCCACCGCTCTTCCTTCATCAATGTGTTTAGCCACATCTTCAGAGGACTCGACCAGGGTCGGAAGGCAAGATTTGAAATAGCCGTGCTATTTTTGATCACCCTCGACCTCTCCAAATCCTGCCTCTAAGGATCTTCTCCATCAACCTACTGAGGTAAGACCCACCCTTCTACAATTTTCAGCACTATCTCTAAGATTCCCTCTCTTGAATAAAGGAACAAGATCCACAAATCCTCGGGAACATTTCCCGTCTCCTTCGGCGATGCAAAGATCATCGCCGGTGGGGTGGGGGTCTGCAATCCCTTCCCTCGCCTCGCACACGAACCAGAGGTACATCCCATCTGGTCCTGGCGACTTATCCAACCTGATGCTCCTCAACGGCTCCAACACGTGCTCTTCCGTAACGCCCGCACGCTCGATCTTTGCACTCGGCCGCAAAGCTGCATCACAACCTCCCAGATCTCTTTCCCCACCGTGATTACCGAGGCAAAGTATTCGTTCAGCACGTCTGCTGATTCCGCCCGTACTCCTGCCCCTTCACGTTTTGTAGGTCCGACCCCTTCACGCCTCATCCTTCCGCTCTTCGTGTCTCTGTGGAACGCCTGGGGGTTCTCCTTAACCTTACCCGCCAAGGTCTTCTCGTGATCCCTTCCGGCCCACCTCACTTTCCCCCCCTGAAGTTCCTTCCCGCTAGTCGCGCACTCTCCCAGATCACTAACGCCTCTGAGCTCCCGGAATCTTTTCTTCCGCACGTCTCCCTGAGAAAACCTCCTCCCAATTCACACCTCGAATTTCCTGCCTTCGTATTACCCCAGCTACAAACTTCCCAAGCTCGCTCCGATTTCTATCGAACGCCAGTGTGAGGGAGGCAGAGTTATGATCGCTATCCCCAAAATGCTCCCCCCACCACCACCCAAGCAAGAGAGATCCGACACTTGTCCACGTTCATTCCCCAAATACCGAGAGTCCAGAGAGGCCAGAATACAACACATTGCAAACACACTCACCGTCCTTGTGCATGAGATCCTCAATCACCTCATCAGCTGGTTAAAAACAGAATGAAATAAAACCCTGTGAGAATCAGATCCAAAATCCAACATTGACTGGTAGGTATCATCCACAGTGCGGCGCTCCCACGGCACCGACCCTCCCCACAGTGCGGCGCTCCCTCAGCACCGACCCTCCCACAGTGCGGCGCTCCCTCAGCACCGACCCTCCCAGGCACGACTTAGTGCGGTGCTCTCTCAGCATGACCCTCCCACAGTGCGGCGCTCCCTCGGCACTGACCCTCCCACAGTGCGGGCCGCTCCTCAGCACTGACCCTCCCCAGTGCGGGGCTCCCTTAGCACCGACCCTCCGCAGTGCGGCGCTCCCTCAGCACCGATCTCCCGCAGTCGGTGCTCTCTCAGCACCGACCCTCACACAGTGGGTGTCCTCAGCACCGCCCGCCCAGCACCGGCCCTCCCCACAGTGGGGCGCGCTCTCAGCACTGTCCCTCCCACAGTGCGGCGCTCCCACCGCACCGGACCGCCCCACAGTGCGGCGCTCTCTCAGCACTGACCCTCCCACAGTGCGGCGCTCCTCAGACTGACCCTCCCACAGTGGCGGCGCTCCCTCAGCACCGACCCTCCCGACAGTGCGGCGCTCCCTCAGCACCGACCCTCCCCACAGTGCGGCGCTCCCTCAGCACCGACCCTCCCCACAGTGCGGCGCTCCCTCAGCACCGACCCTCCCACAGTGCGGCGCTCCCTCAGCACCGACCCTCCCCACAGTGCGGCGCTCCCTCAGCACCGACCCTCCCACAGTGCGGCGCTCTCTCAGCACCGACCCTCCTCACAGTGCGGGCTCCCTCAGCACCGACCCTCCCACAGTGCGGCGCTCTCTCAGCACCGACCCTTCCCACAGTGCGGCGCTCCCTCAGCACCGACCCTCCCACAGTGCGGCGCTCTCTCAGCACCGACCCTCCTCACAGTGCGGTGCTCCCACAGCACCGACCCTCCCACAGTGCGGTGCTCCCACAGCACCGACCCTTCCCACAGTGCGGTGCTCCCTCAGCACCGACCCTTCCCACAGTGCGGCGCTCCATCAGCACTGACCCTCCCACAGTGCGGCACTCACTCAGGACTGTAAATCCAACATAATCCAAACTTATTCCGATACACATCAGGATCTCTACAGAGCCCAGAATAAAAAATATTGCAAATACTCACAGGAATGATGCCCTCTGGGTTCAAAAGCGCCCCCTTCACGATAAAACAAAGTAAAACATTCTGAGAAAATGTTCCAGGATCGAACATATCCTGGTAACAAACAATACAGTGCAGCACTCCCTCAGCACCGACCCTCCCCACAGTGAGGCGCTCCCTCAGCACTGACCCTCCCCACAGTGTGGCGCTCCCTCAGCACCGACCCTCCTCACAGTGCGGTGCTCCCTCAGCATCTACCCTCCCCACAGTGTGGCGCTCCCTCAGCACTGACCCTCCCCACAGTGCGGCGCTCCCTCAGCACCGACCCTCCCCACAGTGCGGCGCTCCCTCAGCACCGACCCTCCCCACAGTGCGGCGCTCCCTCAGCACTGACCCTCCCCACAGTGCGGCGCTCCCTCAGCACCGACCCTCCCCACAGTGCGGCGCTCCCTCAGCACCGACCTCCCCACAGTGCGGCGCACCTCAGCACCGACCCTCTCCACAGTGCGGCGCTCCCTCAGCACCGACCCTCCTCACAGTGCGGCGCTCCCTCAGCACCGACCCTCCCCACAGTGCGGCGCTCCCTCAGCACCGACCCTCCCCACAGTGCGGCGCTCCCTCAGCACGACCCTCCCACAGTGCGGCGCTCCCTCAGCACCGACCCTCCCAACAGTGCGGCGCTCCCTCAGCACCGACCCTCCCACAGTGCGGCGCTCCCTCAGCACCGACCCTCCCCACAGTGCAGCGCTCCCTCAGCACCGACCCTCTCCACAGGTGGCGGGCTCCCTCAGCACCGACCCTCCCACAGTGTGGCGCTCCCTCAGCACTGACCCTCCCCACAGTGCGGCGCTCCCTCAGCACCGACCCTCTCCACAGTGCGGCGCTCCCTCATCACCGGCCCTCCCACACAGTGTGGCGCTCCCTCAGGACTGTAAATCCAACATAATCCAAACTTATTCCGATACACATCAGGATCTCTACAGAGCCCAGAATAACAAATATTGCAAATACTCACAGGAATGATGCCACTGTACTCAGTATGTTCCGCTTCAAAATAAAACAAAATCAAACATTCTTAGAAACTGTTCCAGGATCGACCATATCCTGGTAACAAACAATACAGTGTGTCGCTCACTCTGCACTGACCCTCCCACAGTGTGTCGCTCACTCTGCACTGACCCTCCCACAGTGTGTCGCTCACTCTGCACTGACCCTCCCACAGTGTGTCGCTCACTCTGCACTGACCCTCCCCACAGTGCGGTGCTCCCTCAGCACCGACCCTCCCACAGTGCGGCGCTCCCTCAGCACTGTGGGCGTCCTCAGCTGACCCTCCCACAGTGCGGCCTCCCTAAGCACCGACCCCAACAGTGCGGCGCCCTCAGCAGCAACCATACCACATTGTGTCGCTCTCTCAGCACCGACCCTCCCCACCGCGCGGCGCTCCCTCAGCACTGACCATCCCACAGTGTGTCGCTCCCTCAGCACCGACCCTCCCCTCAGTGCAGAGCTCCCTGAGCACCGACCCTCCCTCAGTGCGGAGGTCCCTCAGCACCGACCCTCCCACTGTACGGCGCTCCATCAGCACTGACCAAACCACAGTGGGGCTCTGCCTCAGCACCGACCCTCCCTGCAGTGCCCGCCCTCTCTCTCCGAACTACCCACCCAATGTAATCCACCGTCACTACGATAAACTTTGGCATCTTCTCAGAGTCCTGAATTACAAACTTATCAAACTCACTCACCATGAACATGATCTGTTTGCAAAAATGATTGAAATTAAACATTGTTAGAACCATATTTTGCAACTACCAAAACCTAAGGAATAACTCTCACAGTGCGGCGCTCCCTCAGCACTGACCCTCCCGCCGTGCGGCACTCCCACAGTTCCGACCCCCCCACATTGCGGCGCTCCAACAGCACTGAGCATCTCACAGTGTGTCGCTCCCTCAGCACTGAGCATCTCACAGTGTGTCGCTCCCTCAGCACCGACCCTCCCCACAGTGCGGCGCTCCCTCAGCACAGACCCTCCCCACAGTGCGGCGCTCCATCAGCACCGACCCTCACAACAGTGCGGCGCTCCCTCAGCACTGACCCTCCCCACAGTGCGGCACTCCCTCAGCACCGACCCTCCCCACAGTGTGGGCGCTCATTACCACTGACCCCCCACAGTGTGGCTCTCCTCAGCACTGACCTCCCCACAGTGCGGAGCTCCCTCAGCACCGACCCTCCCCAGTGCGGAGCTCCCTCAGCACCGACCCTCCCACAGTGCGGCGCTCACTCAGCACCGACCCTCCCACAGTGCGGCGCTCCCTCAGCACCGACCCTCCCACCATGCGGCGCTCCCTCAGCACCGACCCTCCCCACAGTGCGGCGCTCCCTCAGCACTGACCCTCCCCCAGTGCGGCGCTCCCTCAGCACCGACCCTCCCCACAGTGCGGCGCTCCCTCAGCACCGACCCTCCCCACAGTGCGGCGCTCCCTCAGCACCGACCCTCCCCACAGTGTGGCGCTCCCTCAGCACCGACCCTCCCCACAGTGTGGCGCTCCCTCAGCACCGACCCTCCCCACAGTGTGGCGCTCCCTCAGCACCGACCCTCCCCACAGTGTGGGCTCCCTCAGCATGACCCTCCCACAGTGCGGAGCTCCCTCAGCACCGACCCTCCCCACAGTGCGAGCTCCCTCAGCACCGACCCTCCCCACAGTGCGGAGCTCCCTCAGCACCGACCCTCCCCACAGTGCGGCGCTCCCTCAGCACCGACCCTCCCCACAGTGCGGCGCTCCCTCAGCACCGACCCTCCCCCAGTGCGGCGCTCCCTCAGCACCGACCCTCCCCACAGTGCGGCGCTCCCTCAGCACCGACCCTCCCCACAGTGCGGAGCTCCCTCAGCACCGACCCTCCCCACAGTGCGGCGCTCCCTCAGCACCGACCCTCCCCACAGTGCGGAGCTCCCTCAGCACCGACCCTCCCCACAGTGCGGAGCTCCCTCAGCACCGACCATCCTCACACTGCGGAGCTCCCTCAGCACCGACCCTCCCCACAGTGCGGTGCTCCCTCAGGACTGTAAATCCAACATAATCCAAACTTATTCCGATACACATCAGGATCTCTACAGAGCCCAGAATAAAAAATATTGCAAATACTCACGGGAATGATGCCCTCTGGAGACAGTACGTTCCGCTTCAAGATAAAACAAAATCAAACATTCTTAGAAACTGTTCCAGGATCGACCATATCCTGGTAACAAACAATACAGTGTGTCGCTCCCTCAGCACTGACCCTCCCACAGTGTGTCGCTCACTCTGCACTGACCCTCCCCACAGTGTGTCGCTCACTCTGCACTGACCCTCCCCACAGTGTGTCGCTCACTCTGCACTGACACTCCCCACAGTGTGTCGCTCACTCTGCACTGACCCTCCCCACAGTGTGTCGCTCACTCTGCACTGACCCTCCCCACAGTGTGTCGCTCACTCTGCACTGACCCTCCCCACAGTGCGGCACTCACTCTGCACTGACCCTTCAGACATTGTGACGCTCAGTTTGCACCGACCTTCCCACAGTGTGTCGCTTCCTCAACACCGACCCTCCCACAGTGCGGAGCTCCCTCAGCACCGACCCTCCCCACAGTGCGGAGCTCCCTCAGCACCGACCCTCCACAGTGCAGAGCTCTCTCAGAACCGACCCTCCCACAGTGCGGCGCTCCCTCAGCACCGACCCTCCCGCAGTGCGGCGCTCCCTCAGCACCGATGCTCCCACAGTGCGGCTCTCGCTCAGTACCGACCCTCTCACAGTGTGGCGCTCCCTCAGCACTGACCCTCCCGCCGTGCGGCGCTCCCACAGTTCTGACCCCCCCACATTGCGGCGCTCCCACAGCACTGAGCATCTCACAGTGTGTCGCTCCCTCAGCACTGAGCATCTCACAGTGTGTCGCTCCCTCAGCACCGACCCTCCCCACAGTGCGGCGCTCCCTCAGCACAGACCCTCCCCACAGTGTGGCGCTCCATCAGCACCGACCCTCACAACAGTGCGGCGCTCCCTCAGCACTGACCCTCCCACAGAGCGGCGCTCCCTCTGGAATGTAAATCCAACATAATCCAAACTTATTCCGATACACATCAGCATCTCTACAGAGCCCAGAATAACAAATATTGCAAATACTCACAGGAAAGACTCTGACTGACCTCAGGATGGTCCGCTTCAAGATAAAACAAAATCAAACATTCTTAGAAACTGTTCCAGGATCGACCATATCCTGGTAACAAACAATACAGTGTGTCGCTCACTCAGCACTGACCCTCCCCACAGTGCGGCGCTCCCTCAGCACTGACCCTCCCCACAGTGCGTCCCCTCTGCACCGCCCTCCCCACAGTGCGGTGCTCCCTCAGCACTGACCTCCCCACAGTCGGTGCTCCCTCAGCCCGACCCTCCCACAGTGCGGTGCTCCCTCAGCACCGACCCTCCCACAGTGCGGTGCTCCCTCAGCACTGACCCTCCCCACAGTGTGGCGCTCCCTCAGCACCGACCCCTCCCACAGTGCGGCGCTCCCTCAGCACCGACCCTCCCACAGTGCGGCGCTCCCTCAGCACCGACCCTCCCCACAGTGTGGCGCTCCTCAGCCCGACCTCCCCACAGTGCGGCGCTCCCTCAGCACCGACCCCCCAACAGTGCAGCACTCCCTCAGCACCGACCCCCCCACAGTGCAGCACTCCCTCAGCACCGACCCTCCCACAGTGCGGCGCTCCCTCAGCACCGACCCTCCCGCAGTGCGGCGCTCCCTCAGCACCGACCCCCCCACAGTGCGGCACTCCCTCAGCACCGACCCTCCCCACAGTGCGGCGCTCCCTCAGCACCGACCCTCCCCACAGTGCGGCGCTCCCTCAGCACCGACCCTCCCCACAGTGCGGCGCTCCCTCAGCACCGACCCTCCCCACAGTGCGGCGCTCCCTCAGCACCGACCCTCCCCACAGTGCGGCGCTCCCTCAGCACCGACCCTCCCCACAGTGCGACGCTCCCTCGGCAGAGACAGAATTGTGTTTTGACTCACCCGCAAGTCCGTTGTGTTTTAATATGAGGACCAGACAGAGCAACATCAAACGGACGAGGAAAATCCTGCCGGAATGAAAAACGGAACGGATCTATCATTCGGAATGAAGCGATGTCTTAGTGGACTCAGAACAGAGAACAGTATCGCAGAGAGAAGAGGCCCTTCGGCCCTACAAGCCTGTGCTGCTCAGTGGTCCAACGAGACCATCCGTTTGCATCCACATCCCCCCCATTCCCAATCCGCTCACGTGACTCTCTGGGTAAGTCTGAAATTATCCCCGTGTGTCCCTACTTGGCAGCGCATTCCCACCCTCCCCCCACCACCCTCTGTGTAAAATACACCCCCCCTGATATCGGAGTTAAACCTGGCCCCCCTCCCCTTGAACCCGTGACCCCCTCGCGTTCGCCATCTCTGACCTGGAAAAAGGCTTCCCTCTGTCCACCCGATCTGTAGCCTTCGCAGTTTTATACACCTCGATTAGGTCTCCCCTCTTTCTCCGCTGTTCCACTGAGAACATCACCAGTTTCCCCAATCTCTCCTCATTGCCAGGAGCCTCCGTAACAGGACAACATCGTGGTAAACCTCCTCTGCAACTCCATCCAAAGCCCCCACGCCCCTGGCAGCAGCGTCAATCCCAGCTTAGATCCAGACTGAAGCTCCCTCTACACTGTCCCCCCATCAAACACTCCCAGGACAGGTACAGCACGGGGTTAGATACAGAGTAAAGCTCCCTCTACACTGTCCCCCCATCAAACACTCCCAGGACAGGTACAGCACGGGGTTAGATACAGAGTAAAGCTCCCTCTACACTGTCCCCCATCAAACACTCCCAGGACAGGTACAGCACGGGGTTAGATACAGAGTAAAGCTCCCTCTACACTGTCCCCCCATCAAACACTCCCAGGACAGGTACAGCACGGGGTTAGATACAGAGTAAAGCTCCCTCTACACTGTCCCCCCATCAAACACTCCCAGGACAGGTACAGCACGGGGTTAGATACAGAGTAAAGCTCCCTCTACACTGTCCCCACATCAAACACTCCCAGGACAGGTACAGCACGGGGTTAGATACAGAGTAAAGCTCCCTCTACACTGTCCCCCCATCAAACACTCCCAGGACAGGTACAGCACGGGGTTAGATACAGAGTAAAGCTCCCTCTACACTGTCCCCCATCAAACACTCCCAGGACAGGTACAGCACGGGGTTAGATACAGAGTAAAGCTCCCTCTACACTGTCCCCATCAAACACTCCCAGGACAGGTACAGCACGGGGTTAGATACAGAGTAAAGCTCCCTCTACACTGTCCCCATCAAACACTCCCAGGACAGGTACAGCACGGGGTTAGATACAGAGTAAAGCTCCCTCTACACTGTCCCCCCATCAAACACTCCCAGGACAGGTACAGCACGGGGTTAGATACAGAGTAAAGCTCCCTCTACACTGTCCCCCCCATCAAACACTCCCAGGACAGGTACAGCACGGGGTTAGATACAGAGTAAAGCTCCCTCTACACTGTCCCCCCATCAAACACTCCCAGGACAGGTACAGCACGGAGTTAGATACAGAGTAAAGCTCCCCGTTGCTTACTCTCTCCCCATGTTGACGCTTGTGTTTGTCCGTCCGCGGGTGATCGCAGTTGTCCCTGGCGGAGATGGCTGTGCGCTGGGCTCAGAGCTTCGTAACCGTGTGCTGACCCCGTCGCGCCTCACCCTCTCTTCACACCCCCCCCTCCTTTATATACCCACCCCGGCGGCTGCATCTGTAACTTTCCATCCCGTTGGTATTTGCAGTGTCAGCGATCCCGTCAGTCTCCACCCCCGCACCCCCCCTGCTCCGCTCTCTTTCCCGTCAGTCTCCACCCCCCCGCCACCCCCCCGCTCCGCTCTCTTCCCGTCAGTCTCCACCCCCCCGCCACCACCCTGCTCCGCTCTCTTTCCCGTCAGTCCCCACCCCCACGCCACCCCCCCCTGCTCCGCTCTCTTTCCCGTCAGTCTCCACCCCCCCGCCACTCCCCTGCCCGCTCTCTTTCCCGTCAGTCTCCACCCCACCGCCACCCCCCTGCTCCGCTCTCTTTCCCGTCAGTCTCCACCCCCCCCCCCCCCCCCGCCCCCCCAACACACACACACAGACACACACAGACACACCGAGGTTACTTCTTATCAACCGACCAGCGTCCGCCCCTGACCCCGGAACCGTGGCCAGCGAGCTCGGGAATGGAACCATTCCCCCCTCCCCACTCACACAACTTTACTTCACTGTCAATACTGTCGCTGTACACCCCCCCCACCCCCTTCTCTCCCTGTTTATCATTTCATTCATTGTCCAACGCCGAGGACACAGAACACCACAGCACAAACAGGCCCTTTGGCCCACGGCTTGCGCCGATCCTATCCCTACCTACCAGGCCATAGAACTATACGTAACTCTGAATCCCATGTAGGAATAACAGGCATATGAAATATAGGGTTAATGGAAGGACCCTTAATAGTGTTGTCGAGCAGAGGGATCTTGGGATACAAGTACATAGCTCTTTGAAAGTTGGCACCCAGGTTGATAAAGTTGTTAAGAAGGCGTACGGTGTGTTAGCTTTTATTGGTAGAGGGATTGAATTGAGGAGCCGTGAGGTTATGTTACAACTGTACAAAACTCTGGTGCGGCCGCACTTGGAGTATTGCGTACAGTTCTGGTCGCCGCATTATAAGAAAGATGTGGAAGCATGGAAAGGGTGCAGAGGAGGTTTACCAGGATGTTGCCTGGTATGGTGGGAAGGCCTTATGAGGAAAGGCTGAGGGACCTGAGGTTATTTTCATTAGAGAGAAGAAGGTTACGCGGTGACCTAATTGAGGCGTATCAGACGATCAAGGGATTGGATAGGTGGATAGTGAGAGCCTTTTTCCTCGGATGGTGATGACCAACACGAGGGGACATAACTTTAAATTAAGAGGTGGTAGTTATAGGACGGATGTCAGAGGCAGGTTCTTCACACAGAGGGTGGTGAGAGCGTTGAATGCCCTGCCTGCAGCAGTTGTGGACTCGCCTACTTTGGGGGCATTCAAATGTTCGGTGGATGGGCACATGGATGATATTGGAATAGTTTAGGTTAGAGGGTCCGCTGGCCGGCGCAACATCGAGGGCCGAAGGGCCTGTACTGCGCTGTAATGTTCTATGTTCTATTTTCTAAACCCACCACCCCACCCCACCCCCCACCTCGCCGTTGCCGGAGGAAGGAAGCGAGAGAGAGAGAGAGAGAGAGAGAGACGGCATGCTTTGCACTGAGGACTTTTATTAAAACATCTGCCGCATGATGGGGTCAGCACCCCCCACCCCCACGTACAACTCTCTGCCCGTCCGCTTGTCAAATCTTTGTCCCCCTCCCCTCCCCCCCACCACTGCCCCTCGCAACCGTAATGTCTCCACTCTTCCCCCCCACTCCCCGCCACCACAGGTTCTTTTTGGAAGGGAGAGAGGGTTAGGAAGTGGGTAGGGAGTGGGTCCCCACTCTCTGTTGAGAGGGAGACGGGAGTAGGAAGTGGGTAGGGAGGGAGTGGGGGGGTCCTCACTCTTTCTTGGGAGGGAGATGGGTGTTGGAAGTGGGTGGGGAGGGGGGAAGGTCCCCACTCTTTCTTGGGAGGGAGACGGGAGAAGGAAGTGGGTGGGGAGGGGGGAAGGTCCCCACTCTTTCTTGGGAGGGAAACGGGAGAAGGAAGTGGGTAGGGAGCCGGGGGGTCCCCACTCTTTCTTGGGAGGGAGATGGGTGTAGGAAGTGGGAAAGGTCCCCACTCTTTCTTGGGAGGGAGACGGGAGTTGGAAGTGGGTGGGGAGGGGGGAGTGTCCCCACTCTTTCTTGGGAGGGAGAGGGGAGTAGGAAGTGGGTGGGGGAGGGGGGTCCCCACAGTTTGTTGAGAGGGAGGCAGGAAGAAGAGTTTGGTGGAGATTGGTGTTGGGTGAGAGGGGTGGATACCCCCCCAACCCCCGCTGTTGGAGGGAGTGTGGGGGGGGTGTGGTGCACACGAGGAGGTCCAGCAGCTATCAAACCCCCACAGAGTGTGTGGGTGCGCTTGCGGGTGAGATAGTTCACCAGGGTAGGGATACGTTGATGGATCAATGAACGGCGTCGGGAAGCCGGATGGGGTGGGGAAGGGATTC
>JAGIQG010000457.1:20000-29315 GCA_024679065.1 Sphyrna mokarran
TGAGGGAGATGGGGAGAGTGAGGGAGAGGGGGAGAGGGGCAGGGGGAGCGAGGGAGACAGGGAGAGGGCGAGGGGAGAGTGAGGGGGAGGGGGCGGGGGGAGCGAGGGAGAGGGGCGGCGGGGAGGGAGGGAGGTGGGTAGACAGCGGGGGGAGCGAGGGAGATGGGGAGAGGGCGAGGGGAGAGTGAGGGAGAGGGGCGGCGGGGAATGAGGAAGTTGGGTAGACAGCGGGCAGGGCGAGGGAGATGGGGAGAGGGCGAGGGGAGAGTGAAGGAGATGAGGGGGGGTGAGCGAGGGAGAGGGGCGGCGTGGAGTGAGGGAGTTGGGTAGACAGCGGGGGGAGCGAGGGAGATGGGGAGAGGGCGAGGGGAGAGTGAGGGAGATGGGGGGTGACGGGGGTGAGCGAGGGAGATGGGGAGAGGGTGGGAGCAGCGAGGGAGACAGCGAGAGGGCAGGGGGGAGTGAGGGAGTTGGGCAGACAGCAGGGGGAGCGAGGGAGATGGGGAGAGGGCAAGGGGAGAGTGAGGGAAATGGGGAGAGGACGGGGGGAGTGAGGGAGACGGGGACGGGGCGGGGGGTCACGAGGGAGATGCGGAGAGGGCGAGGGAGGAGTGAGGGTGATGGGGAGAGGGCGGGGGAAGTGAGGGAGACGGGGAGAGGGCGGGGGGAGAGATGGAGACGGGGAGAGGGCGGGTGTGTGAGGGAGATGCTGAGAGGGGGCGGGTAGAGCGAGGGATACAAGGAGAGGGTGAAGAATGAAGATGAGGGGAAGAGGGTGGGGGGACCGAGGGAGAGGGGAAGAGGGTGGGGGGAACGAGGGAGAGGGGAAGAGGGTGGGGGGAACGAGGGAGAGGGGAAGAGGGTGGGGGGAATGAGGGAGAGGGGAAGAGGATGGGGGGGATGAAGGATGGGCCACAGAGTATGGGATTTACAACATCTGATTTTGGATCTCCTCAAATTCCTCTCAAACCTGTTCCAAAATTTCCGAACATTATGATCACTCTTTCCTGCATCCCCCAACTTGGCAAGGTCACTAACCACCTCAATTTCAACGAACAGCACTGGGTGAGAAATATTCTCCTCCTGGTCGCGTCTCGGTAAAATGGAGCAGAAGTTTACCCTGCCCTGAAGCTGCCTCACTTGACCTGGAAACCGGTCGGTCAAATTTACCAGGGGCACTCCTCACAGCGTTCCTTCTTGCGCAGGTTTTGCTGTTTCTCCGATATGTTCACCCTTTCCTGGCTGGCGTTCCTCCCCTCTTGCCATCACTCTCTCAAAACAAAAACCCGATCGCTTGGGGGCCCTCAGCCCCGCTCGCGATTCCCTCAGTTAACCCAGCGAACACAAACCTGGTCACGTTGTTACCGTAATCGGGATGGACAGATTTGTTGGGGGGAGGGGGGTGTACAATCAACACAGCTCATTCAGAGAAGGATAAGAACAGCGCGACATCGAAAGTTCGGTGAGCGTTGGGTGGATTTTACTGGTTATTGCAACACTGCCTGCATCACCGACCTCCAGCAACATCAGGTTACAGGCTGCCCTAGGGTATTTCAGCCCAATCTGTAGAGGGGGACTACATGATTTTTTTGGGGCGGCTTTGTAACTCGATTGCACTTTGATGGTTCTCCCCGGACGCCAGCGTTACCCACCCTCCTCGGGATCCTCGAGGAAGTAGACAGGGCTGTCACAAACATATTTGATCACGGAAAGGTAGGTGTCCTCATCGTGGTGTGAGAGATATTCATAATGTCCGTGAGAGATGTTCGCAGGAACGCCGCAGTGTACTACAACAGGATGGGAGAGAGAGGGAGAGAGGGACGTCAGCGAGGCACAGATCAGTAATGCATTTACTCCTTCAGCTCCCTCTCCACAGTGGGGCGCTCCCTCAGCACCGACCCTCCCCACAGTGCGGTGCTCCCTCAGCACCGACACTCCCCACAGTGCGGTGCTCCCTCAGCACTGACCCTCCCACAGTGCGGTGCTCCCTCAGCACCGATACTCCCACAGTGCGGCGCTCCCTCAGCACCGACCCTCCCCACAGTGCGGCGGTCCCTCAGCACTGACCCTCCCACACAGTGCGGCGCTCCTTCAGCACCGACCCTTCCCGCATCGCGGCACTCCTTCAGCACCGACCCTCCCCGCATCGCGGCACTCCCTCAGCACCGACCCTCCCCGCATCGCGGCACTCCCTCAGCACCGACCCACCCCGCCGCGCGGCGCTCACTCGGCACCGACCCTTCCGACACAGTGCGGCGCTCCTTCAGCACCGACCCTCCCACAGTGCCGTGCTCCCTCATCACCGACCCTCCCCACAGTCTGGCGGTCCCTCAGCACCGACCCTCCTGCAGTGCCGTGCTCCCTCAGCACCGACCCTCCCCGCAGTGTGGTGCTCCCTCAGCACTGACCCTCCCCACAGTGCGGTGCTCCCTCAGCACTGACCCTCCCCACAGTGCGGCGCTCCCTCAGCACTGACCCTCCCGCAGTGCGGCTATCCCTCAGCACTGACCCTCTGACAGTGCGGTGCTCCCTCAGCACTGACCCTCTCACAGTGCGGTGCTCCCTCAGCACTGACCCTCTCACAGTGCGGCTCTCCCTCAGCACTGACCCTCTCACAATGCGGTGCTCCCTCAGCACCGACCCTCCCCACAGTTCGGCTCTCCCTCAGCACTGACCCTCCCCACAGTGCGGTGCTCCCTCAGCACTCACCCTCTCACAGTGCGGTGCTCCCTCAGCACTGACCCTCTCACAGTGCGGCTCTCCCTCAGCACTGACCCTCTCACAGTGCGGCTCTCCCTCAGCACTCACACACCAACAGAATCCACCCTTACTCAAATATGCAGCAGGATATAACATAGAAAACCTACAGCACAAACAGGCCCTTCGGCCCACAGGTTGCACCGATCCTATCCCTACCTACCGGGCCTGTCTATAATTCTCAATCCCATTAAATCCCATGTACTCATCCAGAAGTCTCTCAAAAGACCCCGGGAAGTTCGCCTCTACCACCACCGTCGATTCCGCTCACTCACCACCCTCTGAGTGAAAAACGTACCCCTAACATTTCCTCTGTACTTGTCCCCCAGCACCTAAAACCCTGTGTCCTCTCGTAGCGACAATTACAGCCCTGGGAAATAGCCTCTGCCCTATCTATTCCTCTCAACATCTTATAAACCTCTATCAGGTCGCCTCTCAACCTTCGTCTCTCCAGTGAGAAAAGACCCAGCTCCCCTCAACCAATCCTCATAAGGTATGGCCCCCCAATCCAGGCAACTTCCTTGTAAATATCCCCTGAACTCTCTCAATACCCTCTACATCCTTCCTCTAGTGAGGGGACCAGAACTGCGTACAGTGGGGTCTGACAAGGGTCTTATAAAGTTGCAGCATTACCTCCCGACTCCTAAACTTAATCCCTCGATTAATGAAGGCCAGAACGCTTTCTTGACCACATCCTCCACCTGCGGGGCCGAATTAAGAGTCCTACGGACCCGGACCCCAAGATGCTTCTGCTCCTCGACACTGCCAAGAGTCCTACCCTCGATATTGTACTCCTTCGTCCCATTGGTCCTGCCAAAATAGACCACCGCACATTTATCCGCGTCGAAGTCCATCTGCCACTTCTCCGCCCAGTCTTGCATCCTGTCTATGTCCCGCTGCAACTTCCGACATCCCTCCAGACCATCCACGACACCCCCGACCTTCGGCGAACTTACTAATCCATCCCTCCCCTTCTTCATCCAGGTCACTTACGAAAAGCAGGGGTCCCGGAACAGATCCCGGGACACTCCACTGATTACCGACCTCCACGCAGAACAAGACCCATCCGCAACCACTCTCTGCCTTCTGCGGGCAAGCCGGTTCCAGATCCACAAGGTCAAAGCCCCTTGGATCACATGCCCACTCACCTTCTCCAGAAGCCTGGCAATGGGGTTCCTTATCGAAATAATGAAGTCCATATAAACCACATCCACCGCTCTTCCTTCATCAATGTGTTTAGCCACATCTTCAGAGGACTCGACCAGGGGCGGAAGGCAAGATTTGAAACAGCCGTGCTATTTTTGATCACCCTCGACCTCTCCAAATCCTACCTGTAAGGATCTTCTCCATCAACCTACTGAGGTAAGACCCACCGCTCTACAATTTCCAGCACAATCTCTAAGATTCCCTCTCTTGAATAAAGGAACAAGATCCACAAATCCTCGGGAACATTTCCCGTCTCCTTCGGCGATGCAAAGATCATCACTGGGGGTGCCCTGCAATCCCTTCCCTCGCCTCGCACCCAAACCAGAGGTACATCCCATCTGGTCCCAGCGACTTATCCAACCTGATGCTCCTCAACGGCTCCAACACGCGCTCTTCCGTAACGCCCGCACGCTCGATCTTTGCACTCGGCCGCAAACCTGCATCACAACCTCCCAGATCTCTTTCCCCACCGTGATTACCGAGGCAAAGTATTCGTTCAGCACGTCTGCTGATTCCGCCCGTACTCCTGCCCCTTCACGTTTTGTAGGTCCGACCCCTTCACGCCTCATCCTTCCGCTCTTCGTGTCTCTGTGGAACGCCTGGGGGTTCTCCTTAACCTTACCCGCCAAGATCTTCTCGTGATCCCTTCCGGCCCTCCTCACTTCCCCCCCTGAAGTTCCTTCCCGCTAGTCGCGCACTCCCCTAGATCACTAACGCCTCTGAGCTCCCGGAATCTTTTGGAAGCTTTCCCTCTCGTGCACCGCAGTTCCCGTAACCTACCAAACCCCCTCCCCGAGTCTCAACGGACGGTTGTTCCTCCGAGCGCCAGACAAACATTCCTTGAAAATCCGCCGCATTTCTTCCGCACGTCTCCCTGAGAAAACCTCCTCGCAATTCACACCTCGAATTTCATGCCTTCGTATTACCCCAGCTACAAACTTCCCAAGCTCGCTCCGATTTCTGTCGAACGCCAGTGTGAGGGAGGCAGAGTTATGATCGCTATCCCCAAAATGCTCCCTCCAAAACCACCCAAGCCAGAGAGATCCGACACTTGTCCACGTTCATTCCCCAAATACCGAGAGTCCAGAGAGGCCAGAATACAACACATTGCAAACACACTCACCGTCCTTGTGCATGAGATCCTCAATCACATCATCAGCTGGTTAAAAACAGAATGAAATAAAATCCTGTGAGAATCAGATCCAAAATCCAACATTGACTGGTAGGTATCATCCACAGTGCGGCGCTCCCACGGCACCGACCCTCCCCACAGTGCGGTGCTCCCACGGCACCGACCCTACCCGCAGTGCGGCGCTCCCTCAGCACCGACCCTCCCCACAGTGCGGCGCTCCCTCAGCACCGACCCTCCCCACAGTGCGGCGCTCCCTCAGCACTGACCCTCCCACAGTGCGGCGCTCCCTCAGCACCGACCCTCCCCACAGTGCGGCGCTCCCTTCAGCCCGACCCTCCCCACAGTGCGGCGCTCCCTCAGCACTGACCCTCCCCACAGTGCGGCGCTCCCTCAGCACCGACACTCCCCACATGCGCCGCTCCCACAGCACTGACCCTCCCCCAGTGCGGCGCTCCCTCAGCACCGACCCTCCCCACAGTGCGGCGCTCCCTCAGCACCGACCCTCCCTCAGCACCGGCCCTCCTGCAGTTCGGCGTTCCTCATCACCACCGACCCTCCCTCCAGCACCGACCCTCCCGCAGTGCGGCGCTCCCACAGCACCGACCCTCCCACAGTGCGCGCTCTCTCAGCACCGACCCTCCCACAGTGCGGCGCTCCCTCAGCACCGACCCTCCCACAGTGCGGCGCTCCCTCGACTGACCCTCCCAACAGTGCGGCGCTCCCTCAGCACCGACCCTCCCCACAGTGCGGCGCTCCCTCAGCACCGACCCTCCCCACAGTGCGGCGCTCCATCAGCACTGACCCTCCCCACAGTGCAGCGCTCCATCAGCACTGACCCTCCCACAGTGCGGCACTCCCTCAGCACCGACCCTCCCCACAGTGCGGCGCTCCATCAGCACCGACCCTCCCCACAGTGCGGCGCTCCATCAGCACTGACCCTCCCACAGTGCGGCACTCCACCAGGACTGTAAATCCAACATAATCCAAACTTATTCCGATACACATCAGGATCTCTACAGAGCCCAGAATAAAAAATATTGCAAATACTCACAGGAATGATGCCCTCTGGGTTCCAAAGTGTGCCCTTCACGATAAAACAAAATAAAACATTCTGAGAAACTGTTCCAGGATCGACCATATCCTGGTAACAAACAATACAGTGCAGCACTCCCTCAGCACCGACCCTCCCCACAGTGCGGCGCTCCATCAGCACCGACCCTCCCCACAGTGCAGCGCTCCCTCAGCACCGACCCTCCCCACAGTGCGGCGCTCCCTCAGCACCGACCCTCCCCACAGTGCGGCGCTCCCTTAGCACCGACCCTCCCATAGTGCGGCGTTCCCTCAGCACTGACCCTCCCCACAGTGCAGCGCTCCCTCAGCACTGACCCTCCCGCAGTGCGGCGCTCCCTCAGCACCGATCCTCCCACAGTGCGGCGCTCCCTCAGTACCGACCCTCCCCGCAGTGCGGCGCTCCCTCAGCACTGACCCTCCCCACAGTGCGGTGCTCCCTCAGCTCCGACCCTCTCCACAGTGCGGTGCTCCCTCATCACCGACACTCCCCACAGTGTGGCGCTCCCTCAGCACTGACCCTCTCAATGTGCGGCGCTCCCTCAGACTCGACCCTCCCGCAGTGCGGCACTCCCTGAGTTCCGACCCTCCCGCAGTGCAACTCTCCCTCAGAACCGACCCTCCCCACAGTGCGGCGCTCCCTCAGAACTGACCCACCCTGCAGTGCGGCTCTCCCTCAGAACCGACCCTCCCACAGTGCGGAGCTCCCTCAGCACCGACCCTCCCCACAGTGTGGTGCTCCCTCGGCACTGACCCTCCCACAGTACGGCTCTCCCTCAGCACCAACCCTCCCCACAGTGTGACGCTCCCTCAGTACCGGCCCTCTCCACAGTGTGGTGCTCCCTCGGCACTGACCCTCCCACAGTACGGCTCTCCCTCAGCACTCACCCTCCCACAGTGCAGTGCTCACTCTGCACCGACCCTCCCACCGTGTGGCCCTCCCTCAGCACCGACCCTCCCCACACTGCGGCGCACCCTCAGCACTGACCCTCCCACCGTGCGGCGCTCCCTCAGCTCCGACCCTCCCCACAGTGCGGCGCACCCTCAGCACCGACCCTCCCACCGTGTGGCGCTCCCTCAGCTCCGACCCTCCCCACAGTGCGGCGCACCCTCAGCACTGACCCTCCCACAGTGT
The DNA here is from genome assembly GCA_024679065.1 of Sphyrna mokarran. NCBI lineage: Eukaryota > Metazoa > Chordata > Chondrichthyes > Carcharhiniformes > Carcharhinidae > Sphyrna > Sphyrna mokarran. Next base: position 27,299 of record JAGIQG010000457.1, read on the forward strand.
GGCGCTCCCTCAGCACTGACCCTCCCACAGTGCGGCGCTCCCTCAGCACTGACCCTCCCACAGTGCGGCGCTCCCTCAGCACTGACCCTCCCACAGTGCGGCGCTCCCTCAGCACTGACCCTCCCACAGTGCGGGCGTCCCTCAGCACCGACCCCCACAGTGCGGCGCTCCCTCAGCACTGACCCTCCCCACAGTGTGACGCTCCCTCAGCACCGACCCTCCCACAGTGCGGCGCTCCCTCAGCACGACCCTCCCACAGTGCGGCGCTCCCTCAGCACTGACCCTCCCACAGTGCGGCGCTCCCTCACACCGAGCCTCCCACAGTGCGGCGCTCCCTCAGCACCGACCCTCCCACAGTGCGGCGCTCCCTCAACACTGAGCCTCCCACAGTGCGCCGCTCCCTCAGCACCGACCCTTCCCCCAGTGCGGAGCTCCCTCAGCACTGACCCTCCCACAGTGCGGCGCTCCCTCAGCACCGACCCTCCCACAGTGCGGCGCTCCCTCAGCACTGACCCTCTCCACAGTGCGGCGCTCCCTCAGCACCGACCCTCCCACAGTGCGGCGCTCCCTCAGCACTGACCCTCCCACAGTGCGGCACTCCCTCAGCACTGACCCTCTCCACAGTGCGGCGCTCCCTCAGCACTGACCCTCCCACAGTGCGGCGCTCCCTCAGCACTGACCCTCCCACAGTGCGGCGCTCCCTCAGCCCCAACCCTCCCACAGTGTGACGCTCCCTGAGCACCGATCCCCCAACAGTGTGGCTCTCCCTCAGCACCGACTCTGCCACAGTGTGGCGCTCCTTAAGCAAAGACCCCCCAACAGTGTGGCTCTCCCTCGGCCCCGACCCTGTCACAGTGCAGCGCTCCCTCAGCACCGACCCTCCCCACATTGCGGCGCTCCCTCAGCACCGACCCTCCCACAGTGCGGCGCTCTCTCAGCTCCGACCCTCCCACATTGCGGCGCTCCCTCAGCACCGACCCTCCTCACAGTGCGGCGCTCCCTCAGCACCGACCCTCCTCACATTGCGGCGCTCCCTCAGCACCGACCCTCCTCACAGTGCGGAGCTCCCTCAGCACCAATCCTCCCACAGTGCAGAGCTCCCTCAGCACCAATCCTCCCACAGTGCGGAGCTCCCTCAACACCCACCCTCCCACAGTCCCGTGCTCCCTCAGCAATGACACACAGACAGTGTGGCGATCCCTCAGCACCGACTGTCCCACAGTGTGGCGCTCCCTCAGCACCGACCCTCCTCACATGCGGGCTCCCTCAGCACCGACCCTCCTCACAGTGCGTCGCTCCCTCAGCACCGACCCTCCTCACAGTGCGGCGCTCCCTCAGCACCGACCCTCCTCACAGTGCGGCGCACCCTCAGCACCGACCCTCCCCACAATACAGCGCTCCCTCAGCACCGACACTCCCGCAATGCGGAGCTCACTCAGCACCGAGCCTCCTCACAGTGCGGCGCTCCATCAGCACTGACCCTCCCACAGTGCGGCGCTCCCACTGCACTGACCCTCCCGCAGTACGGCGCTCCATCAGCACTGACCAAACCACAGTGGGGCTCTGCCTCAGCACCGACCCTCCCTGCAGTGCCCGCCCTCTCTCTCCGAACTACCCACCCAATGTAATCCACCGTCACTACGATAAACTTTGGCATCTTCTCAGAGTCCTGAATTACAAACTTATCAAACTCACTCTCCATGAACATGATCTGTTTGCAAAAATGATTGAAATTAAACATTGTTAGAACCATATTTTGCAACTACCAAAACCTAAGGAATAACTCCCACAGTGCGGCGCTCCCTCAGCACCGACCGTCCCCACAGTGCGGCGCTCCCTCAGCCCTGACCCTCCCGCAGTGCGGCGCTCGCTCAGCAACAAATCTCTGCACAGTGCGGTGCCCCCTCAGCACCGATCCTCACATAGTGCGGCGCTCCCTCAGCACTGACCCTCCCGCAGTGCAGCGCTCCCTCAGCTCCGACCCTCCCGCAGTGCAGCGCTCCCTCAGCTCCGACCC
>JAGIQG010000458.1:0-25000 GCA_024679065.1 Sphyrna mokarran
TGAAAATAGTCATATTGAACTCGGAAAGTGAACTCTCTGTCTTGCTCCATATTTGTTGCAAACCCTGCTGAGAATTTCCAGCCCTTTCTGTTTTTATTCTAACAGGAATCATTGGAGGAGGAGCAAACCACTCGGTCCATCGAGATTTCCGCTATTCAATATCATCAGGGCTGATCTTGGGTTGCAACTTAGTTTTTTTCCACCAGCTCCCCATATCCCTGAATTCTCCAAGAGATCAGAAACCTCTTTATCCCGACCTTAAATGTGCTCGATGATGGGGCATACATAACTGTCAGGTACAGAGAATGTAAAAGATTCTCACCCTCTGAGCGAAGCAATTTCTCCATATCTTAGCCCTAAATAACCAGCCGCTGATCTGTGCCGCAGGGGGTTAGATTCCCGAGCAGCAGGAAAAGAAAATCTCTCAGCCTCCATCCTATCAAACCGGATCAGAGATCACCTCTTATTCTTCTAAACTCCAGAGAATTTCATCACAGAACAACTCACTGACCCCAGGGAGGAATCTGGTGAACCTTCATTAAATGAAGAATTGAACAAAAAGTTTATTCACTCCGTGATAGGAATGGAAACAGTGTCACGGTACCGATCCTGGTCACTAGACTCTCAGTGACATAAGCAATAAAGGAGTTGAGAAAGAGCAAGAGTTGCCTTGAGCCTGTTCCTTCACTGAATCAATTCATCCTGAACTGTGGAATAAACAGAGATCACATCCAGTCACAAACAGAATGAGCTGCAGTGAAGGAGCGGCACCATTTAAACTGCCTTCAACTTGTTATTCGATGAAGATGATAATCATGGTATAATAAATGGTTGGAATTCAGTGCTCCCTTAGTTATTTGCGAGGCGAACGCTTTTAAATTTTGATGTTCGGAATACGTTGTAAAATCAGATTGAAAATAGCGGAATTCCTGAATTCAGTGACATGGGCTCTCAGTCTAACCATCGGAACCTGCAGTAACACAGCGGAGTTGGACATTGCAGACAGGCAGATTTGCTCCCCTGTGTTCTAGGTTGTTTCTGTAGTGTTTATCACATTCGCCTAACATACGAACTATCTCTTGGTTCGAAACCCGGCAGAAACATTGGTCAAGCTTTCTCATGTCGGGTAAGGAAAGTTGCCTGATATATGTTTGTTATTCAACATTACCCTAACCTTGATGTTAAAGGCATGTTATCATTGCTCTGATCTCATTCTCGAATGCTTTCTGTGAAATGAGAAACGCATTTTTCGGCCCTGACAGGAAAGTTCGATTTTGATACCCAGCACAGACTCGCATCTGGTTCAGTCTCCAACAGAATTTAATGGGTTTATAGGTGCAGACTGATATGGTTAATCACCATCTGAAATATCTGATTGTAGTGTGTGCTCAAACAGACAGATACAAGTGATACTGTGAGTGAACTAGTGGAAATGGCGCACATTTCACAGAAGATTTTTTTTAAAATCGTTTTTCATCACTAAGAAACAGGAAAAGGCATTGAGAGAGACGAGGGAATCGAGACTCAGTGTGGATCTATTGGACTTTCCTGTAAAGGACCGGAATTTAAGCGCCTGAATGTTTCACACCCTTAATAAAAATAGGCTCAAGTGTCACCAACAGTTAATTCTTGATTTCCCTCCATTTAAACGTATTTGACTTTGTTTAAAAGTTGACAATATTCAATCTCAAAACTGTGATCTGTATTACCCGGTGATTCAATTCGTTCTGTTGGTCAGTTATGTTTTCAATTCAGTGATGTTCAATTTCAGAGATATTCAATTCATAATGAAGACATATGTGTTAAATAATACATTGATACTAAATAGTTAAACAAATACTGAGTATAATTGTACGATGAGCTTTGATAAAGAGTCATCGGGACTCAAAACGTCCGCCCTTTTCACTCCTTACAGGTGCTGTCAGACATTGTGAGATTTTGGAGCATTTTCTCTTTTCCCATCCGCAGTAATTTGTTTTTATCACTGAGGACATTTGGTTCAGATTATTTGAAGAAAGATGAAAATGATGCATTAACGAAAAGGGAGAAATCGTTGCTCCCTTAGATATTTGGGAGACGGAAGCTTCTACCTGAACCAACCAGTCGAAATAGCTCAGCTGGGAGAGCGTTAGACTGAAGATCTAAAGGTCCCTGGTTCAATCCCGGGTTTCGGCAGAATTTGGTGGTTGGTTTTCTGTTCTATCTGCTTATTGGCATCGCATTTTGTCTCGCACTCTCTTCAAACATCAATTCAGGCAAACTGCAACAGACCAAATACTCATCGCAATTTCCACCCGGCCAGATGTTGTTATATTTCCTCCTTATTGGATTTCACGTTTTAAAAACTTCTTCTATTTCTAAACATTAAGGATTGTCACTGCTGGGAAATTTGACATTGTTTTACTCATATTCCTGTCAGATCAAGTCCAATCGTTCCCCATTCACACAAACCCGCAGATCTCCCAGGTGAACAATGTCAGCAATCTGTATTTTAAATGTTCCAGATCTTCTAACTGTCTAACAGACCCCAGCTTTCACAAGTGATCAAATATCAAAGGCAAACTTAGGATTGTCCCATGTTGAAGTCACTGGGTTAAAATTATTGACTGTAACATGTGGACTTTATAAACAAAAGCTCGAGATAACAATATTGGACGGATATTTTGCTGGAGATTAAAGTTCACAAATGCTGATGCAGTGAGACTTTTTTTCAACATTTCCAACTTCACTCGGGGTGTCAGAACTGCTTTGTAGAAAGTTATAGAATTTTTATTTGCCTTGGTGAGGGTGTGCGGGCTCGTTGGTCTAGGGGTATGATTCTCGCTTAGGGTATCTCAGCCCATTAACATGCGAGAGGTCCCGGGTTCAAATCCCGGACGAGCCCTTCGTTAGTTCCCTTTTGGCCAAGTCAAATATTGCGATTTGTTTCAGGTGCAAACGGCGGGATGGCTTTCTGTGACTGGCTCCGAAAAAAGGCAGGGTTTAAGAGCACGGAAAGATCCCACTCGGATACCCACAGGGCAGACAGGCACACCCATCCTGTCCGCGCCTGCCGTGTGATATCTGGACGGGACAAGTTAGTTCTGATTCTCGCTCCACAGATAGTGCCGCAAGTACTGACACCACCCAGTGTTTACTGTTTTGATTTCAGATTTGGAAAGTCCGCAGTCGGCTCCTTTATGTTGATGTTTTGAGCTGACAAATGGCAAGTAACATTGGCGCCACACAGAATGCTGAGAGGCTTGATGGTGCTGTTGTCTGTGTGGCTCTGGAGGGATGCGGGGGGTGCTGCCGGGTGGAAGTGGTCTTGTGTTTGGAAGGTGCTGTCTGAGGGCCTTTGGTGAATTCCTGCATCAGGCAGGTAAGTGGAGAATATTCTATCGCACTCCTGACTGTTCCACTGATTCCTCGGATGGATGTAGCTGTTACTCGGCAGCACAATTATCAGGTTCATGGTGGGAGATATAGGAGGGATGTCCGAGGTAGATTTTTTACTCAGAGAGTGCTTGGGGTGTGGAATGCACTGCCTGCTGTAATAGTGGAGTCCGGCACTTTAGGAACATTCAAGCGGTTATTGGATAGACACATGGAGCACTCCAGAATGATAGGGAGTGGGATAGCTTGATCTTGATCTTGGTTTCGGACAAAGCTCGGCACAACACCGTGGGACGAAGGGTCTGTACTGTGTCGGACTGTTCTATGTTCTATGTTTTTTGGGAGTCAGGAGGTGAGTTACTCCCGCAGCATTCCCAGCCTCTGACCTGCTCTTTTAGCCACTGAACGAACGAACAACATGTGTGCTGAGTCGAAATAGGTTTGTCTTCTTTCCTGCTCATTTTTGTCGTGAATTTTCAGCACTTTTGTCTTTTTCTGAATGTATTTTGAGGCCCAAGTAAGAGCCAATGTTATATGATTGTGATCAGCAAGTTTGCAGACGATACAAAGATGGCTGGACTTGCGGATAGTGAGGGGCACTGTCAGGCGATGCAGCAGGACATAGATAGGCTGGTAGTTTGGGCAGACAGATGGCAGACGGAATTTAATCCTGATAAATGCAAGGTGATGCATTTCGGGAGAAAGAATGTGTGGGGGGGAGGTATATGATAAAGGGTAGACCTATTAAGAGTATAGAAACGCAGAGGGACCTGGGGGTGCAGGTGAACAAGTCTCTGAAGGTGGCAGAGTAAGTGAAGAAGGTTGTGAAGAAAGCGTATAGTATGTTAGCCTTTATAGGAAGGGGTATAGAGTACAAGAGCTGGCCTTTAATATTGCAGTTGTATAAAACGTTGGTTAGACCTCATTTGGAATACTGCGTCCGGTTCTGGTCGCCTTACTACCGGAAGGACGTGGAGGCTCTGGAGAGAGTGCAGAGGAGGTTTACCAGGATGCTGCGTGGTATGGAAGGTCTGAGTTACGAGGAGAGGTTAGGCAAATTGGGACTGTTTTCCTTAGAAAATCGTAGACTTAGAGGAGATCTAATAGAGGTGTACAAGATTATGAGGGGTATAGGTAGAGTAGACAGGGTTAAGCTTTTTCCTAGGAAGGACTCGAATAGCACGAGGGGTCACGGGCTTAGGGTGAGAGGGGTAAGGAATAATTTGGATACTGGAGGGAGTTTTTTCACACAGAGGGCAATGGGGGTATGGAATGCGCTGCCAAGTAAAGTGGTGGAGGCAGGCACTCTGGAGTTATTTAAAAAATACTTAGATGGGCACATGAACAGAATGGGAATGGAGGGGTATAGAAAACTGATTTAAAATAGGGATCATGAATCTTGGGAGTCCCTGGGAAGTGTGTAAATAGATGATGATATTGATGTACTTGTTTTTATCCTACAGGTGCTTTGGTCCACTTTGTTGTCTAACAAGGGGCATACACGCGATGAGTTGTGAGAGGGCTGCTCTTGGATTTTTTTCGAGAGTATCCTAGTGCTTCACGTCGTTAGAGTACGCTTGACCTGGACCATTTGATGGGCACCACGACAGCTCAGTGACTATCGCTGTGCTGTGCAGGTACATGGATTTGGGCCTGTGTCTGTGGGAGTTTGTGCATTCTCCCCGTGCTTGCGTGGGTTTTCTCCGGGTGCTCCGGTTTCCTCCCACATCCCAAAGATGTGCTTTTAGGCTAATTGGCGAAACAAATTCTCCCTAAATTGCCTCAAATTTGTTTTTTAATCCATAGATCTATAAACATAGACAGGGATCACGGTAGAGGTGGGAACATCGGGGTGACGGCACGGGCTCGTTGGGCCGAAGGGCCTGTTTCCCGTGCTGTTTTGTTCTTTGTTCTTTGTAAGATACTATATTCAGGTAATATTCAGTCGTGGATTCGCTGGCGGGAGGGTACAGTTTCAAGTCATGTTGTTGACGCTGGATTGATAACGCAGAGAAGCAGGCTGAAGCTTTGAGAACCAGGGTTCGAATTCCAACACAGCAGGTTAACACAATTCAAGGCAAAGTAGAATGACTGTGAGTGAGAATAGAAAATTTCAATTATGCAACATTTCCTCATTAGATCGAATATATTTTGACCATGTTTCTGCCAATTTTGAAGCGTCCGACCGATATGTAAATATTGCTGCAGTGTTTTTTTTGCTGTGGGCCAGTGGCGCAATGGGTAACGCGTCTGACTACGGATCAGAAGATTCTAGGTTCGACTCCTAGTTGGCTTGTGGTGTAATTTTCATATTAGTTCATAAACTCCATATTATTGCTGATGAAAAGTATATTTCCACTAATTTTCAACCAATTCAAAGAAATGTTGACCAAATGCAGTCAGCTTCTATGAAGATATTTATCTTAGCTACTTATTTTTCAAAAACAATGTTGACTAAAAAGACTGCAATACTTTAAGTCCTTTTGAAAAAAAAAGATTTTTTAAAATGACAAATTCTCGTTAAAGTATTTGGGAAAAATACTTCAGCAAGTTTAAGTTACCTTCTAAAAAGTTGGAAATTTCTCGAAAAGAAATGGAAACTACATTTTTTTCAGAATGGTGAAAACTGTTCCTAAAAAAAAGTTGACGAAATCTGTTGAAGAATTTCTTTTAAATATGTTTAATTTTAAGAAGCAAAATACACAGAATTGTTTTTTAAAAGTTTCAGTTAAAACAAATGGAGGAATTTTTTGGAGTGAATTTTATTTTAAAAAGTTCAAATTAGCCAGAAGTTTCTGGCCTGCGACGCTGGGATTCTTGTCCCTTGGAGCGAAGGAAATTGAAGGGTGATTTAATCGAGTTGGACAAGATTAGGGCAAGTTTAGAAGAGGGGCGGCAATTTATAAGATTTGGGGCAAGGCGGGGGCATCACACATGCACACACACTTACTCTCTCTCTCTCTTTCTCTCTGTCTCTGTCTCTCTCTCTCACACACACACACACACACTTGCTCAATAATTGCCAGGCTTGAGTCGAATTGTTATTGTGTGATAACAACCGCTTCTTTTCTTTTGCAACAGAGAAGTTAAAGAGCAGCGAATGCACGAAAAACACTGACGTTGCACGCATCTTGCACCAGAGGATTATCATACTGTGCATTCTCATACCAGTTGAACTGGCTGACAAATTATGCTCTCCTTTGGTGCATTGTAATAAATTTAAACGAAACGCTCTTCAGCAAATCAACCATCTGCATATGAAAACGAGGTCCCACCGAGATTTGAACTCGGATCACTGGATTCAAAGTCCAGAATGCTCACCATTACACCACGGAACCCAACACGCAGTAATAACCTGAAAATCGTGATTCAATATTTCTGCCACCATAAAAGGCAGAGAGAAATGTAAATCCTGTTAAACAATCCTGTCAATGACCAACACCAATTCATACTTACATTGCCCTTGCTGGTTTCTTTTGTAAAAACTGAGTAAGTTGCCTTCAACTGCATTAAATTTCACTGTAGCTGCCCACATTCAAAAAACAATGTCAGCATCGAACTGATCTGGACCTTACTGTGGTAAATCTACTGACCAATATCAGCTTATCACACCTCTGCTTTCATCACACTATCCCTTACATTTATTTTCACCTGGAATTTGTACATTTTGATCTCTTAATACGCAGCCAGCCACGCCCTTCTTAGTCATGATCACCATCATTTATTTTATTATTGATGTGAAATATTTGTCGCCACTCCTTTATTCACTGTTCTGACCAATGAAACAAGTATACCGAATGTCTTCTTCACCACTGTAGCCACCTGTGACTCCACTTTCAAGCAGCTATGAACCTGTACTCTCCCAGATTTCTTGGTTCTTTAACTGTCCTCAATACCTCAGCATTAACTAATTGCTGTCCTGGTTCAGTCTATCAAATGCATCACCTCGCATTTATCCAAATTAAACTCCATCTGCCATTCATTAATCCACTGGCCCAATTGATCAAGATCCCTTTACAATCCGAGATAACCTTTTTCCCCACTATCCACGATGCCATCAATCTTGGTGTCATTTGCAAACTTACTAACCATACCTCCTAAATTCTCAACCAAATCATTGATATAAATGACAAATCACAATGGATCCACCCATGGTATTAGAAGTCACAAGTTATTTTCTCCAAGATTTTGGGTTCAGACTTTCCCCACTTTTTCACTGATGCGATGCTGACAGCTCTACATTTCCAGATTTAAAATGTTCTTCCAGGTTAGGGGGACTTTTGCATAATGTGTTCCTTTTTTGTCACAATCCTATCTCCCAGCAGCATTGAAAGATACTGGTCAATCCTTCCGATTTTTTTTTTGCAAAATTCCTTCTGTCTGGAACGCTCACACAAACCCTGACTTTTTTTCTGATGCATTTACAAAAAAATATTTTGGATGAAAAATATTAACCTGTTTGTTCAGTGACTGTAATTAATGTCGGAATTAATTCAACAGTAGTAATCGTGTCTCTGGAGCATTCCCATCCATGCTTCATAAAGGAGTTATGCACGGTGTCATTAGGAGCGTCACAGTGATAAGCAGCTCCACAGAGGGGGAGTCGAGGTATCAAAATTGGGAGAAAGAAATTGCAAGCTTTCGGCAATGGATCTGAATCCACGAAAAGTAGATCTGGGTGTTCCCACATTGGTTCAGCATCTGAGGGGCACAGATCTGAGTGTTACAACAATTGAGAGGAGTTTATCCTCGACACTTCACATTCTTTCTCAAGATTGGCTGTATACAACTGAGCGTGTTGAATATGTACTGAGACTGATTCGATACTTTTACTATCCAATCCTGGCTATTGTTGGTGTTCCTGGTAAGTATCTCCACTGATTATTAATGATGTAGACTGTACTTAACTCTGCCACTCTTGCCGTCTGCTCTACCCTGTTTCGACTTGTTTATGGTCTGCGTCCTTATTGAGTTATCACATGTACAAAGCGCTGATCACTGTGTTAATGATGCCTGGGTTGTAGAGTTGAGTTTGCAAAGATGTAAAAGATGTTTAGAAAGATGAAAAACAATTGTGAGAACCGGTAGGGGGCGGGGGGGAAGTATGCGATCTTTTTAAAAAATTATTTTTGTGTGATGGTAAGATGTTTAAATTGCAGAGAACACTGAAACTTTAAGTTGCAACATTTATTCCAGGGGCTAAAAACATAGGGGTTCCCTTGGTAACCGGCATGGCAGGGTTTGCATTGTGGTCATCAAAGTATGAAGTCTCATAACACCAAGAGGTTTATTTGGCACCTTTGGCTTTTGGAATGTTGTTCTTTCTTCAAGCGAGTGAGGAGTTGTGTTCAAAAATAGAACATATAACGATACAAACTCAATTAACAAAATAATAGTTCGAATGTGAGTCTTTACAGGTAAGCAAGTCTGAAAGGTACAGACAATGTGAGTGGAGAGAGGGTTAAGCACACGTTAAAGAGGTGTGTATTGTCTCCAGCCAGGACAGTGAGTCAAATTTTTGCAAGTCCAGGCAAGTCATGAGAATTACAGATAATGTAACTTAAAACCAAGAGCACGGTTGAGGCTGTCTTCATGTGTGCGGAACTTGGCCATCAGTCTCTATTCAATGATTCTGCACTGCTGTGTGTCATGAAGGCCTCCTTAGAGAATGCTTACCTGCTTATCTGAGGCCGAATGCCGGAGACTGCTGAAGTATTCCCCAACTGGAAGAGAATGCTCCTGGTGATCGACAAACCCGGTTTGCAATTTCTCACTAATTGTTCCGACTGGAGACAATACAAAACTCTTTAATCTGCACTTGGTGCTCTCTCCAATCACATTGGCTGTATCTTTAAGACTTGATTACCTATAAAGGCTCACATTCCAACTATTATTTTGTAAATTGAGTTTGTGTCTTTATATGTCTTGTTTTTGAAGAGAACTTCCATTCACCTGATGAAGGGGCAGCGCTCAAAAAGCTTGTGCTGCTAAATAAACCTGTTGGACTTTAACCTGGTGTTGTGAAATTTCTTACTGTGCTTACCCTACTCCAATGCCGGCACCTTCACATCATGGTTTTGCATTGTACCAGCCCATGTATTTAAATAAAACACACAGCTAAAAGCGACCTATTTGAAGTTATTGTTGACAACCTCAAGCCAAACTGAGTCCAGGATTGTTGATGGGTCGTTAAGATTATATTAAAAAAAACACAACTGCCTTCAGGGCAGATCCACCAGTGCTTGAGCCAAGAGTACGACCAGAAGCAGAGTCCGATCACCAAAAGCAGTTAGATTTAAGATAGACATGGGGAGAAATTACTTCTGTCAATGAGTGATGAATTTGCTCAATTCATTACCTGAGAGTGTGGTGAATGTTAGGACTTGAACTCGAAGAGACAGAGTTTTGAATAGTAATAGGTTAGAGTATGGGCTGGGGGTGTGGCTTGTGGGGAGGGGGTGCTTGGTAATGGAAAGGGGGGAGATTGGGCTGGGTAGTATTGTACTTGTTGTGCCTCTGATAGTAAAGGGTTCACTTGGCAATTGTCCAGAAGTCCTATTCCACTGGAGAATTCTGCTGTGCCTGCTACCATCTGGCCAACTTACATCAGATCATAGATTCACTGAAAACAAAATAGTGGGGAAAACTCTAGTGATTTTGGATTTTATTTTAAAGGTGCAGACAGTGCCCCTATGGGACAGTGCCACATGCCCTAACCTCCCTCCACCCCCCACACTACTCCCCACCCCATCCTCGGTATTCCATACACATTCAGCAAAAGGGATTCTTTAGTTCTTGGCAATGAAATGGAACAGAACTTTCTCCAACTTGTAAAACAAATAAGAAGCTTTAATAAAGAAACTTCATAACTTTTAAAACTCCAGGCCTCATCCTGGGTCAGTCCAAACTCCCACAAGCACCAGCAGCTTCCGACTGAAATTGAGTCAGCTGACCACCACATCACTTTCTCATTGATCAGATAGCTTACAGCTTGTTCCCATTGGCCACTGTAACACATCTAATGTGATCCCTTTGGTTGTTACATTGGTTCCATTCTAACATTCCACTCAAACCCGCCTCTTCCACAATCTGATCCCTGACAACACAACCAACCCAAACCCATCACTTTCCAGTCACTTCCCAGTTACTGTGTTCCCACCAGTTCACCAGATTCTCCGTCTCTTCCCTGTTCTTGTTGTCGACATTGTTTGAGATCTGACCCACTGCAGTGGTGTCATCAGCAAACTTGGATATCACGTTGGAGGGGAATTTGGTCATACAGTCATCGGTCTATAAGGAGTATAGTAAGGGGCTGAGGACACCGTGTTGTGGGACACCGCTTATGAAAATGATTGTGGAGGAGGTGTTTTGACTGTCCTTATTTATTGCTATCTGTCAGGATCAAATTGCAGTGGGATGAGCATAGCCCCAGGGCACTGATTTTGTACATGAGTTTTATTGGATTAATGTTGTTAAAGGCTGAGCTGTGCTCGATAAATAAGAGTCGATGTCACAATGTTGACTGTAGGTCCAGGGTGATAGCATCGGTGGACTGTTGCGGAGATAGGCGAACTGTAGTGGATCTTGGCAATCTGGGAGGTTGGAACTGATTCATGTCATAACTAATCATTTACTGCATCACATAATGTGGATGTGGAGGCCCTGGAGAGAGTGCAGAGGAGATTTACCAGGATGCTACCTGGTATGGAAAGGCTGTCTTACGAGGAAAGATTGAACGCACTGGGGTTGTTTTCCCTTGAAAGACGTCGGCTGAGAGGTGATCTATTAGAGGTATATAAGATTATGAGGGGTATAGATAGAGTAAATGGTGGTAAGCTTTTTCCACCATTAGATTCGGATAGAACGAGGGGTCACAGGCCTTAGGGTGAAGGGGGCTATGTATAAGACTAATATTAGAGGGCATTTTTTCACACAAAGGGTAGTGGGGGTGTGGAATGCACTATCGAGTAAGGTGGTGGGAGCAGGCACGCTCGGGTTGTTTAAGGGTCTCTTGGACAGCCACGTGAGCGGTCTGCAGATAGAGGGATATAGTAGGACTGTTTAAATATCCTATTTGTTTCCACAGGATGTTCGGTCCACCTTGTTGACCAACAAGGGCATGCATGCGGCAGGTCGTGCGAGAGCTGCTTTTGAATGTTGTTTCAGGAGTGGCCTAGTGCTTCATGTCGTTAGTGTATGCTTAAACTGGACCATCAGATGGGCAACATGACAGCTCAGAGACTATCGCTGTTGCTGTGCAGACACATGGATTTAGGCCTGTGTCTGCGGGAGTTTGCGTGCTCTCCCCGTGGTTGCATGGGTTTTCTCCGGGTGCTCCCGTTTCCTCCCACATCCCAAAAATGTGCTCTTAGGCTGATTGGGTAACAAATTGGTCCCTATATGCCATTAAGACGTTAGGACGGCGGCGCGGGCTCGTTGGGCCGAAGGGCCTGTTTCCAGTGCTGTGTTGTTCTTTGTTCTTTGTATAATATTGGACAAATATAGTGAACAATATTCATTAAGGCAGGCTCTTTGGTTTGTCTTTGGTAGCGGCCTTGGTTTGAGTCTTTCTTACTTGGTGCATCGATCAGCAACTTTCCTACTGAGAGAAGACTCACTGAGCTTCACTGGTCCAGTAGTCATAGTGGACCAGCTGCAAATACAATGGGCACAATGGATTTTGCTATACACTGAACCCTGAAGCTTTGAAAGCAAAACCTGGTAGTTGTATTCTGTGTCATTCGAGTGTGAGATTACTGTTTCTTCCTGTGTTGTGCGAACGGCAGCCATAATTCTGTAGTCTCCTCTCCAGAGTACAGGCTTTTGTAAATATAATAGAGATTCTGAGCTGTCGAAGCATTAGGATTTCTCTCTCTCTCTGCCAACTGCTGTTAGTTTCCAGAGGAAAGGGAGAAATCAGCACTGTTTGGTATGAGTTCTGCTGCAGGGAAAAGTCCTCTGAAAAGTGACAGATTGCTACCTTCAGGACTCCACTCTGATTTGTTTTTTTTTTGTCAGGGTTACCCCCAAAATCTTCTCATTCTCCAAGTCCCCCACCAAGTAGAGAGACTATTTACCTGCAACTGAGTGAGGGTCGATGTTGAGGACCCCTGGAAAACTCTTTCCAAAATACCATGGAGCAGCACGGTGGCACAGTGGTTAGCGCTACTGACTCACAGCATCAGGGACCTGGCTTCAATCCTAGGCTTGGGTCACTGTCTGTGGCGAGTTTGAACATTCTTCCCGTGTTTGGGTGGATTTCCTTCAAATGTTACATTTTCCTCTCACATTCCAAAAGATGTGCCGGATGGTTAAAAAAGGGGGGCCTGTTTTGGGACTCTTGCTGTTTGTAATTTTCATAAATGACCTGGACAAGGAATTGGAAGGATGGTTTAGTAAGTTTGCCGATGACACTATGGTTGGTGATGTTGTGGATAGCCTGTAGGGATGTCTAAGGTTGAAGCGTGACATAGATAGAATGCATGATTGGGTGGAGAACTGGCATGTGGACTTTAACCTGAACAAATGTGTAGAAGTCCATTTTGGCAGATCCAATGGGATGAAGGAATATAATATCAAGGGTAAGCCTCTTAGCAATGTTGAGGATCAGAAAGACCTTGGGGTCCGGGTCCATAGGGCTCTTACATCAGCATCGCAGTTGGAGGATGTGGTCAAGAAGGCAGATGGTGTATTAGCCTTCATCAATCAAGGGATTGAGTTTAGAAGTCAGGAGATAATGCTGCAGCTTTACAAGACTCTCATCACACCCCACTTGGAGTGCCATGAGCAGTTCTGGTCGCCTCATTACAAGAAAGATGTGGAAGCTATTGAAAGGGTGCAGAGAAGATTTACAAGGATGTTGCCAGGATTGGGTGGCATGCCTAATAAGGTTAGGTTGAGGGGGCTCTGTCTTTTCTGCCTGGAGAGACGAAGGATCAGAGGTGACCTGATAGAGTTTTATAAAATGTTGAGGGGTATAGATAGGGAGGATTCACAGGCTATTCCCCAGGGCTGAAATAGTCGCTGCGAGAAGATTCAGGTTTAAGCTGCTGGGGAATAGGTACACTGGAGATGTCAGGGGTAGGTTTTTAGCTCAGAGGGCGGTGGGTAAGTGGAATTGGCTTCCATCAGTGGCGGTGGAGGCGACATCTTTGGGGTCTTTCAAGAGACATTTGGATGTGTACATGGGATTTAATGGAATTGAGGTTTATGGGTAGGCCGAGTAGGTAGGGATATGATCAGTGCAACTGTGAGCCGAAGGATCTGTTTGTGCTGTAGTGTCCTATGTTCTATGTTCTACAAACAGAGATTTAAGCGATTCAGTTTGTGTACTCATTTTTTTGTTCCACCTGCAGTTGAAATGATGACTTATTCCCCTGAGTCATATCTAATGTTATTCTTCATTTCCTTCCTGACAGTGAATGTAATCACAATTGTGACACTGACGAGCAGAAACTGTGGTCTGTCCAAATGTGTCACTCGTTACCTGGTGGCCATGTCAGCGGGGGATCTGCTTGTCATTATCCTCGACCTGATATTGAGACACATTCCCATCGTTTATTGGAGAAAGTTTTATTTCCTGCAATCAGTCCCTGTTTGTAACATCCACGCCGTCCTGCTTTACGCAGCCACTGACTGTTCTGTCTGGTTCACCGTCACTTTCACCTTTGATCGATTTGTGGCCATTTGCTGCCCCAAGCTGAAAAGTAAATATTGCACTGAGAAATCAGCGGCTGTGGTTCTGGGAACAGTGACGGTGCTAAGCTTTTTAAAGAACATTTTCTGGTATTTTATGTTATTAAATCGGTATCAGCTGGCAAACAATCCCTGGTTTTGTCGTTTCACATGGGATGTTGCGTATTCTCCAGTCTGGACAACAATCGAGTTCCTCCACAACATTCTAACCCCGTGTGTCCCATTTGTCCTGATTCTGTTGCTCAATGCACTCACCATCAGGCACATTTTAGTGAGCAGCAAAGCTCGCAGGAGACTCCGGGCTCACAACAGTGGGGAGAATCCCACAGATCCAGAGATGGAGAGTCGAAGGAAATCCATCATTTTACTGTTTGTTATCTCAGCCAATTTCATCATCTTATGGTGGACATTAATGTTTTATTCAATATGGAGTCGGATGTATGTCTTGGGCTATCAGTCAATAATGTTGCATCTTTTTGTTATGGAATTGGGCTTCATGCTACAACTCACAAGTTGCTGCACAAATACTGCCATTTATGCTGTGACACAGACTCACTTCAGACAGCAGCTAAAAGATGTACTGAAATACCCCATTACTGCAATTCTTCAACTCAATACACCCTGACAGGAAACTAAAACCACAAGACAGCTCAGTGACTATTGCTGTGCTGTGCACATACATGGATTTGGGCCTGTGTCTGTGAGACTTTGCACATTCTCCCCGTGCTTGCGTGGATTTTCTCTGGGGGCTCCAGTTTCCTCCCATACCCCAAAGATATGCTCTTAGGTTGATTGGCAAAACAATTTCTCCCTAAATTGTCTGGCAAGTTTGGTTCCGATACATAGATCTATAA
The DNA here is from genome assembly GCA_024679065.1 of Sphyrna mokarran. NCBI lineage: Eukaryota > Metazoa > Chordata > Chondrichthyes > Carcharhiniformes > Carcharhinidae > Sphyrna > Sphyrna mokarran. The sequence goes on from JAGIQG010000458.1 coordinate 14,925, forward strand.
ATATAAACAGGGATCATGGGTAGAAGTGGGAACATTTAGGTGGTGGCACGGGCTCGTTGGGCCGAAAGGCCTGTTTCCTGTGCTGTTTTGCTCTTTGATCTTTGTTCTTTGATCCTTCACTATTTCTGTTGGGCATTCATACTGTAAACAACAAAACACTCTCACAGAAACAGAAATAGTTATAGATAGGGAGAGAGAGAGGAGAGTGTTAGCAACAATGTGAGTGATAGAGAGGGAGAGAGAGAGATTGGCAGAGAGAGGGAAAGGCACAAAGATAAAGAGAAATTGAATTTGAAAGAATTTCTAACTGATACAGAGAAAGAAACAGACAGAGAGAAAGAACAGATACAGAGAGAGGCTCTCACAAAGCGAGAGAGACAGGGATAAAGAGTGGAGAAAATGGTGAGGGTGATACACAGGGAACGAGAAAGGGAGACAGAAGAAGACAGACTGGAGGTTGTTATAAGAGAGGGAAAGGGAGATGGAAGGAAAACAGGGGACAAAAAGTGAGGCAGAGGGAAATAGCCAGACCCTGATAGAAACAGAGATATCGAGACAGAAAGTGGGAGAGAATGGGAAAGAGTGAAACTGAATGAGTATAATGGAAACAAAAAGAACAAAAGGCAGAGAGAGAGAGAGAGAGGGGTGGGGGGAGGCACAGAAACCCAAAGAAGCAATACAATTCAACTCAATACACCCTGACAGGCAACTACAAAGACAAAACTCCTGACTCTTTCTGTCAGGCATTCCTACAAAATACCCTCATAGAAACAGAAATAGTTAAAGATAGAGAGAAAGAGGGCAGTGTTAGCAACAGTGAGCGTGATAGAGAGAGAGAGAGGGAGACTGGCAGAGAGAGAGGGAAAGGCACAAAGACATGGAAAACAGCAGAGTTTGAAAGAGTTTCTAACAGGTACAGGGAAAGAAACAGACAGACAGAGAGACAGAACAGAGACAGAGAGTGGCTCTCACAGAGCGAGAGATACAGGGATAGAGAGTGGAGAAAATGCCAAGGTTGATATACGGGGAATGAGAAGGAAGACAGATTGGAGGCTGTAATAAGAGAGGAAAGGGAGATGAAGGGAAAACGGGAGACAAAAAGTGGGCAGCGGGAAATAACCAGAGACAGAGAGAAACAGATATAGAGACAGAGAGCGGGAACAAAAGGGGGAAAAATGAGAATGAATGGGTATAATAGAAACAAAAAAAAGACAGAGCGAGGGGGAGGGGGGAGAGAAAGACAGACAAATTAGTAAAAGGGGGCAGAGAGTGGGAGAATGAGAGTGAGACTGAGAGGGGGCAGGAGAGACAGAGGAACAGAGTAGAGAGAGAGGGAGAGTGGGGGGAAGGGGGAACAGAAAGATACAGAGGGAAACATCGAAAGAGACAGAGGCACAGGGAGAAACAAGGAAAGAGTGACAAAGAGAAAGAGAAAGACAGACAGACAGAAAGAAACACAGAAAGAGGCAGGGAGACATATTTAATGACTTTATTGATAACCATCAGGTGGTGTTATTGGAATATGAGCTCCCTGATTGAGAGTTTAATGCTGTCCAATCCGGTGGCCCTGCAGACTTTTGTAACATAGTGTGTCTTGGTTACGGGAACTCAGGGTGTGTACACTCAGGGTGCAGACTGGCGGGTTTATCACTAGATCATTAATACAGAAACTCAGTTAATGTTCTGGACACCCGGGTTCCAATCCCATCACAGCAGATGGTGGAATTTGAATAAATACATCTGGAATTCAGATGCCTTGAGTTGGTTACAATTAACAGACACTTGTATTCCCAACGGAAGAGACATTAATCATGAACTTTATCAAAAGTCTCCGAGTGACAGCCAATAATATTCAGCTATCGAGGAAAAAAAATACCCAGTCCTGAATAAACTGAAGCAGCTAGTGCTGATGGAGAATCCAAAAGGCTGTTACAGCCGGAATTGCACCGTATTGGAGAGACAGAGAGCAGCTGACTGTGGAAGATGGCACACGCCTATGGGGTTCAAGAGTCTCATCCTGAGCCAGGTTTACCATCCCATCCTGGCTGAAATTTATTTCGGAAGTTCTGCTTGTGTGTGTCTGTGTCTGTTTGTTTATCTGAATGTGTGTATTTAGCTGAAAGGCAGTGTGTGTGTGTATGTGTGTCTGAGTTTGTGTCAGCATTAGTGTCTGCTCTGTCTATTTGTGTTTCTGTGTCCTTGATTGAGTGTCTTTATATATGTGTTATCTGAGAGTGTGTACGTGTGTGTGTGTGTGTGTGTGTGTGTGTATGTGTCTGTGTCAGCTTTTGTCTAAGAGAGTTTGCGTTGTTGTCTGAATGTGTGTGCATGGTTGAGTGTGCGTTTTCCTGTGTGCGTGTTTGTTTGAGTGTGTGTATGTGCGTGTGTGAAATTATGTGTGCGTGAGAGAGAGAATGTGTGTATGAGTGTGAGTATGCGTGTGTGTGTGTGAGAGAGAGAGAGATTGCCCACTATACTCCATGAACTGCAAAGCTTCTGCTCTTACTTGCATTGAAACATTTATAGTAGCTCTTGCTCAGCGCATGTTCACTTTTCCATTAGCTCTTTCAGCGCTGAGCCGTGAACATAGAACATAGGTCTTTATATATTGTCTGAAAGTGTGTGCATATCTGTGTGTGTGTGTGCGTGTGTGTGTGTCTGTGTCAGCTTTTGTCTAAGAGAGTTTGCGTTGTTGTCTGAATGTGTGTGCATGGTTGAGTGTGCGTTTTTCTGTGTGCTTGTTTGTTTGAATGCGTGTATGTGCGTGTGTGAAATTATGTATGCGTGTGAGAGAGAATGTGTGTGTGTGTGTGTGTGTGTGAGAGAGAGAGAGAGAGAGAGAGAGAGAGAGAGAGAGAGAGAGAGATTGCTCACTATACTCCATGACTGCAAAGCTTCTGCTCTGACTTGCACTGAAACATTTATAGTAGCTCTTCCTCAGCGCATGTTCACTTTTCCATTAACTCTTTCAGCGCTGAGCCGTGAAGTTCATATCTACAGCACACATAAGAAAAGATTAATTTCCATGTCCTGAAACTATCGAAACAGCCCAATATTTGCCTTTGGAGCTCTGCTTTTGGACTCTGTAGTTGTAATTTTGGTTCTGGTTGTTTGCAGCTGAATGTTTGAATTGTATTAATTTCTGCATCTCTGATCATCCAGAGGCAAAAAAAAACAGAGAGAATCGTGACATCCGCCTGCTCCCGCTGTGCAATGGGCAGTCAGCAGGGGGCGGACGTAGGGCACATCTGGACACTGAAACAGAAATGTTCATGCATTCACATAGGTTGTTCAATCATTCATTCAAAACTGAATAGCATATTTGGAAAATAGAGATGGTAGGACAGTGACCATATCACTGAACTGTCCCAGACTAATATTATGGGCATACGGGTTCAATTCATTTCCCCACATAGCACCCTCATTGCATCGAATGCAATTTGAATTTTTGAATTCAAAAATATCTTTTAAGTTTACTTATTTGTGTCATAGGCAGGCTTACATTAATACCGCAATAATGCCACTGTGATAATCCTCTATTGGGCACAATCTGGCGCCTGTTCAAGTACATTGGTGTAGAATTTAGCATTGTCAATGTTCCCAACCAGTACATTTTTCAGACTGTGGGAGGAAACCGGAACACCCAAAGAAAACCTACGGGGACAACATGCGGACGCCGCACGGACAACGACCGAATCGAACCTGGGTTCCTGATGCTATGATACAATAGTTCTAACCAATATGTCAGTGCGCCGTCAATCCAGGTACAGAAAGGAAGGTGAGAAAGAATATACTTGGGATAGATGGGGTGCACCAAAAGTTCACCAGACTGATACATGTTCTTTGAAGAGAGATTGAGACGTGCATTCAATGAAATTCGGAAGAAAAGGAGGTCTTATTGAAAGATATAAAATTCTGACAATTCCAGGATTAGGACCCAACAGTACCGACGGCCGCTATATTTTCAAGTCAGGATGGCGAGTGACTTGGAGAGTGAATCTCCTTTTGATGATGTTCCCAGGTATCTGCTGACGTTATGATTTTATCGTAGTAATGGCTGTGTCTTGAGAAAAAATTGTCTAGCGCTCTGGACCCACGAATTCAAATCCCACCAAAGGTGACAAGTGTAACTTAAATTTAATTAATAAAAATGTAGAATTGAAAATTCGGCTGAATATTAGATACCTTAAGAAAATTGTCATCTATTGTTGCAATAGCACTTTCTGTGTACCAGTTCTGCACCAATACTCATTGGGGTTTGGAAGAAAATTGGGGTGAGGGTGGTCTTATGGAAACAAGGAAATAAATAAGGTAGCAGCAAGGATGCTGTTTCCACTGGCAGATGAAATTAGAAGTAAGGGACAAGACTTCAAAATAAAGGCGAAGTGATTTTGGATTGTGTTGAGGAGGAACCTCATCACCTAAATGGCTGTGACTCTGTATAAATTCCTGCCCAGTGAAATAGCTGAGGCTACATCGTTAAACAGTTTTAAGGTAAAGATAGATTTTTGAGCAGTAAAGGGATTCAAGGTTATGGTAAGCAGGAGAGTAAGTGGAGTTGAGTCTACAAAAATATCAGCTATGTTTTTATTGAAAGGCATCAGGCCTATTCCTGCTTCCAGTTTTTCTGTTCTTTCAGAAAGGAAATCTGTCTACAACCTGGACTGTGTGTGAGACAAGACCTAGAGAAATGTGGCCAACATTTACCTATCTTCTGAAACATCCAGTTACACAAGAGGCGAGAGGCTGCAGCAACCATATGGTGTAGAAAAATTAAAAATAAACTGTTCATCTCTTACATCTTCCAACCCTCATGCAAATACATTAATCTGAAACCTGAACTCGGTTTCTCACTTGCATAGTTACTGGCTGGTTTAATGCAGGCAGCGTTTCCTGTTTTTGTCTGAAATGCTGCACTTTGGCCTATGCTGGTTTCTTCCCTGAAAAGAAATGTGGGGCTCATTTTTTAGAATTCCAACTCAGCCTGTTTTCATCCTCACTCTCCCTGCCTACGAGTCCCTCCTTAGTCTGCTCCAATGCTCCAGTGAAGTCCCAAGGACAGTCTTTAGAAAAAATGGGGTGGCACATTTGGGAGAGAGAAGCATGGGAAGGTTTTCCTCTCAGAGGGTCATGTGTCCCTGGAAGTCCCTCCCTCAGAAGGCAGTGGAAGCAGACTTTCAATATTTCTAAAGGCAGAAGGAGCTGGATTCTTAGTAAACAAGAAGGGTGAAATGTGCTCAGGGTTGGCAGAAGCTTATAATAAGGTCAGCCATAATCTTGTTTACCGGCAGAGCAGGGAGAAAGAGGCCAAGTGACAAACTGCTATTTCTCAGTAGCCTGTATGTTACTGTATACATATCAAAATTTCATAGCGGCTTAGTAAGGTGCACGTGTAACAGACGTAACAAAAACTGTTCCTGAAATTGATAATGAGCAAGTTGGGTTTAAATTGCCAACTATTAGGCTCTATGATTCATTGTCTCAAAGACCAGAGTAAACATTTTCTGCGGTGACTTTCAAAAGAGAGTGACTACAAATTGGAAAATATAACATGCAGAGGGACATGTCCCAACAGCAAATACAGTTTTTTTTTAGCTCATTGAGATAGCAATAGTGCTCGTTAGGCCAAATTGCCTCGTTTCTGAATATATAAATTGGATGAGTAACAGGATTGACTGGAGTGTAACACTTTCATTAGATTCATTAATGCTTGTTCCCTGAATAATCGGCTAAACGGGAACTTGTTAATTCTTAAATTCTTTCCAAATAATTTTCATTCATTTGTCTAGGAGTGTTGTTCGCAGGGCCAAAAATTGTTGCTGATCCGAAATGCAAATTATGGCGGAATCCTTAATGCAAAACAAAACCAGAACGTTTTGGAATATCTCAGTGGGTCTGACAGTATCTGCGGAGAGAGAATAGAACCAATGTTTAGAGTCCGGATGAGAATTCGTCAGGGCCATCTGGACTCGAAAGTTAACACTATTCTCTCTTCATAGATGATGTTCAAGCTGCAGAACTTAACCACCGTTTTCTGGTTTTGTTTTGGCTCTTGCTAATTGCATTTGAATAGTCACTAATCACCATCTCAGATGATAGTTTACAGTCAAACAGGGGAGGGAATGGTGTGGTGATATTATCGCTAGAGTATCAATTCATAAACTCAGCCAATCTTCTGGGTTCCCCTGTTTGAAACCCAATTTAATAAAAATATGTGAAACGTCGAATCTACTGATGAGAGTGAAATCTTTGTCATTTGTCAGAGAAAAAAAACATCTGGGTCACTGTATCCTTTAGGGAAGGAAACCTGCCGTGCTTCCCTGGTTTGGCCAACACGTGAATCTGGAGCCACATTAATGTGGTTGACTGTAAACTGTCCTCTAAGAGCAACTGGAGATGGACAATAAACGTCCATGTTTCACGAAAGAACAAAAATGTTGTGTGTCGAGAGTCACATGAAGGCCAGACTGTGGAAAGACCACAGATTTTCTTTCTTAAGGCGGGAAGAAAGTGTTTCCACTCGACCTGATTGGGGACTTGGGATGGGGTGATACGAGGAAAGATCGGATAGAATCCATTGGAGTACAGAAGATTGAGTGATGATTTTTTGAAACATATCTGATCCTTTGGAGGGGTGGGGGGGTAGAGTCGGAGGGGTGATGGGAGCAGCGGTGTTAGAGTGGAAGCTGACAGAATGTTTAACTTTCCGGGACAGATTGGAAAGAGAGAGAAGTAAAGAATTGTTTCTTCTTTCAGATGTCTGCGTGCCTTTGGATCTGTCTTCTGCAGAAATCTCCTGCAGCTTCAGTCGCTGGGAAAGTCTCTGAAAAGATTCAGGTTTGTTGACAGTTGGCAACATCTGGCCTCTCACCACTCCCCCCGGCTCTGCCTAACTGCCATCTCGCTGCTGGAGTTTCCAGTCCCGGGTGATTAAACCACAAGTTCTGCTCTTTGAACAAACTGATAGGCTCAGCGAGCTGTTGAGTGAAACCGCACACTCGGCGGACTTCTTTCTGCCGTTGGTCGCCTTGTCAACCAGACCCTGATTCCCCCAATCAGCAGTGAGCGCATGTATCATTACATCTCAACAGTTTCTATCAAAATAAGCAACCCAAAGTCGATTAACCCTCCTGCTGCCAAGAAGCAGAAAAAAATAAACACTGATAGGATTTTCAGAATATGAACTTCGAGACTGAGAATGTAATTTGTGTCATTCCTGTAAGAGAGCTGGATCATTCCTCTTAAAATACCAAATACGGGTTGAGCAGTCACACTAAAGTTTGATGTTGGGAAGAACTGTCTCTGGGCAAGTCATCCAGAGTCCTAAGCACAGCGGTTAACTCTGCAGTGCCAGAGACACTGGTTCGAATCCAGCCTTGGGGAGCTGCCTATATTAAATTTGCACGTTCTCCCTGTATCTGCATCGGTTTTATCCCGATGCTCTTGTCTCCTACCTCAGTCCAAGGATGTACAGGTTGGGTGTACTGGCCATGCTAAAGTGGTCCTATGTGTCCCACAGATGTGCAGGATTGACCGTGGGCAGAGGGGAGGGCCTGGATTGATTTCTCTTTTGGAGAGTCAGTGCAGACTCGATGGAACGAATGGCCACTTTCTGCAATGTATTGTTTCTACAATTCTATTTTAACACGGACACAAAACCCATCATGATAAATTGTTCTTCCCTTCCCCTTCAGGGGTGTTATAACAGCATCTTATAATGGCATGGTGATTAATCCAGAAAGCCAGAGCTAATGTTTTGAGCACACATGAGAATTGAATTCCAGCCATGTCAGTTAGAGAAACCTGAATTCAATAAAAACAATCTGGAATTCAACAATCGAACCATGAGTCACTTGTTGTTAAAACCCATCTGGTTCACTTCACGTACAATATCACGGTCAATGCAAACCAAGCAGTTCAATGGTGATACGGGATAGGAAATAGATTCTGACCTTGCCCACAATGCACTTACCAATGAGTGAAGTAACAAATACTTTGTGTGTGGGAGTCGCTGGCCTGGCCAACATTTATAGCCCATCCCAAATGGTCCGAATTACCACTTTGGCCGTTGTAGTTAAACTGGGCAGAGGAAGAACGTTTCCCTTTGGGTGTTGGGAACATTTTGGGATTCTTCTCGCTTTCCCAGCCTGGTGTGGTTAGCTCCTCAATTCCCTCATTCCTATTAGGAAGCTTCCCCTCTCCCATTACCTTAATTCCCATTGTTTTTCGTTGTTATATTTTAAGGCGGGTGGGAGGGAGGGGCTGGGTGGGGGAGAGGGGGGTTGTGGAGACAGCAGAATAGTGATAAGACCACCAAATCAAAACATTCCTGAATGGAGGGCTGTGACAAGGGCTTTTCTCAAGGATCACTGCTGGCACCATTGCTGTTTGCAAATATATGTATATATATCTAATTGAATTGATTAGTAATTTGAAGACTTCACAAAGGTTCTTCATTTGTGGATAGTGATGAGGACCATCAGAGAATACAGCAGGATATAGATCCGTTGGAAGCTTGATCCAAGGGATAGCAGATGGAGCTTAATCAGGACAAATGTGAGGTAATGCATTTTGGAAGGACTAAAACAGAAATGAAATATACAGTAAATGGCAGGACCCTTAAGAGTATTGATAGGCAAAGAGATCTGGGTGTACAGATACTCAGGTCATTGAAAATGGCAATCCAGCTGGAGAAGGTAGTCAAGCAGGCACACGGGGCAATGAGATTAAAAATTGGCAAGTCATGTTGCAGACTTAAAGAATCTTAGTTAGTCTGCACTTGGAATATAGTGTTCAATTCTGGTCGCCCACACTACCAGCAAGATGTGGACACTTTGGAGAGGGTCCACAAACAATTTACCAGAATGTTTCCTGGTGTGGAGGGCATTCGCGATGAAGAAAGGTTGGAGAAATTTGGATTGTTCTCACTGGAACAACAGAGATTGAGGGGATGACCTGATAATTAGCTAGAAGATTATAAGAGGCATGGACAGAAAGGATAGTCAGAAGGTTTTTCCCAGACTGGAGGAATCAATTGCTAAGGGGCATAGGTTTAAGGTGTGAGCAGCAAGGTTTATAAGAGGCATTTTTTTTTACACAAAAGGTGGAAGTGGATACAGTAGTGAGTTTTAAAGGGCGCCTTAACAATACATGCCTAGGATGGAAATAAAAGGATGTGGTCCCCGGAAGAGTAATGGGTTTTAGTTCAGTCGGGCAGTGTGGTTGGTGCAGGATTGGAGGGCCAAAATTCCTATTCCTGCGCTGTAATTTTCTTTTCTTGTTGTTGTTTGTACTGGAATGGTTATTGAACGAATGAACCTCAGTCCTGAGACCAGGGTTCAATTGACGGGATCTGCCATAAGGAGCCAGTATTCTCATGATGGAGCGAATGGCCTCTATTTGCGCTGCACGACGTCAAGTGCGCTCTGTTGACCATACCAAATGCATGTCTTACCATCGCGTTAACAAAGAGACAGAAGATATCCTTCTGTAAAGACTGCAGATTTATTCAATATTAATAACAATGCACATGATAAAAGAACAAGGTTACAGATATGAACAAAAGTGTGATTAACGAACCAGAAGAGCATAAGGCGAAGCAGCTGAAGTGGACCATTCAGCCCATCGGCTCTGCTTCACCGTTCAATGAAATCATGGCTGATTTAATATCATCCCCAGCTCCACTTTACCACCTTCTCCCCAATGCTCTCTCTTCCCCTGACTAACCAGACGGTCTTAAATGTGTCTGAATGTCCCATCTGTGAAATAACCTGAGCTCAATAACCTGATTTTAGGCTAAGCGAATGGCGAGATATTTAAAAACTCTTGCTCATCTTATTTGTGAGGTGCCGTGTGATGATGAAGCTCTGCACAGTGGGAGAGGGGGGCTGGATTATCTCTAAGGAGCCGGATGTACAGCCTGGGGTTTGGTGCCTCCGTGGCACTGGGAGGAAAATCTGGATTCCAAGATTCAGTACGGGAGTGAGAATATCACCTTGGCTACAATCTAAAAGCGGGTGGCATCCCACTAGCCGCCTGACATTCGCTCTGATTGAATTCCTTTGATTCAGAGAAGT
>JAGIQG010000459.1:0-2500 GCA_024679065.1 Sphyrna mokarran
TCTCTCAGTAATATTAATTCTTGGGGAAGAGAGAGGGAGAGAAAATAATTAAAATACAAGAAAATATTTCAATTAAACAGCACGGCAAAACCCCAGGATGTCCCCTCTCAATGACACAATCTCTCAGTAACATCCAAACACAACAAGTCAGTTGTAAAGCAGAGGGTAAAAAAGATTGGGACAGTTCCCTCCCTGTGTGTTTCTCTCTGTCTCTCTATCCCACTCTCATTCAGATCTCACTCTCTCTGATATTAAACATTAAATCTGGATCAGGGTCATAAACAGACAGAACTTACCCCCACCCCGGGGTGAAGCTGGGGAACAGGCCTCAGTCAGCCCTCCCTCTGGAAGAATCTCCTCTCCCTCGTCCTGGTCACAAACGTTCCCGGCCTTCTGATCCTCGACACGTCCCCAGTTTTCAAAATTCCTCAGGAGAAAAAGAGATAACAATGGTTAAAAAGAGAGAAAAAAACATATAAGGCCGTTTTCAGAATAAAACATACAAACTATCACAGCGAGGAGTCCAGCATTTCCATTCAAATCCATTCAGCATCGTATCCACACAAGCAAAGCACAGGTTAAAAAGCAGATTGAGACACACACACACACACTGAATCAGAGTGGGAATGTTTTCAGTGAAGGGGGATTATTGGTGTGGGGACTGAAAGCTCCCAGACTCACATTTATCCTGTGTGAGCTGGATACAAACCCCCACCCTGAGGCTCTGACATGTTTGCAATGTCTGTCTGTCTAATGAGATGCTAATTTCCCCCACTTCCCTCACCCCAGGGGAGTTTGTGGCAATGTCAGACTGACTCTTGATGTGTTAATGCAGGGTGGGAATGGATTCTGTAACCCCCATCTTTAGTTTCAAAATTTATTTCTTCTTCCCCCCCTGTAGAGCGTGTTGGTCCATTTCAAACACCCGCCCCCCCACACTAGCCCTGAAAATCCGTGTAGCCGGTCCCCCCAACCCAGCGAGTGGAGGGGGAATGGGGAGGTGTGAGTGAGTGGATTGGAGAATGTGCCTGTGTGTGTGTGTGTGTCTGTCTGTCTGTCTATCCACCACCCCCCCTCTCTCTCTGCTCATGCTTCCTGCCCCCCCAGCCTGCTGAAGACAGGGGAAGATTGGGAGTTGAACAAAGCCTCCATTTCCAAGGGATTTTGGCCCCCTTTCTCACACCAGCTTTGTCCACTGATCTGTCCCCTATCAATTGGGGGAAAATAAAGTTTTATTTCTCTCCCTGTGAGATATGAAGTCACTAATTACTAAATCCAGGCAAAAACACATCCCATTATTATGCTGGGAATTTTAGGGACAGTGGGATTTTAAACTGAAATCCTCAGATCTTAGTTCCTTAGATTAACAATTTCTAATTCATTAATTTGGATTAAATTAAAACTGACCAGTATATTCTCACAAGCTACTTTCTGTTAATTTTCCCTTTATCAATAGTGGGTTAGCACTGCTGCTTCACAGCGCCGGGGTCCCGGGTTCGATTCCCGGCTTGGGGTCACTGTCTGTGTGGAGTCTGCACATTCTCCCTGCGTCTGCATGGGTTTCCTCTGGATGGTCCGGTTTCCTCCCGCAGTCTGAAAGACGTGCTGGTTAGGATGCATTGGGCCGTGCTAAATTCTCCCTCGGTGTAACCCGAACAGGCGCCGGAGTGTGGGCAACTGGGGGATTTTCACAATAACTTCATTGCAGTGCTAATGTCAGCCTGTTTGTGACACTTGTAAATAAACTTAAAGTTAACACTCCTGTACTCTCCCGCCCGCACGCACTCACTCTTGTACACTTACTCAGTCTTACACACGTTATCACACACATACTTACTTTTGCACACTCCCTTGTGCACACTTGCTCACACACACACTCACTCTCATAAACACTCACCTTAACACACTCTCACGAACAAGCACATGAGTACTCCCTCACACACACTCATACACATGCTCTCTCTCTCTCACTCTCTCTCTTTCACACACACACACTCTCTCATGCACATACTCTCTCTCACACACATACTCTCTCACACACTCTCCCTCACATACAAACTCTCTCGCACACATGCACTCTCTCATACACACACACTCTCTTGCAGACTCTCTCACACACTCTCTCTCTCTCACACACTCCATGTCTCTCACACACTCAGGCTCTCACACACTCTCTCACACATGCACCCTGTCTCACACACACACTCTCTCTCTCACATGCACTCTCTCTCACACACACTCTCTCTCACACACACACACACACTCTCTCTCACACACACTCTCTCTCATGCACATACTCTCTCTCACGCACATACTCTCTCACACACTCTCCCTCACATACACACTCTCTCTCACACATGCACTCTCTCATATACACACTCTCTCTCGCAGACTTTCTCTCACACACTCTCTCACACACACACTCCATGTCTCTCACACACTCAGGCTCTCACACATTCTCTCACACATGCACTCTTTCTCACACACACACACTCTCTCT
>JAGIQG010000459.1:7500-29164 GCA_024679065.1 Sphyrna mokarran
CTCTCTCTCACACACACATGCACTCTCTCATACACACACTCTCTCTCACAAACTCTCTCTCACACACTCTGTCTCTCTCACACACTCTGGATCTCACATACTGTGGCTCTCACACACTGTCTCTCACACATATGCACTCTGTCTCACACACATACACACACTCTCTCACACACTCTCTCACACAACACTGTCTCTCTCACACACACACTCACTCTCACAAACACACTCTCTCACACGCACACTGTCACACACTCACTCTCTCACACCCACTCTCTCACACCACTGTATCTCACACACACACACACACTAACACACACACTCTCTCTCTCTCACATACACACACTCTCACACACACACTCTCTCTCCCTCTCTGTCTGTGTGCATCTCTCTCTCAGAACGGTACAGCACAGTACAGGCCCTTCAGCCCTCAATGTTGTGCCGAGCTATGTCCAATCCCAAGATCAAGGTCATTTATAAAGATGAGAAATAGCAGTGGCCCCAAAACAGATCCCTGTGATACGCCACTAGTAACTGAATTGGTTGAATAATTCCCATCAACCAGCACCCTCTGTCTTCTATCAGCTAGCAAATTCCTGATCCAAACCACTAAATCACCCTCAATCCCATTGCATCCATATTTTCTACAGGATCTTACCATCGGGAACCTTATCAAACACTCTCTCTGTACCTCTCTCTCTCTCTCTCCTGTATTTGTCTTTCTCTGTATTTCTGTCTCTCTCTCTCTCTCTGTCTCTGTCTCTCTCTCTCTCTGTCTGTCTCTGTATCTCTCACGCTATCCGTCTCTCTCTCTGCATCTCTCTCTCTCTCTTTCACTGAATCTGTCACTCTCTTTGTGTGTATCTCTCTTTCTGTATCTGTATCCCTCTCTCCCTATCTGTATGTGTGTGTCTCTCTCTCTGCATCTGTCTCTCTCTCTCTCTCACTCTCTGTATGTGTGTATCTCTCTCTATCTGTATCTCTGTCTCTTTATCTGTCTCTGTATCTGTCTCTTGCTCTGTCTACTGTGTTTTTCTCTCTCTCTATCTGTATCTATATGTGTATCTCTCTCTCTATCTCTATCTGTATCTATATCTCTGTCTCTCTCTATTGTGTTTCTTGTTCTGTTTATCTGTATCTCTCTCTGTATATCTGTGTGTGTCTCTCTCTGTATATCTGTGTGTGTCTCTCTCTTTGTATCTGTGTGTGTGTCTCTCTCTCTATTTGTGTCTCTTTTTGTGTGTGTGTGTGTGTGTGCCTCTCTCTCCCTCTATCGATGTGTGTCCCTCTCTCTATCGGTGTCTGTCTCTTTCTGTATGTCTGTCTGTCTCACTGTATCTGTGTGTGTGTGTGTCTCCCTCTCTCTTCCTATCCATCTGTGTCTCTCTCTCTGAGTTTTTCTCTCCCTCTCTGTCTCTCTCTCTCACTGTATCTGTATGTCTCACTCTGTATCTGTATGTGTGTCCCTCTGTCTCTCTCACTGCCTGTCTCTCTCTCTGTCTCTCTCCCTGCATTCCTCTCCATCTGTCTATCTATCTCTATCTCTCTCTTTCTTTGTGTGTGTGTCTCTGCATCTGTCTCTGTCTATGTCTCTCCATTTCTCTCTCTCTTTCTGTGTCTCTCCCTCTCTCTCTCTCTGTGTCACTCTCTCTATCTGTGTGTATGTCTGTCTCTCTCTCCCTGTCTCTGTATCTCTGTCTCTTTGTCTGTACCTCTGTCTTTCTCTCACTCTCTCTATATATATACACATATATAAATATATATATATATACACGTAAAATATATGTATATATATCTAACTCTCTCTCTGTGTCTGTGTATATCTCTCTCTCTCTATGTCTGTGTGTGTGTCTCTCCCTCTGTTGCTGTGTCTCTGTGTCTGCCTCACTCCCTCTGTATATGTGTGTGTGTCTCTCTCTCTCTCTCTCTGTATCTATGTGTCTCTGTATGTATGTGTCTCTGTACCTGTGCCTCTCTGTATCCTGTCTGTGTACCTGTGTCTCTCTGTATCTATGTGTCTCTATGTGTCTCTCTGTATTTCTAAGTTGCCCCTTTGTGTTGCAAGTTGTCCCAGAGATGGAGAGACAGGGACACAGGGGAGCTCGAAACGTTACAGAAACAGGAGAAAGGTTTGAAAATGGAGGAGTGTTTCTTATCCATCTATAAAAATCATCCACTCTGACAGCAGTTCCATTTCACACTCTCTGCTCAGTCCTGTGTTGGGGGGTGTTTAATGTGGGATCAGTGTTTGCTTTTCTCAAACCGCACTGATATTCTCAACAAGGGCAAGAGGTTTCAGTGTTTAAAAATGTAAAGATCACAAAACCAAACCAGACAGAGAGTGATGAGGCCTCACACCTTCAATGTAGAGATTCCCCCAATCTTTCCTTTTGTGTATTGCTTCCTTCCTCTGTCTGAAGTATTGGAGACGTAGAAATTACTGAAATAATTCAATCTCTCAGGACAATCACTGTAAACAGCTTCTGGAAACAAATTGACATTTTAATCACCCAAAAAGCTGAATGTTTATTCAAACATTGACCCCATATCCTTGTAAATGTAAAGATAACTCCCATTTCCCCAAAGCAGGAAGATATGAAGTGGAATCATCTTAACCTTTCTATCAAAGATAGAACATTTCTTTTCGATCAAGTTTATTTATTAGTGTTACAAGTGGTTCACATTAACACTGGAATAAAGTTACCGTGAAAATCCCCTAGTCACCACACTCTGGGGCCTGTTTGGGTACACTGAGGGAAAATTTAGCACGGTCAATACACCCAACCAACACATCTTTCAAACTGCGGGAGGAAACCAGAGCACCTGGAGGAAACCCACCCAGACACGGGGAGAACATACAGACTCCGCACAGACAGTGACCCAAGCTGGGAATCGAAGCCAGGACCCTGGCGCTGTGTAGCAGTAGTTAGTGCAAACCACTGTGTCCCCGTGCCAGCATCTATACATACAGACACATAGATATATGGAGACACACACACAGATATACTGTGATATATACAGAGGCAGATATTCTGAAATACTCAGAAATATATAGAAAGACACATAGACAGACACCCACACACACACAGGGAGAGAGACAGAGAGAGGGAAAAATACTGTAAGACAGATAGACACACACAAAGAATTACACACACACACATATCGACGTACAGACCAACATACAGAGAGAGGGGGTGGTGGAGATTGAGGAGAGAAGGCAGAGAGACCAGAGAGAGGGAGAGGGTAAGTCATAAATGAGATTTTACAGCATGGAAACAGGCCCTTCAGCCCAACTTGTCCATGCTGCCCCTTTTTTTAAAACTGCTAAGCTAATCCCAATTGCCCACATTTGACCCATATCCCTCTGTACCCATCTAATCCATGGAACTGTCTACATTTTGTTTAGAAGACAAGATTGTATCCCTCTCTACTATTACCTCTGGCAGCTTGTTCCAGACACTCCCCACCCTCTGGGTGAAAAAAAAAATGCCCCTCTGGAGACTTTTGTATCTCTCCCCTCTCTCCTTAAACCTACACCCTCTAGTTTTACACTCCCCTATCTTTGGGAAAAGATATTGACGTGTGTGTGTTTCTCGCTTTGTGTGTGTTTCTCATTCTGTATGTGCGTGTGTTTCTCTGTGTGTATGTGTTTCTCTCCTTGTGTGTGCGTGTGTAATTCTCTCCTTGCATGTGTGTGTCTCACACACTCACAGAATGAATTGAGGTTCAAAATTTGAAGCTCGGGTGAATTGGCCGTGCTAAATCATCCCCTAGTTTCCAAATATCTGCATGCTCGGTGAAGTGGCCATGTTAAATTGTTCCTTAGTGTCCAATGATGAGTAGGTTAGGTGGATTACCCATGGTCTATTGCCCCTTAGTGTCCAAAGATGTGAAGATTTGGTGAATTGACCATGCTACATTGCCACTTAGTGTCCAAAGATGAATGGGTTCAGTGAATTGGTTGTTGACACTTACGATGAAATTTCCCCATCCTGCCCGTCTTGGGAATCGTAACTGTGTGGGCACTAACTCCGGAATTCCTTCCCCGAACATTTTACTAAAATCCATCCATGGGATGTGGGCCTGTCTGGTTCTGCCCACGGTTACTGCCCATCCCAAATTCCCCATGAACTGAGGGTCTCGCTGGGGCCATTTTAAACAGCAGCCCAGGGTTAACCACATTGCTGTGGGGCTGGAGTCACTTGAAGGCCAGACCAGGTAAGGACGGCAGATTTCCTTCCCAAAGGACATTAGTGAAGCAGACGGTTCTCTCCGTTTTAACAACTCCTTTTCCTCCAATTCAGATAGTTCGTAAAAACCATCTGACCAAACCTTTGGGACATGTGACTCGAAACTCTCTCGGAGTCAAATTTCTCACATTAAAGCTCCTGTGAAGCATCTTGGGATAATATTGTTCAGGGTGCTATATAAATGCAAGTTGTTGATGTGTGTGTCTGAGTGTCAGCTTCTAGAACATAGAACAGTGCAGCACAGTACAGGCCCTTTGGCCCTCAATGTTGGGTCGAGCTATGTCCGAACCCAAGATCAAGCTGTCCCACTCCCTATCATTCCGGAGTGCTCCATGTGCCTATCCAATAACTGCTTGAAAGTTCCTAAAGTGTCCGACTCCACTATCACAGCAGGCAATGCATTCCACACCCCAACCACTCTCTGAGTGAAGAATCTACCTCGGACATTCCTCCGATATCTCCCACCATGAACCTTATAGTTCTGCCCCCTAGTAACAGCTACATCCACCCGAGGAAATAGTCTCTGCACATCCACTCTATCTATCCCCCTCATCATCTTATAAACCTCTTTTAAAATGCCTCTCATCCTCCTCTGCTCTAAAGAGAAAAGCCCCAGCTCCATCAACCTTTCCTTATAAGACCTACCCTCCAAACCAGGCATCATCCTGGTAAATCTCCTCTGCACTCTCTCCAATCCTTCCACATCCTTCTTATAGTGAGGTGACCAGAACTGAACACAATATTCCAAATGTGGTCTCACCAATATTTGGTATAGTTGCAGCATAACCCCACGGCTCTGAAACTCAAACCCCCTGTTAATAAACACTAACACACTATAAGCCTTCTTCACGGCTCTATCTACTTGAGTGGCAACCTTCAGAGATCTGTAGATATGAACCCCAAGATCTCTCTGTTCCTCTACATTCCTCAGAACCCTGTCGTTGACCCTGTAATCCGCATTCAAGTTTGTCCTACCAAAATGAATCCCCTCGCACTTATCAGGGTTAAACTCCATCTGCCACTTTTTGGCCAAGCTCTGCATCGTATCAATGTCTCTTTGCAGCCTGCAAGAGCCCTCCACCTCATCCACTACTCCACCAATCTTGGTGTCATCAACAAATTTACTAACCCATCCTTCAGCCCCTTCTTCCAAGTCATTGATAAAAATCACAAACAGCAGAGGACCCAGCGCTGACCCCAGTGGCACTCCGCTCGTAACTGACCTCCAGTCTGAAAATTTTCCATCCACCAGCACCCTCTGTCCATGTCCAGGACACTGCGGGTAACAGAGAATGATTCACTCTGCTCTGTGACTGTACATCTCGTGTGTGTCTCAGTGTCAGCTCTGAAACATGTACACTACAATCCCATCCTGTTTGTTGTCTGTGTGTGTGTGTGACTCGGTTTGTTGTCAGTGAGTGTGTGTGTGTGTCACTCGGTTTGTTGTCAGTGTGTGTGTGTGTCACTCGGTTTGTTGTCAGTGTGTGTGTGTGTGTGTGTTCACTCGGTTTGTTGTCAGTGAGTGTGTGTGTCACTCGGTTTGTTGTCAGTGTGTGTGTGTGTGTATCACTCGGTTTGTTGTCAGTGTGAGTGTGTGTGTGTATCACTCGGTTTGTTGTCAGTGAGTGTGTGTGTGTATCACTCGGTTTGTTGTCAGTGTGTGTGTGTGTGTGTCACTCGGTTTGTTGTCAGTGAGTGTGTGTGTGTATCACTCGGTTTGTTGTCAGTGTGTGTGTGTGTGTGTGTCACTCGGTTTGTTGTCAGTGAGTGTGTGTGTGTATGTCACTCGGTTTGTTGTCAGTGTGTGTGTGTATCACTCGGTTTGTTGTCAGTGTGTTGTGTGTGTGTCACTCGGTTTGTTGTCAGTGAGTGTGTGTGTGTGTGTCACTCGGTTTGTTGTCAGTGAGTGTGTGTGTGTGTGTCACTCGGTTTGTTGTCAGTGAGTGTGTGTGTGTATCACTCGGTTTGTTGTCAGTGAGTGTGTGTGTGTGTCACTCGGTTTGTTGTCAGTGTGTGTGTGTGTATCACTCGGTTTGTTGTCAGTGAGTGTGTGTGTGTGTGTCACTCGGTTTGTTGTCAGTGTGTGTGTGTGTGTCACTCGGTTTGTTGTCAGTGGTGAGTGTGTGTGTGTCACTCGGTTTGTTGTCAGTGTGTGTGTGTGTGTGTATCACTCGGTTTGTTGTCAGTGAGTGTGTGTGTGGTATCACTCGGTTGTTGTGTCAGTGGTGTGTGTGTGTGTATCACTCGGTTTGTTGTCAGTGTGTGTGTGTGTGTGTGTTCACTCGGTTTGTTGTCAGTGAGTGTGTGTGTGTGTCACTCGGTTTGTTGTCAGTGTGTGAGTGTGTGTGTGTATCACTCGGTTTGTTGTCAGTGTGTGTGTGTATCACTCGGTTTGTTGTCAGTGAGTGTGTGTGTGTGTGTATCACTCGGTTTGTTGTCAGTGAGTGTGTGTGTGTGTTCACTATCTCCCTGTCTCTCAGTTCTCCCCCGTCCCAGAATCTGCTTCTCTCTACACAGACACTGCCTGAGCTGCTCAGTATTTCCGCATTGACTATTTCCGAATCGGAGGAGTTGGGAATGGTGCTGAACGTTGTGCGATCATCAGCGAACCTCTCACCTATGGAGGGAAGGTTAGTGATGGAGCAGCTGAAGATGGTTGAGGATCTGGGACACTCACCCTGAGGAACTCCTGCAGTGATGTCCCGGGACTGAGAGGATCGGGTTGGAGATAATCGGCCCATTTGGGGAAAGGTTGGAAAGCAGAGGATGCTGATTTAAGGTAAATGGTGATGGGGCAACATGAGGTATTTGGAGTGATCCTTGTTGTACTCCCACTATTAGCTGTTTGTCCTCCTGAATATCTCACTGTTCCTCTCTGCATTACTATCCCATCCCTATCTCTCAGTGACTCTGCCTCTCTCCATCTCTCTGGGGAAATTATAATGGGGAGCAAAGAAATGGCAGAAGAATTGAACATAGACTTTGGTTCTGTCTTCACAAAAGAGGCACAGATATGGCAGAAATGTGAGGGAACCAATGGTTTAATGAGAGTGCGGAATGGAATTGAAGGAAATCAGTCTTAGTAAGAAAATGGTGCTGGGGGAATGAATGGGGTTAAAGGCTGACAAATCCCCAGGGCCTGATAATCCCAGAGTATTAAAGGAAGTGGGGCTGGAAATATTGGATGCGTTGGTGATCACCTTCCAAAATATCTCCAGACTCTGGAGCAGTTCCTCCAGATTGGAGGGTGCGAAATGTAACCCCACTGTTTAAAATAATCTTTGAACTTGTGTGTAATTTATCACAGAACACAGGCAGCGTGGGTTTATCTAGAATGACAGGATAGTGTTGGTGTGGAGAAGTTTGTCCTTACCTGAAAATCAATGCAGTTTTGAAATGTGTTGAGGGTTTCTGCCTCTCCCCATTCAATCCTTCCCAACCTCTCTATCGAGGCTCCTTCTCACTTTCTACCCAGGCCATTTGAGAGCCGGGTGCAGGGCAGATTGAAATGAACCAGACAGAAAGTTAGATAGAGAGATTCTTCCCACTAAGAAATGATCTTTGAACTAGAGGGCACACCCTCAAAATAAGGGGAGGCAGTTTGGATCAGAGTTCAGGAGGAGCTTGTTCACTCAAACAGTAGTGAGAGTCTGGAATTCTCTGCCCGTTGAAATGGTGGAGGTGACCTCGCTGAGTAGATTTAACTCCTGGGTCGATAGGTTTCTGATAGACAAGGGAATGAAGGGTAAAGGGGAGAAAGCGGGAAAGTGGAACTGATCCACTTCAGATCAGCCATGATCTTATTGAACGGCGGGGCAGGCTCAAGGGGCTGGATGGCCGACTCCTGCTCCTATTTCTTATGGAATTGAACCCGGGTCCCTGGTGCCGTGAGGAGTTATTCCTTCAAGTGGAAATTATGTAAATTTGAATCTGTGAAAAATATCCACAAATTATCAGTCAGCCATTTGCTGTTTCTTCCCAGTGTCCATTTGATGTGAACACAGCACGGAGATATTTCTGACAGAGTTGTCTCCTCACTAAGGTAACGTTCGGATAAGGCAGAGTAGATTCAGAAAGAATGTTCCCGAAGTGGGGGGAGTCCAGAACTCGGAGTTTGTGGATAAATGGGAAACCTTTTAGTGATACATCTTGAACAATAATACTCTCTCTCTCTGTCTCCCTCTGTCTCTCTCTCTCTCTCTCTCTGTCCCTCTTTCTCTCTCTCTCTCTTTGCCTATCTGTCTCTATCTCTCTGTCTTCTCTATATGCGTTACTCTGTCTCGCGAATTCTCTCTGCCTCTCTCTGTCTCTGTATTTTTCTGTCTCTCCCTCTCAGTCTCTCTCTCTCTCTTTCTCTCTCTCTCTGTCTCTCTCTTTCTCTCTGTCTCTGTCTCTCTCTTTCTGTGTCTCTGTCTGTTTCTCTCTGTCTTCTCTCTCTCTGTCTGTCAGTCTGTCTCTCTCTCTCTGTCTGTCTTCTCTCTCTGTGTCTCTCCCTGTCTCTCTCTCTGTCTCTGTTTCTTTCTCTCTGTCTCTTGTTTCTGTCTAACTCTCTCTGTGTCACTCTCTGTCTTTGTCTCTATCTCTCTCTTTCTCTCTGTCTCTGTCTCTCTCTGTCTCTATTTCTGTCTCTCTGGGTCTTTCTCTCTCTCTCTCTGCATCTCTCTTTGTCTCTGGCTCTCTAACTCTCTATTTCTCTCTGCCTCTCCCTGTCTCTCTGTATTTCTCTCTGTCTCTCCCTCTCTCTGTCTCTCCCTCTTCCTGTGTCTCCCTCTCCCTGTGTGTGTCTCTCTCTCTGTGTGTCTTTCTCTCTCTCCCTGTGCCTCTCTCTCTCTCTGTTTCTTTCCCTGTCTCTTTCTCTGTCTCTCTTTCTCTGTCTCTCTCACTCTGTCTCTCTTTGTGTCTCTCTCTTTGTCTCCTCTTTCTCTCTTGTCTCTCTCTCTCTCTCTCTGTATCTGGATTTCTCTCTCTTTTCTCTGTCCTTGTTTCTTTCTCTGTATCTTCTCTCTCTCTCTCTCTCTCTGTATCTGTGTGTATCTCTGTCTCTCAATCTGTGTCTCTCTCTCTGTTTCTCACTCTCTGTATCTGTGTCTTCTGTCCATCTCTCCCTCTCTGGGAATCTGTGAAAAATATCCACAAATATCAGTCAGCCATTTGCTGTTTCTTCCCAGTGTCCATTTGTTGTGAACACAGCACTGAGATATTTCTGACAGAGTTGTCTCCTCACTAAGGTAATGTTCGGATAAGGCAGAGCAGATTCAGAAAGAATGTTCCCGATGGTGGGGGGAGTCTAGATCTCGGGGCCACAGTTTGAGGGTAAAGGGGAAATGTTTTCAGACTGAGATGGGGAGAAATCCCTTCATCCAGAGAGGGGGGAGTGTGTGGGATTCAGCAGCACAGAAAGCAGCTGAGGCCAAAACATTGTCTGATTCCCACTGGAAATGAGATGGAGCTCTCGGGGCGAATGTGGGATCAGGATATTGAATTTAATGATCAGAATGAATGGGGGAAGAGGCTGGAAGGGGCTGAATGGCCTCCTCCTGCTTTTAGTTTCTGTGTTTATAAATGATGAAAAGACAGAAGCAGCGGGAGTTCAATATGTGTGGATATTTCACATCTGGGTTCACACAGCAATGTCTGGGAGATTTTGGGAGTGCTACAAATGATGTTAAATGCAGTGTGCAAGGTCCCTTCATGTTGCAATGTTACTCCCAAACTGTCACCCCCACAGGCTCAACATTTCTGTGTAATGTCAGTGAATCATAAACTCAATGAGTTCAGGTTCAATGTTTAAAATAACCAGTCACTTTTCTGTGGCTGCTTTGGGGAATGTCAGTGGAATGTAGTTTCAAGTCAAGTGTGAAGAATTGTATTGGGGAATCATTGGAAGCAGTTTCCATTGAGAGCTTCCTGCATTCTGGAAATGTGTGGGATCTATTCAGAGATTGGAAATGGATGGATGAATAAAGAGGACAGTTCTTTGTTAATGACATTAGATTGTGACCTTTGAAGATGCCCCAGTTCCATGTGATCAGAGACAGGAATGATTAAACAACATCCATCGTTCAAATTCTTCAGCTAAGTTTCAAAGTGAGTGAGAGACAGAATACACAAACTCTGAGACAGAGAGAGACAAATGTATTCACAGCTTCAACTTCATGTTGGAATCTGAGGGGATGGATCATGGTTGAAATAAACATGTGTTCACACTGGGATGCTGAACAATTTGAGTTCTGTTTTTCTCTTAAAGTAAATTGAAAAGTCTGCAATGACAAATTCCTTGGACAGAGCAGAGGGGGTTTTACTCTGTGTACTGTATTTGGGTTGGAAGTGTTTGATGAGCAGGGTGGTAGGTTGGCACAGTGGTTGGTACTGCTGCCTCACAGCGCCAGGGGTTCAATTCCAGCCCTGGGTCACTGTCTGTACGGAGTTTCTCCCCGTGTCAGCGTGGGTTTCCTCTGGGTGCTCCTGTTTCCTCCCACAGTCCTCAGATGTGCAGGTTCGGTGAATTGGCCGTGCTAAATTGTCCCCGAGTGCGAAGGGATGTGTAGGTTTGGGGGAATTAGCCTGGAAAATGCACCTTCCCCCATATCCTGTTGTCCACTTTGCCCCAAGTGTGAAATCTAACGGCCCCTCGGAAACATTCAATGTTTTGGCCTCAATGACTTTCTGTGTGGGTGAATTCCACAGGCTGACCCCTCTCTGGGTGAAGAGATTTCTCCCCATCTCTGTCCTAAACCGTCTCCCCTGTATCCTCAGACTGTGACCCCTGGTTCTGGACACCCCCACCATCAGGATCATCCTTCTTGCATCCACCCTGTCTGATCCTGTTGGAATTTTATTGATTTCGATGAGATCGCCCCCCCTCACTCTTCTGAACTCCAGTGAATACAATCCGAACCCACTCAATCTCTCCTCAATCCCGCCATCCCAGGAATCCGTCTGGTAAACCTTCTCCGCTCTCCCTCTGGAGCAAGAACATCCTTCCTCAGATAAAGAGAGCCAAACTGTCCACAATATTGCGGGTGTGGCCTCACCAAGGCCCTGTCTAATTGCAGCAAGAGCCTGTTCCTGGACTCCAATCCTCTCGCTATGAACATCCCATTTGCCTTTTTCCCTGCCTCCTGCCCCTGCATGCTCGCCTTCAGTGATTGGTTTGTGAGGGACCCCCGGCTCTCCTTGTACATTCCCTGCTCCTAATTTCTGGTCATTCGGACAGGGAACTGCCTCCCCATTTTTGCTCCCAAAGTGGAGAAGCTCACATTTGCCACTTAATCCCTCCCTTTCCACCATTAGGATACTTCCCAAATCCAATCACTTTTCAGCAAATCTTTGCAGCGTCTGTCCCTAAACTCACCTGTGACTCAGGGTCTAATTTTTCACTCTTGGTTCCCGTGAAGCATCTCGGGACAATTCTGTTCAAGGTGCTACATCAATGCAAATTGTTGTTGTGTGTGTCTGAGTGTCAGCTTCCGTCCATGTCCAGGACACTGCGGGTAACGGAGAATGATTCACTCTGCTCTGTGACTGTACATCTCGTGTGTGTCTCAGTGTCAGCTCTGAAACATGTACACTACAATCCCATCCTGTTTCTGTCTCTCTCTGTCTCTGTATCTCTCTCTCTCTCTCTGAAATTAGCTTGCCCCTTTCCGAAATAAGACTGATCACATTTCCCAAAGGGCTGGATTGATCCAATTTAAACAGCAAGCTGTCTGCAAATGATGTTTTGTAAATGCTGGTGAGCTCAGTACACTTGGCACCTCAATGTTACAATAAGATAGAATCTGTATTCGGACAACTGTCACCCCAGAGGCTCCAAACTTCACCGCGTTAACATTCTGATCAAACACTAAAGCTTTCCAGAAAGCAAGGCTCACAAATCCAACCCCACTGTCCTTGTTTGATTCTCCCTGCTCTGTTCTGATTCTGGGACAGATTCCTGGTGTGAATCCTCTGCATGAACAGTCGTCCCAATCTCGTGTCGCTGTCCTGCTCCCAACCACGGCATCCGACTACGATAAGACCAGGCTGGGGGGAGTCCAGGACTTGGGGGGACATTGGATTTTTAGACAATGTTTAGTATTTTAGACATTCAGGAGTGAAATGGAGAAACACTTTGCCACACCAGGTGTGATATTAGTTTGGAACAATCCTCTGCAAACGACAATCGATGCTCAGACATTTGTTACTGTTTAAATCTGAGGGATATTTCTTAGCCAAAGGTGCAAAGCGATATAGAATTCGATCACAGAGAGGCCACGATATCATTGAATGTGGGTTCTGGGGTGAATCCTCCTCTTCCTCTGGGTGACACAGGGGTTAGCACTGCTGCCTCACAGCACCAGAGACCCGGGTTCGATTCCCGGCTTGGGTCCACTGTCTGTGTGGAGATTGCACATTCTCCCCATGTCTGCGTGGGTTTCCTCCGGCTTCCTCCCACAGTCTGAAAGATGGGCTGCTTAGGGTGCATTGGTCATGCTAAATTCTCCCTCAGTGTACCCGAACAGGCACCGGAGTGGGGCAACTCGGGGATTTTCACAGTCACTTCATTGCAGTGTTAATGTCAGCTCCTTGTGACACTAATAAACAAACTCCTTTCAAAGTGAAATTAGGAAACATTTCTTCACACGAGGTGTGGTTAAAGTTTGGTTCTGTTTTCTGTAAATGAACCCTCCCTATAACCCCCAGTCCCACCATCCTCTGATATCTGTTTTCCTTTAATCCTGGCTCCCTGAGCATCCCCACTTTTAATCCTTTCACCATTGGGAGCTGTCCCGTCAACTGTGTGAGTCCAACTCTGGAATTCCTTCCCGAAACTTTCCATCTTCATCCCTCCCTTTCCACCATTTAGACACTTCCTAAAAAAAAAACCCTTTTTGACCAGATCTTTGGGGCAGATCTTTTGTCCCTAAACTGGCCTGTAATTTTCCACTCCAGGCTCCTGTGAAGCATCTGAGGATGTCTGTGTTCAAGGTGCTGTATCAATGCAGGTTGTTGTTGTCTGAGTGTCAGCTTCTGTCAATGTCCAGGACCCTGCGGGTAACAGAGAATGATTCATTCCCCACTCAACCATTCCCATCAAAGCAGGGGGCTCAACCGGGCTTCCCTCCAAATGAGGAGTTAACCTGGTGAAGCTCCCAAACGGGAGCAGGCAGCAGGGTGGGACCAGTGGTTAGCACTGCTGCCTCACAGCACCAGGGAGCCCGGTTTGAATCCGGCCTCGGGTGAGACTGTGGGTTTCCTCTGGATGCTCCTGTTTCCTCTCTCAGCCCAAAGAAGTGCGAGTTCGGTGGATTGGCCGTGTTAAATTTCCCTTTAGTATGAGGGGGATTAGCAGGGGAAATACTTGGATTTAATTTATGATTTTAATTTGATTTATTATTGTCAGATGTATTTACTACGGTGAAAAGCACTGTTTCTTGTGAACTATACGGACTGGGCATGCCGTTCATAGAGAAGGAAATGTGAGATTGCACAATGTCGTGTCACAGTCACAGCGAGGGGACAGAAAGATCAACTTAATGCCAGGAAAATCCAGTCAAAGGGCTGACAGCAGCAGGGAAGAAGCTGTTCTTGACTCGGTTGGTGCGTGACCTCCGACTTTTGTACCTTTTTCCAGATGAAAGAAGGTGGAAGAGAGAGAATATCTGGACAGTGTGTGGTCTTTAATGCCGGCTGCTTTACTGAGGCAGCGGGAAGTGTAGACAGAGTCGATGGATGGGAGGCTGGGGTTTGGGTGATGGATTGGGGCTACATTCACCATCCTTTTGTAGTTCCTTGTGATCTTGGGCAGAGCAGGAGCCCAGACCAAGCTGTGATGCAACCAGAAAGAATGCTTTCTGTGGGGCATCTGTAAAAGTTGGTGAGAGTCAGAGCTGACAGGCCAAATTTCCTTCGTCTTCTGAGAAAGTAGCGGCGTTGGTGAGGCTTTCTTAACGATAGTGTTGGTGTGGAGGGACTGGGACGGGTTGTTGGTGATCCGGACACCTAAACACTTGAAGGTCCCGATGTGCAGGTTAGGGTGGAGTGGCCATGCTAAATTTCCCCTCAGTGTCGGGGGATTAAATAGGTGGGGGTATGGGGATAGGAGCTGGGTGGGATTGTTGACAATGCAGCCTCAATGGGCTGAATGGCCTCCTTCTGCACTGTTGGGATTCTGTGAACACTACATGACTCTCTACATCTCAGTCACTTGCTCTCTCTCTCTCTCTCTGTTACTCTCTCTCTATCCTCTCTCTCTCTCCGTCACTCTCTCTCTATCTTGTCTCTTTCTCTCTGTTTCTCTCTCTCTATCCTCCCTCTCTCTCTCTGTTACTCTCTCTCTCTGTTTCTCTCTCTCTCTTTTACTCTCTCTCTCTCTATCCTGTCTCTCTCTCTCTGTTACTCTCTCTCTATTCTGTCTCAGTCTCTCTGATACTCTCTCTCTCTCTCTCTATTACTCTCTCTGTCTCTATCCTGATTCTCTCTCTCTGTTACTCTCTCTCTCTCTGTTACTCTCTCTCTCTACCCTGCCTCTCTCTCTTTCTCTCTATTACTGTCTCTCTATTCTGTCTCACTCTCTCTGATACTCTCTCTTTCTCTGTTACTCTGTCTGTCTTATCCTGTCTCTCTCTCTCTCTGTTAATCTCTCACTCTATCCTCTCTCTCTGTTACTTTCTCTCTCTGTTACTTTCTCTCTCTGTTACTTTCTCTCTCTCTATCCTGTCTCTTTCTCTCTCTGTTACTCTCTCTCTCTATCCTGTCTCTCTCTCTCACTCTCTCTCTCTTACGCACTATCCAGTCTCTCTCTCTCTGTTACTCTCTCTGTCTCTGTTACACTCTCTCTATCCTCTCTCTCTCTCCCTCTCTCTGTTACTCTCTCGTTCTCTCTCTCTGTTACTCTCTCTCTGTTACTCTCTCCCTCTCTTTTACTCTCTCTCTATCTTGTCTCTCTCTCTGTTACTCTCTCTCTCTCTTACTCTCTCTCTATCCTGTCTCTCTGTTACTCTCTCTCTCTCTTTTACTCTCTCTCTATCCTCTCTCTCTCTCTGTTACTCTTTCTCTCTATCCTCTCTCTCTCTGTTACTCTCTCTCTCTCTCTGTTACTCTCTCTCTCTATCCTGTCTCTCTGCTTCTGTCTCTCTCTATCCTGTCTCTCTCTCTCTCTGTTACTCTCTCTCTCTCTCTCTGTTTCTGTCTCTCTCTATCCTGTCTCTCGCTCTCTGTTTCTCTCTCTCTCTGTTACTCTCTCTCTCTCTGGACTCTCTGCTCTCATCTGTCTCCTCTCTTCTCTGTTACTCTCTCTCTCTCTCTCTGTTACTCTCTCTCCTCCTGTGCCTCTCTCTCTATTGTACTCTCTCTCTTCATTTCTCTGTTACTCTCTCTATCTCTCTCTCTGTACCTTCTCCTCTCTTCTGTTCTTGGTGTAACTCTCAGCTGGATGGAGGAGAGGTGATAAAGGCAGTGGGAGCAGAGGGTTTGAGTATTTTCCACCCAGAGTTTGATCGATTGGTGATGAACAAGGCCGGGGTGGGGGAGGGGGGGAGTGAGAGGTTATCAGGGGGTCGGCAGGAATGGAGAGTTGAGGTTACAGTCCAATCAGATGTGATCTTATTGAATGGTGGAGCAGGTTGAAGGGGCCGAATGGCCTCCTCCTCTTGCTAACCCGTCTGTTCGGATCCAGTGAGGGAACTTTAATCTGGAGCCAACTCCCACTTTCCACTCGCCCTGGGAATATTTGATGAAAAAGTGAAGAAGGAGATTTGGATTTGATTTATTTTTCTCACACGGATTAACATCGAGTTAAAGATATTGTTTCTTACACTATGGAGAATGGAAACTGGGAGAGCTCCAGAATCCCAGCGCGGAAGGAGGCCGTTCAGTCTGTGGATTTAGCACAGAGATTACTGATACTATCCCAGATTGTAATAACTGAGAGAGGTTTAGGGCAGAGATTACTGATACAAGGCCCAGATTGTAATAACTGAGAGAGGTTTAGGGCAGAGATTACTGATACAAGGCCCAGATTGTAATAACTGAGAGATGTTTAGGGCAGAAGATATGATACTATCCAGATTGTAATAACTGAGAGAGGTTTTTAGGGCAGAGATACTGTACTATCCCAGATTGTAATAACTGATGAAGGTTTAGGCAGAGATTTCTGATACTATCCCAGATTGTAATAACTGAGAGAGGTATTAGGGCAGAGATTATGAACAAGGCCAGAGTGTAATAACCGAGAGAGGTTTAGGGCAGAGATCCTGATACAAGGCCCAGATTGTAATAACTGAGCGAGGTTTAGGGCAGAGATAATCGATACAAGGCACCAGAGTGTACATAACCTGAGGAAGGCGGTTTAGGGCGAATTACTGATACATCCCAGATTGTAATAAAACTGAGAGAGAGTTTAGGGCAGAGTTACTGATAGTATCCCAGATTGTAAAAGCCTGAGAGAGTTTAGGGCAGAGATACTAGACAATGCCCAGATTGTAATAACTGAGAGAGGATTAGAGCAGAGATTACTGATACAAGGCCCAGATTATAATAACTGAGAGAGGTTTAGGACAGAGATTACTGATACACGGCCCAGATTATAATGACTGAGAGAGGATTAGGGCAGAGATTACTGATACAAGGCCCAGATTGTAATAACTGAGAGAGGTTTAGGGCAGAGATTACTGATACAAGGCCCAGATTGTAATAACTGAGAGAAGTTTATGGCAGAGATTAGTGATACAAGGCCCAGATTGTAATACCTGAGAGAGGTTTAGGGCAGAGATTACTGATACTATCCCAGATTGTAATAACTGAGAGAGGTTTAGGGCAGAGATTACTGATACAAGGCCCAGATTGTAATAACTGAGAGAGGTTTAGGGCAGAGATTACTGATACAAGGCCGAGACTGTAATAACTGAGAGAGGTTTGTGGCAGAGATTACTGATACAAGGCCCTGACTGTAATAACTGAGAGAGGTTTAGGGTAGAGATTAATGATACAAGGCCCAGACTGTAATAAGTGAGAGAGGTTTGAGGTTGTTGTCTGATGGGGAAATGTTTTTAATGCTGGGATCTTGAATGTTGTGTCTGAGCCGGAGGGGGAAGAAGATTCCATCCAGAGGAGATTGAATGGGAAGCTGAAGGGAAAATATTGACAGGGTTCCGGGGAGAGGGGGGGGGGAGTGGGAATAGTGAAACTGCTCTTGCAGGGTGTCCATCCTGGCTTGACGGGCTGAATGGCCTCCTGTGCTGTCCCCATTCTATGATTTACACACAAGTGAACCTCTCAGTGTCTGTTAGGCCCCACTCGTTCCTCCCTGATCAGTTCCAGCATTTCAAGCTCAGATCCCAGTGCTTTATAGTTGGGGCAGTGAGGAGTAAAACACAACTAGGAATGAGTGTGTGGGAGTGTCAGTGTGGTTATGTTTCTGTGTTTCTGGGTGTGTGAGGGAGAGTTTCTAAGTGTGTGCATGTATTTCTATGTGTGTGTGTGCGCTTGTGTGTCTCCCTGTGTGTCTGACAGAGATTGTGTGTTTTTCTGTGTCTCTGAGCTTGTGTGTCTATGAGTGTACATGTGTTTCTGTGTGTCTATGAGTGACTGTGTGTGTCTCTCTCTGTCTGGGTGTGTGACTGTGTATGTATCTGTGTCCGTGTCTCCCTCTCTCTGAACATGTGTGTGTCATTCTGTCTCGATGTGAGTGCCTTTGTGTGTGTGTGTGTGTGTGTGTGTGTGCGTGCATGTGTGTGTGTGGGTGTCTGTGGGTGTGCGTGTGGGTGTGTGTCAGCATGGATGAGTGTTTAAATCTCAATTATGTGCAGTTTTAGGCCATTTGACCCATTGAGCCTGCTCCACCACTCAAACAGATCATGGGAAACAGACACACACACACACACAGAAATATACAAGTAGTTTTGATGTATTTATTGACCATTTAATCTGACTGAATGCTTCACATCGCAGTTTACCATAGATACAGAAAATGAGACAGCATTGTAAGCAGCGTAGCTGGAAACATCAAATTGCAAAGAGTTTTTCATCTTTAGTAAGTGGACAAAACTGGTGGCGATGTTTCAATGCAGGGAAATGTAAATTGACACAACTTAGATTTAAAAGGGATAGAACAACGTACTTTAATAAATGATGAAAAGACAGAAACAGTGGAAGCTCCAAATGTTCCGATATTTCACAGCTGGATTTACACAATCCACACAGCAATGTCTCTGATATTGTGGAATTGTTGTAAATGTGGTTAATCTCAGTCCGGAGGCTGCCTTCATGTTACAGAGTTAATCTGATCACTCTCATCAAAACAGCATCAACATTTCTGTACAATGTGAGTGAATCATAAATCAATGAGTTCAGGTTCAATGTTTAAAATAACCAGTCACTTTTCTGTGGCTGCTTTGGGGAATGTCAGTGGAATGTAGTTTACAGTGAAGTGTGAAGAATTGTATTGGGGAATCATTGGAAGCAGTTTGCATTGAGAGCTTCCTGCATTCTGGAAATGTGTGGGATCTATTCAGAGATAGGAAATGGATGGATGAATAAAGATGCAGTTTGATGTTAATGACATGAGACTCTCTGCCTTGAAGATTCACAAGTTCCATGTGCTGAGAGAAAGGAATGATTAAACAATATCTACAATTCAAATTCTACAAACAAATGAAAAAGCAAGAGAACAACTGAATCCACAAACGCTGCCACAGACAGTATTCGAAACTTCAACTTCATGTTTTAATGTGAAGGGCTGATTGAAATAAACCCAAGGCCACACTGGGATGCTGAACTATTTGATTCCTGCTTTTTTCCCAAACTTCAAAATAAAAATCTGTGCTGAAACATTCCTTGGATAGAGCAGAGGGAATTTTACTCTGGATTTAGCCCATGACAGTATTTGTGTTGGGAACATTTGATGAACGGTGCAGATTAAACATTATTCTTAACCATTGGAATTAAAGTTGGGGGCTGATTGTATCAAACATTGAAAATAATGAGGGAAAGGGAGAGGCTGATAAAGAACAAGTTTTTCTGCTGGTTGGGAATTCCAGGCTTTGGGAATATTTGGGTATTAGCCTCAGTTTAGAAATTGAGAATTGTAGAAATGAAAACATTGCCAGGTGTGGTGTGGAGTTAGTTTGAAACAATCTTCTGCAAATGGCTATTGATGCTCAGTCACTTGTTATTATTTTCAATCTGGAGTTTGATAGATTTCCCTTAGTGCAAAGGGGTAAAGAGACAGAGAGTTAGATCACAGATCAGCCAGGATCTTATTGAATATTGGAACAGGCTTTCAGGAAGATTGTTCCAGATTCCAAATACCCTCTTGGTGAAGTGATTTTCCACATTTCACTTCTGATCCATTTCCCCATCATTTCCAATCTGTGTCCTCTAGTTCATCACCATCTCTGTACATCAACATTTCCCAATCTATCCCCATTTAAATAATCCTCTGCCGTTCTGTTTCTCTTTCTGAAGTAGTTAAATCCACGTTTGTCCACGTTATACTGCATCTGTTTCACATTTACCCAACTTGCTGAAATCTCTGGGAATCATTCTAACATCCTTCTCACTACTCACTTCCCAACAAGCTTCATGGCATCAGCAAACTTGGAAAGATTATATTTCCTTCCCTCGTCCAAATCACTGATGTCCATCTCGTGTGTGTCTCAGTATCAGCTCGGAAACATGTACAGCACAGTCCCATCCTGTTTCTGTCTCTCTCTGCCTCTGGATCTTTATCTCTCTCTCTGTCTGAAATTAGAACACAGAAAATTCCAGCACAGGAACAGGCCCTTCGGCCCCTCCAAGCCTGTACTGACCATGCTGCCTGAGTGAACTAAAACCCCCTACCCTTCAGGGAGCATATCCCTCTGTTCCCATCCTATTCATGGATTTGTCCAGACACCCCCTAATAGTCACAATCGTACCTGCTTCCACTCCCTTCCCCGGCAGTGAGTTCCAGGCACCCACCAACCTCTGTGTAAAAAAAACTTACCTCGTACATCTCCTTTAAACCTTGCCCCTCACACCTTAAACCTCTGCCCCCCTAGTAATTGATTCTTCCACCCTGGGGAAAAAGCTTCTGACTATCCACTCTGTCCGTGCCCCTCATAATCTTGTAGACTTCTATCAGGTCTCCCCTCACCCTCTATCGTCCCAATGAGAACAAACCCAAGTTTCTCCAATCTCTCCTCATAGCGAATGCCCTCCAGACCAGGGCAACATGCTGGGAACTCTTTTCTGTCTCCTCTCCAAAGCCTCCACATCCTGCTGGTGACAAAACCTTTCCTAAATAACACTGACAACATTTCAATGGTCCCGGCTTTGTAATTAGTCACAAACACATTAACACTTTGGTGGGTGGCAAAGAGTAAATTATTGATGAAACTGTCTGTAAGTTTGTTTTAAATTGAAAATAACAGGGGCTGGGAGACAGAGCGCTGTTCCTAATTGTTAAATAAAATTCACAGAGGCCTTTGCAATTCAGTTTTCAGAAATTCAGATTTTCATTCCATCCTCTCCACAGCTTTTCCCCCATTCTGTCTATTTCTCTCTGTTTTTCTCTCCATTTCCTTCCTCTATCCGCCTCTCTTTTTTATTCTCTCCTCCTCTTTATCCCTGGAATTAATATTTATTTAGACAATCTCTCAGTAAAAACTGCACCACAGGGATTTTGTTTTTAAAAGGGGGGGTTTTCTCCAAACAGCAACAAGATGTGAACTGGAAACCCCTTCCCTCAGCTTGTTACACACTGACCTTTCCACAACCCCCAACATGTTTACAAACACTCCCTGGAGTTTCTTCAAACTTTATATCAAACTGTCTGTCCATTCTGCTCAATTCTGACCCCCTCTCAATCTGGCACTGACCTGGGGTCTGAATTCAGACAGAGACACAGAGAGGTTTTAAAGTTCAAAGTTTTAATATTTATTTTATACTGTCTCAAGACTTATGACTGAGATGGGTTTAGGGCAGAGCTTACTACTGCAAGGCCCAGATTGTAATAACTGAGATGGGTTTAGGGCAGAGATTACAAATACAAGGCCCAGATTGTAATAACTGAGAGAGGTTTTGGGCAGAGATTACTGATACAAGGCCCAAATTGTAATAACTGAGAGAAGTTTATAGGAGCGTTTATTGCTACAAGGCCTAGATTGTAATAACTGAGGGAGGTTTAGGACAAAGATTACTGATACAAAGCCCAGATTGTAATAACTGAGAGAGGTTCAGGGCACAGATTAGTGATAGAAAGCCCAGATTGCAATAACTGAGAGATTTCGGGCAGAGATTACTGATGCAAAGCACAGATTGTAAATACCGAGAGGCTTAGGGCAGAGATTACTGATACAAGGCCCAGATTGTAACAATTAAGAGAGGTTTAGGCCAGAGTTTACTGATACAAGGCCCGGATTGTAATAACTGAGAGAGGTTTATGCAGAGTTTAC
>JAGIQG010000046.1:0-160000 GCA_024679065.1 Sphyrna mokarran
TTCAGAGATTGAAATGTTCACACTGTCACTGTCAGTCCCGGTCTGGATCCCCGCAGTGACTCCAGCTGTCTCTCTCCATTTCGACTGAACTGATTTCACTCCAGCCTGAAACAGATTAAAGATGAAACAGGAAATAAACATATTGAACAACAGGGTAAATAACAGGAGACTGGAGTTAATGGGACAAATCTTCTGGTCTCTGGATCACCAGAGATCAGACACACAGCTGAAGATGAGCATCGGGACCCTGTGGATGTCCTGACACACTGATCTACCTGGGAATTGTCCCAGAGGTAGGAACTACTATTGGGGAATTCCCCTGCTGCAGTTAGAGTCAGAGACTTGGGACAGATCCACAAAATTTCCCTGGATAGTTACTCAGGTAATGTTAGACAGCTCACCACCTGGGCTAATACCTGAATAGCACAAACCGAGTCCCCCAATCACTTCCCACTGATCCCCCCCCCATACTACACCTCCCACAATCTGACTTAGACCCACTCATCCCTACCCCCCCCTCCAGCCTGGCGACCTCCCATGAACCCTTAAACTAATCGGACTAACCCTCCCAACTTGGCCTCATCCTGAGCCAACCTCTCCTCACCTGACACAGAAACAGAGAAGATCGGAGCAGGAGGAGGCCATTTGGCCCTTCGAACCTGCTCCACCATCCATCACAATCATGGCTGATCGTCCAACTCAATAGCCTCATCCTGCTTTCCTCCTTTGATCCCGTTCACCCCCAGTGCTAAATCCAGCTGCCTCTTGAATACATTCTTGACTAAACCTCTGACTTAAACTCATTCCCCCAGAACCAACCCCACCCCACGACCCTCTTCAAATCTTTTAAACAACCCCAACCCCCACCACACAACCACATCTGTTTAGACCCCAACAATATGACCAACTCCCAGCCACCATCCAAACTCCCAATTAACCCTCCAAACAAACACAATACAACTCATCCACTCCCCTGACACCAACAACTAATCCTCCAACCTCTCACCAACTCCCTGACTAACCATTCATCCAGCGACACACCAATACATTCACTCCCCAATCAACTAACTCTGATGGATCTCCCCGGGGTCACTGTGCTGTAAATAGGGTGTGTGCTCTCTCTCTTCCCCGACTCTGCTCTGATGGAGCTCCCCGGGGTCACTGTGCTGTAAATAGGGTGTGTGCTCTCTCTCTCTTCCCCGACTCTGCTCTGATGGAGCTCCCCGGGGTCACTGTGCTGTAAATAGGGTGTGTGCTCTCTCTCTTCCCCGACTCTGCTCTGATGGAGCTCCCCGGGGTCACTGTGCTGTAAATAGGGTGTGTGCTCTCTCTTCCCCGACTCTGCTCTGATGGAGCTCCCCGGGGTCACTGTGCTGTAAATAGGGTGTGTGCTCTCTCTCCTTCCCTGACTCTGCTCTGATGGAGCTCCCCGGGGTCACTGTGCTGTAAATAGGTGTGTGCTCTCTCTCTTCCCTGACTCTGCTCTGATGGAGCTCCCCGGGGTCACGTGCTTAAATAGGGTGTGTGCTCTCTCTCTTCCCCGACTCTGCTCTGATGGAGCTCCCCGGGGTCACTGTGCTGTAAATAGGGTGTGTGCTCTCTCTTCCCCGACTCTGCTCGATGGATCTCCCCGGGGTCACTGTGCTGTAAATAGGGTGTGCTCCTCTCTCTTCCCCGACTCTGCTCTGATGGAGCTCCCCGGGGTCACTGTGCTGTAAATAGGGTGTGTGCTCTCTCTCTCTTCCCTGACTCTGCTCTGATGGAGCTCCCCGGGGTCACTGTGCTGTAAATAGGGTGTGTGCTCTCTCTCTCTTCCCCGACTCTGCTCTGATGGAGCTCCCCGGGGTCACTGTGCTGTAAATACGGTGTGTGCTCTCTCTCTTCCCCAACTCTGCTCTGATGGAGCTCCCCGGGGTCACTGTGCTGTAAATAGGGTGTGTACTCTCTCTCTTCCCCAACTCTGCTCTGATGGAGTTCCCAGCGGTCACTATGCTGTAAATAGGGTGTGTGCCCTCTCTTCCCTGACTCTGCTCTGATGGATCTCCCCGGGGTCACTGTGCTGTAAATAGGGTGTGTGCTCTCTCTCTCTTCCCCGACTCTGCTCTGATGGAGCTCCCCGGGGTCACTGTGCTGTAAATAGGGTGTGTGCTCTCTCTCTTCCCTGACTCTGCTCTGATGGAGCTCCCCGGGGTCACTGTGCTGTAAATAGGGTGTGTGCTCTCTCTTCCCTGACTCTGCTCTGATGGAGCTTCCCGGGGTCACTGTGCTGTAAATAGGGTGTGTGCTCTCTCTCTCTCTTCCCCGACTCTGCTCTGATGGAGCTCCACGGGGTCACTGTGCTGTAAAAAGGGTGTGTCCTCTCTCTCTCTTCCCCGACTCTGCTCTGATGGAGCTTCCCGGGGTCACTGTGCTCTAAATAGGGTGTGTGCTCTCTCTTCCCCGACTCTGCTCTGATGGAGCTCCCCGGGGTCACTGTGCTCTAGATAGGGTGTGTGCTCTCTCTCTCTTCCCTGACTCTGCTCTAATGGAGCTCCCTGGGGTCACCGTGCTGTAAATATGGTGTGTGCTCTCTCTCTTCCCTGACTCTGCTCTGATGGATCTCCCCGGGGTCACTGTGCTGTAAATAGGGTGTGTGCTCTCTCTCTTTCCCGACTCTGCTCTGATGGAGCTCCCCGGGGTCACTGTGCTGTAAATAGGGTGTGGCTCTCTCTTCCCCGACTCTGCTCTGATGGAGCTCCCCGGGTCACTGTGCTGTAAATAGCGTGTGTGCCTCTCTTCCCCTACTCTGCTCTGATGGAGCTCCCTGGGGTCACTGTGCTGTAAATAGGGTGTGTGCTCTCTCTTCCCCGACTCTGCTCTGATGGAGCTCCCCGGGGTCACTGTTCTGTAAATAGGGCGAGTGCTCTCTCTTCCCCGACTCTGCTCTGATGGATCTCCCCGGGGTCACTGTGCTGTAAATAGGGTGTGTGCTCTCTCTCTCTCTGTTCCCCGACTCTGCTCTGATGGATCTCCCCGGGGTCACTGTGCTGTAAATAAGGTGTGTGCTCTCTCTCTTCCCTGACTCTGCACTGATGGAGCTCCACGGGGTCACTGTGCTGTAAATAGCGTGTGTTCTCTCTCTCTCTTCCCCGACTCTGCTCTGATGGATCTCCCCGGGGTCCATCAGAGCAGAGTCGGGGAAGAGAGAGAGAGAGAGAGAGCATACACCCTATTTACAACACAGTGACCCCGGGGAGCTCCATCAGAGCAGAGTCAGGGAAGAGAGAGACAGAGAGCATACACCCTATTTCCAACACAGTGACCCCGGGGAGCTCCATCAGAGCAGAGTCAGGGAAGAGAGAGAAAGCACACACCCTATTTACAGCACAGTGCCCGCGGGAAGATCCATCAGAGCAGAGTCAGGGAAGAGAGAGAGAGAGAGAGCATACACCCTATTTATGATCTCCCCGGGGTCACTGTGCTGTAAACAGGGTGTGTGCTCTCTCTCTTCCCTGAGTCTGCTCTGATGGAGCTCCCCGGGGTCACTGTGCTGTAAATAGGGTGTATGCTCTCTCTCTCTTCCCCGACTCTGCTCTGATGGAGCTCCCCGGGGTCACTGTGCTGTGAATAGGGTGTGTGCTCTCTCTCTCTTCCCTCACTCTGCTCTGATGGAGCTCCCCGGGGTCACTGTGCTGTAAATAGGGTGTGTGCTCTCTCTCTTCCCCGACTCTGCTCTGATGGAGCTCCCCGGGGTCACTGTGCTGTAAATAGGGTGTGTTCTCTCTCTCTTCCCCGACTCTGCTCTGATGGAGCTCCCCGGGGTCACTGTGCTGTAAATAGGGTGTGTGCTCTCTCTTCCCCGACTCTGCTCTGATGGAGC
Source organism: Sphyrna mokarran (assembly GCA_024679065.1). Classification (NCBI taxonomy): domain Eukaryota; kingdom Metazoa; phylum Chordata; class Chondrichthyes; order Carcharhiniformes; family Carcharhinidae; genus Sphyrna; species Sphyrna mokarran. The sequence goes on from JAGIQG010000046.1 coordinate 3,860, forward strand.
TCCCCGGGGTCACTGTGCTGTAAATAGGGTGTGTGCTCTCTCTCTCTTCCCTGACTCTGCTCTGATGGAGCTCCCCGGGGTCACTGTGCTGTAAATAGGGTGTGTGCTCTCTCTCTTCCCTGACTCTGCTCTGATGGATCTCCCCGGGGTCACTGTGCTGTAAATAGGGTGTGTGCTCTCTCTCTTCCCCGACTCTGCTCTGATGGATCTCCCCGGGGTCACTGTGCTGTAAATAGGGTGTGTGCTCTCTCTCTCTTCCCTGACTCTGCTCTGATGGAGCTCCCCGGGGTCACTGTGTTGTAAATAGGGTGTGTGCTCTCTCTCTCCTCCCCGACTCTGCTCTGATGGATCTCCCCGGGGTCACTGTGCTGTAAATAGGGTGTGTGCTCTCTCTCTCTTCCCTGACTCTGCTCTGATGGAGCTCCCTGGGGTCACTGTGCTGTAAATAGGGTGTGTGCTCTCTCTCTCTTCCCTGACTCTGCTCTGATGGAGCTCCCCGGGGTCACTGTGTTGGAAATAGGGTGTATGCTCTCTCTCTCTCTCTTCCCCGACTCTGCTCTGATGGATCTCCCCGGGGTCACTGTGCTGTAAATAGGGTGTGTGCTCTCTCTGTTCCCCGACTCTGCTCTGATGGAGCACCCCGGGGTCACTGTGCTGTCAATAGGATGTGTGCTCTCTCTCTCTTCCCCGCCTCTGCCCTGATGGATCTCCCCGGGATCACTGTGCTGTAAATAGGGTGTGTGCTCTCTCTTTCCCGACCAACCCCCAAATGTGTGCTCTCTCTTCCCCGACTCTGCTCTGATGGATCTCCCCGGGGTCACTGTGCTGTAAATAGGGTGTGTGCTCTCTCTCTTCCCTGACTCTGCTCTGATGGATCTCCCCGGGGTCACTGTGCTGTAAATAGGGTGTGTGCTCTCTCTCTTCCCCGACTCTGCTCTGATGGATCTCCCCGGCGTCACTGTGCTGTAAATAGGGTGTGTGCTCTCTCTCTTCCACGACTCTGCTCTGATGGAGCTCCCCGGGGTCACTGTGCTGTAAATAGGGTGTGCTCTCTCTCTCTCTTCCCCGACTCTGCTCTGATGGATCTCCCCGGGGTCACTGTGCTGTAAATAGGGTGTGTGTCTCTCTCTCTTCCCCGACTCTGCTCTGATGGATCTCCCCGGGGTCACTGTGCTGTAAATAGGGTGTGTGCTCTCTCTCTCTTCCCCGACTCTGCTCTGATGGAGCTCCCCGGGGTCACTGTGCTGTAAATAGGGTGTGTGCTCTCTCTTCCCTGACTCTGCTCTGATGGAGCTCCCCGGGGTCACTGTGCTGTAAATAGGGTGTGTGCCTCTCTCTCTTCCCCGACTCTGCTCTGATGGAGCTCCCCGGGGTCACTGTGCTGTAAATAGGGTGTGTGCTCTCTCTCTCTTCCCTGACTCTGCTCTGATGGAGCTCCCCGGGGTCACTGTGCTGTAAATAGGGTGTGTGCTCTCTCTTCCCCGACTCTGCTCTGATGGAGCTCCCCGGGGTCACTGTGCTGTAAATAGGGTGTGTGCCTCTCTCTCTTCCCCGACTCTGCTCTGATGGAGCTCCCCGGGGTCACTGTGCTGTAAATAGGGTGTGTGCTCTCTCTTCCCCGACTCTGCTCTGATGGAGCTCCCCGGGGTCACTGGCTGTAAATGGTCTCTCCTCTTCCGACTCTGCCCCCACCAAATGCTCTCTCTTCCCCGACTCTCTCTGATGGAGCTCCCCAGGGTCACTGTGCTGTAAATAGGGTGTGTGCCTCTCTCTCTTCCCCGACTCTGCTCTGATGGAGCTCCCCGGGGTCACTGTGCTGTAAATAGGGTGTGTGCTCTCTCTTCCCTGACTCTGCTCTGATGGAGCTCCCCGGGGTCACTGTGCTGTAAATAGGTGTGTGCTCTCTCTCTCACTTGCTGGGAGCTCCCGGGGCACGTGCTGTCGGGTTGTTCCTCCCTCTCTGCTCTATGGACTCCCGGTCACTGTGCTGAAATAGCTTGTGCTCTCTCTCTTCCCTGACTCTGCTCTGATGGAGCTCCCGGGGTCACTGTGCTGTAAAAAGGGTGTGTGCTCTCTCTCTTCCCCGACTCTGCTCTGATGGAGCTTCCCGGGGTCACTGTGCTCTAAATAGGGTGTGTGCTCTCTCTTCCCCGACTCTGCTCTGATGGAGCTCCCCGGGGTCACTGTGCTCTAGATAGGGTGTGTGCTCTCTCTCTCTCTTCCCTGACTCTGCTCTAATGGAGCTCCCCGGGGTCACTGTGCTGTAAATAGGGTGCGTGCTCTCTCTCTTCCCTGACTCTGCTCTGATGGATCTCCCCGGGTTCACTGTGCTGTAAAGAGGGTGTGTGCTCTCTCTCTCTTCCCTGACTCTGCTCTGATGGAGCTCCCCGGGGTCACTGTGCTGAAGATTCTGGGAGAAATATGCAGCAGTTTCAGGTTGGGGAATTTTCACACATACCAGCAATCTGCTTACCATTTACACTGCTTGGAAGATTCAGGCCCATTTATACTTAAAATACATTTATATTTTAATTGTTAGACTGAAAATTAACACAAACACTCACTCTATCCTCTCCAGACTTCTGCAGTTCCGTATGAGGTGGCAGAGAGCAGGGACAGATTGATCTGTGAAGGGGTTTGATACCATGCACAGAAACCTCAATGACTGGTTTGTACAGAGAGCGGAGGCGAGATCCTCAACACAAGAATCTGTGAAGTTGTCATTATACACACTGGAGATCAGAGAGAGAAATAACAGGAATCAGGCTCAATCCCCAGTGTTTATATAATACTGTTAATAATAATAATGGAGACATTCCAAAAACACAACTTGCATTTCTGTAGAATGAGGAAATACTCAATGCTGAAAATGAAATATAAATAAACTGGAAATGTTCAGCAGGTTAGGGAAATATTTGTGAAGAGAGAAACAGGGGTAAAGTTTGAGCTTCCATTGGAACTGGGAACTGGCAGTGAATTGACAGGTTTGAAGGGACGGCGGTGGGTGGCTGGGGATGAAACAAAGAAAGGATAAACTGGAATTACAGGAGGGATTAAATGGTAAAAGTGATGATGGGACAGGACCATAATCACAGGATCCCCATGTCCTTACTCAGAGTGGCTCAGGAGGGACACGGGATGGTCAGTGGTTTGGGAATGCAGTTTGTGGTGAGGGTGAAGATAATGGCTGTGATTTTACCAGAAGCTCTGAATTCCCAACATGGGGATTGGGAATGGGTGGTGTGTCCGTGTGGGCAGGATAGGCAGAGTTATGAAGGTGATATTGTCAGAGGTGGACAATTAACGGCTGGCAGGCAGAGGGAGCTGCCCACTGAGGCAGCCTGGGCAGGGGGCAGTCCCGGTTCAGGCAATGCTGACACCATCTCCAAAAGCAGCCAGCAGGACTTTCAAACACAGCAGCTCTGGAGGGAGCAGCGAGGGAGCTCTGCTTACTGAATGAGGGGCTGAAATGTCAGAAAGCAGAGCAAGGGTTGCTCCCCAATCACTAATTCCTCCTTGGAGGGGCTCCTCCCGGCTGCTCAGGCTCAGAGGGAGATCCTGTTGCCTCAGGATGGGAAGAGGTTATCCCATCATTACAATCCAGTCTGGATGGAGATTTCTGGGAGGTGAGCAGGTTTCAGACACGTGGTTACAGTGTGGAAAAGGATCAATGTCCTGATGTGTTCTGACACGGTGAGTGCAGCACAGCCTGAGGTGTGAATAAGGATGAGAGTGAAATTGTAGAAAGAACATCTCCAGCCAGACACTGGCAATGCAAAGGCAGCAGCATTAACTGTCAGAGACATGTCCGTTAGGCTGGCACCAGTATAGACTAGAGCAGGGTTCACCAACATATTCACTGGGCAAATACATGGCAATGTTTTTCTCACTCAAGGGGCCGATGAGTAAATTTCAGAATGATCAAGTTTGGCACAGCAGAAATTTCAATTAAAAACTAAACTGAGAAATGAAAAGAGACAACTTGCTGAGCACAATAATGAGGAATAAATAAAGATGATGATTAGAGTTTAATCCTCATCAATCACAAATTGTTTCTCTCCCACATTTGCTGCAGATTGGCTCAAAAAACCTATCAGCAGCAAACGTGGGAAAGAAACGGTGTGTGATTGGAGGAGCAGCTCCATACAGATTCTTCCATTCAAACTGAACTGTGTGACTGAGATTTTGGAAACTCGCTCCGGGGGCCGCATTGAGGGGCTTCCAGGGTCACATTCACCCTCCCTTGGTCCACATGTTGGACAACCCTGGGCTAGTGCACGTGTTTGATGAGTGAGGAACAATTTATGTGTTTGGAAAGAGAGCAAACATCATCAGGGAATGAGTGATGAAGAGTGGAGACATCCAGATCTTGCCATCCTTACACCAATGGAAGATGAAGTGTTGGATCAGGAAGGCCTGGGGACAGAGTGGGTAATTACTGCTGGGGAGATGGGTTGAGTGGGTGGCCTAATGAATGGGCACAGGAGAGTGTCTGGTGAGGACAAAACATAGAGCTTGTGTATCCATCACTGGGCACAGAGAGCAGTCTGAAGGACGTATTGGGATAAGAACAGAATAACTAGGAGCAGCAGAAGGCCATTCAGCCCCTCGAGTAGACTCCATCACCACTGATCTAATTGTAGTCACAATTCTTTTCCCAGTCTCTCCCCTGTAACCCTTGATTCACTTCTCAGTCCAAAATCATTCTTAACTCAGCCTTGAATATATTCAATGACTCTGCCTCCACTAGTTTCCAGGGAAGAGAATTCCACTATCCAGTGACCATCTGAAAAAATAAATTTCTCTTCATCTCAGTCTTAAGGGATTGACAATTACATTTTAAAATCTGTCCCTTGTTCTGGTCTCTCTGACAGGAAGAAACAGCCTCTCAGCAACCACCCTGTCTTATTCCCTCAACGTGATCACCTTTTAATCTTCTGAACTTATATAGATATTCCTCTAATCTGCTCAAATTTTCCTCAAAGTAAACCTCTCCTTCCCAGGAATCAGCCAAGTGAACTTTCTCTGAACTGGTTCTGATACAATTCTATCTTGTTTTAAGTAAAGAACTCAACACTATAACATTACTCATTGTGTTCTAATGAAGATTGTGTAAAACTGCAGGAAAACCTTCTTACTCTTCCCTTCCATTCCTATTACAATAAGAACATTAAGAAACAGGAGCAGGAGTCATCCATTCTGTCCTTCAAATCCACCCCATCATTCAATATGACCATTGCTGATCCTCTGCTTCAACACCATTTCCAACATTATCCCTGAATTCCTTGATTCACCAGCATTCTAATGGGAAACAAATATCCCTCATCTCAGCCTAAATAACTGCCCCTTATTCTCAGACTGTGTCCCAGGTTTCAGACCCTCCAGCAAGGGGAAACATCCTTTCTACATCTGGTCTATTGAATCCTGTAAAATAGTGTAGGTTTGAATAAGTTCAGCTATCATTCTTCTAAAGGCCTGAGAATACAGTGTTTTTGTTCCAAGTGCGGCCGCACTAGAGTTTTGTGCAGTTGCAACATGATGCTTCGGCTCCTAAATTCAATCCCCCTACCAATAAAAGCTAAGACTCCATATGCCTTCTTAACAACCTTATCTACTTGACTGCCTACTTTCAGGGATCTATGCACATATACACCAAGATCCCTCTGTTCCTCAACACTATTAAGAATCCTACCATTAGCCCTACACTCTACACATTTATTATTCCTGCCAAAGTGCATTACCTCACACTTTTCCACATTAAACTCCATTTGCCACCTATTGGCCCAGCTCTGCAACTTGTCCAAGTCTCTCTGCAAACTATAACACCCCTCTTCACTATCTACCACTCCACCGACTTTACTGTCATCTGCAAATTTACTAATCCAGCCCTTAATACCCTCATCCAGATCATTTATAAAAATCACAAACAGCAGGGGCCCCAAAACAGACCCCTGAGGCACACCACTTGTCACCGAACTCCACGATGAATATCTCCCATCAACCACCACCCTCTGTCTTCTATCTGCTAGCCAATTCCTAATCCAATTAGCTAAATCACCCTCTATCCCATACATCTGCATTTTCTGCAGAAGTCTTCCATGGGCCACCTTATCAAACGCCTTACTAAAGTCCATATATACCACATCAACCGCCTTACCCCCATCCACCTCTTTGGTCACTTTCTCAAAAAACTCAATGAGGTTAGTAAGGCACGACCTACCCTTCACAAAACCATGCTGACTATCCCCAATCAAATCATTTCTCTCTAAATAACTATAAATCCTATCCCTAATAATTCTCTCCAATACCTTGCCCACAACAGAAGTAAGACTCACTGGCCTATAATTCCCTGGAAGGTCTCTCTTCCCCTTCTTGAACAATGGGACCACATTCGCTATCCTCCAGTCCTCCGGAACCACACCCGTAACCAACGACGACCTGAAGATCAGAGCCAGAGGCTCTGCAATCTCCTCTCTTGCCTCCCAGAGAATCCTAGGGTAAATCCCGTCCGGCCCAGGGGACTTATCCAACTTCAAACCCTCGAGAATTTCTAGCACATCCTCCCTATCTACTACAATACTACACAATTTGCAACCCTGTACCTCAGTGTTCTCCATAACTACATTTCCAGCACCCTGCATGAAAACTGAAGAGAAATATTTATTCAGTGCCTCTCCAATCTCTTCAGGCTCCACGCACAACTTCCCACTGCTGTCAATGACTGGCCCTAATCTTGCCCTAACCAATCTTCTATTCTTAACATATCTAAAGAAAGCTTTAGGATTCTCCTTAATCCTATCAGCCAACGTCTTCTCGTGTCCCCTCTTAGCTCTCCTCAATTCACTTTTTAGCTCCTTCCTGGCTAATCTATAGCTATCCATTGCACTAACTGAGCCTTCAAGCCTCATCCTGACATAAGCCTCCTTTTTCCTTCTTAACCAGCAAATCAACTTTTTTTGTACACCAAGGTTCTCTTACTCGACCATTTCCTCCTTGCCTGACAGGGACATACTTATCAAGGACTCGCAGCAGCTGCTCCTTGAATAAGCTCCACATTCCAGATGTTCCCAGTCCCTGTAGTTTCCTAGTCCAATCTATGCACCCTAATTCTCTCCTGATGGCCTCATAATTACCCTTCCCCCAGCTATAACTACTGCCCCCAGCTTCATGCCTATCCCTATCCATCACTAAGGTGAACGTAACCAAATTGTGGTCACTATCACCAAAATGTTCACTAACTTCTAAGCCTAACACCTGGTCTGCCTCATTGCCTAGCACCAAATCCAATGTAGCCTCACCTCTAGTTGGCCTATCTACATACTGAGTCAAAAAAACCTTCCTGTACACTTTGTACGAAAACTGACCCCTCTAACGAGCTAGAGCTATAGCTATTCCAATCAATATTAGTAAAGTTAAAGTCCCCCATAACAATTACCGCTATTACTTTCACTCTCTGACCAGAATTGGACTTTGCAATCCTTTCCTCACCTCTCTAGGACTTTTAGGAGTCTATAAAAGATTCCACAGTGGTGACCTCCTCCTTTCCTGTTTCTAATCTCACCCATACTACCTCAAGCAGACAATCCCTCATCAACTTCTTTTCTGTCACTGTGATACAGTCCTTTTGACTAATAATGCACTCCTCCCCCCCCTCTACCTCCTTCTCTTACTCCGCTAAAGCATTTGGAACCCCGGACCTGCACAATCCATTCTTGTCCGCTCGCTCTATACCCAAGTCTCTGAAATGCCACCCCATCGAAGTTCCAGGTACTGGTCCAATCTGCAAGTTCCTCCCCCTTATTGCTCATACTTCTTGCATTAAAGATACGCATTGCCAACCTATACCCTACCCCACCCTTATGCTGCCTGTGTTTTACAGCTTTCCCCCTCCTATGATCCCCCCTTACCTCTCCTTTTAGCACCCCAACTAATTAGGATCCCACCCACCCCGAATCAGTTTAAAGCCCCGTGAATAGCCTAGCAAATTTTCCCCCAAGATATTAGTTTCCCTCTGTTCAGGTGTAGACCTCTCTCTTGTAGAGGTCCCACATATCCCAGAATGAGTCCCCAATTGTTCAGAACTGAACCCCTCCCTCCTGCTCCATAGAACATAGAACATAACAGCACAGAACAGGCCCTTCGGCCTTCGATGTTGCGACCGACCAAAATAAAAAGCAATGCCCCTCCAAACTAAACCATTCCCTTCTCTTCCATATACTTATCAATTAACCTCTTAAACGCCACCAAACTTGGCGCATCTACAACAGCTGCAGGCAGGGCATTCCACTCCCAAACCACTTTGGTAAAGAACCTACCTCTGATATCCGTCCTATAACTATCACCCCTTAAATTTAAAGCTGTGTCCCCTCGTGCTAGCTTTCCATCCTAGGAAAAAGGCTATCACTGTCCACCCTATCTAAACCTCTAATCATCTTATATGCTCATAAATCCCCTCTAGCGCCTCCTTTTCTAACGAAAACAACCTCAAATCCCTTCAAGCCTCTCTCATAGGACCTGCCCTCCATACCAGGCAACATCCTGGTAAACCTCCTCTGTACCCTCTCCAATGCCTCCACATCCTTTCTTATAATGTGGGGACCAGAACTGCCACACAATCCTCCAAGTGGCCGCACTAGAGTTTGTAAGTTGCAACAGATTGCGGCTCCTAAATTCAATCCCCTACCAATAAAAGCTAAGACCCCATATGCCTTCTTAACAACCTTATCCACTTGACTGCCTACTTTCAGGGTCTATTGACACATACACCAAGATCCTCTGTTCCTCAACACTATTAAGAACCCTACCATTAGCCCTATACTCTACACATTTATTGTTCCTGCCAAAGTGCATTACCTCACACTTTTCCACATTAACTCCATTTGCCACCTCTCGGCCCAGCTCTGCAACTTGTCCAAGTCACTCTGTAAACTATAACACCCCTCTTCACTATCTACCACTCCACCGACTTTAGTGTCATCTGCAAATTTACTGATCCATCCCTCAATACCCTCATCCAGATCATTTATAAAAATTACAAAACAGCAGGGGCCCCAAACAGACCCCTGAGGCACACCACTTGTCCCGAACTCCACGATGAATATCTCCCATCAACACCACCCTCTGTCTTCTATCTGCCAGCCAATCCTAATCCAATTAGCTAAATCACCCTCTATTCCACACATCTGCATTTTCTGTAGAAGTCTTCCATGGGCCACCTTATCAAACGCCTTACTAAAGTCCATATATACCACATCAACCGCATTACCCCCATCCACCTCCTTAGTCACTTTTTCAAAAAACTCAATGAGGTTAGTAAGGCACGACCTACCCTTCACAAAACCATGCTGACTATCCCCAATCAATTCATTTCTCTCTAAAATAACTATAAATCCTATCCCTAATAATTCTCTCCAATACTTTGCCCACAACAGAAGTAAGACTCAGTGGCCTATAATTCCCTGGAAGGTCTCTCTTCCCCTTCTTGAACAATGGGACCACATTCGCTATCCTCCAGTCCTCCGGAACCACACCCGTAACCAACGATGACCTGAAGATCAGAGCCAGAGGCTCTGCAATCTCCTCTCTTGCCTCCCAGAGAATCCTAGGGTAAATCCCGTCCGGCCCAGGGACTTATCTAACTTCAAACCCTCAAGAATATCTAGCACATCCTCCCTATCTACTTCAATACTTTCCAGTTTGCAACCCTGTACCTCAGTGTTCTCCACAACTACATTTACATCACCCTGCGTGAATACCGAAGAGAAATATTTATTCAGTGCCTCTCCAATCTCTTCAGGCTCCACGCACAACTTCCCACTGCTGTCTATGACTGGCCCTAATCTTGCCCTAACCAATCTTCTATTCTTAACATATCGAAAGAAAGCTTTAGGATTCTCCTTAATCCTATCAGCCAACATCTTCTCGTGTCCCCTCTTAGCTCTCCTCAATTCACTTTTTACCTCCTTCCTAGCTAATCTATAGCTATCCATTGCACTAACTGAGCCTTCAAGCCTCATCCTGACATAAGCCTCCTTTTTCTTCTTAACCAGCAAATCAACTTTTTTCGTACACCAAGGCTCTCTTACTCGACCATTTCCTCCCTGCCTGACAGGGACATACTTATCAAGGACTCGCAGCAGCTGCTCCTTGAATAAGCACCACATTCCAGATGTTCCCAGTCCCTGTAGTTTCCTAGTCCAATCTATGCACCCTAATTCTCTCCTGATGGCTCATAATTACCCTTCCCCCAGCTATAACTACTGCCCCCAGCTTCATGCCTATCCCTATCCATCACTAAGGTGAACGTAACCGAATTGTGGTCACTATCACCAAAATGTTCACCAACCTCCAAGCCTAACACCTGGTCTGGCTCATTGCCCAGCACCAAATCCAATGTAGCCTCACCTCTAGTTGGCCTATCTACATACTGAGTCAAAAAACCTTCCTGCACACTCTGTACGAAAACTGACCCCTCTAACGAGCTAGAGCTATAGCTATTCCAATCAATATTAGCAAAGTTAAAGTCCCCCATCACAATTACCCTACTACTTTCACTCCTAATCAGAATTGACTTCGCAATCCTTTCCTCAACCTCTCTAGAACTATTAGGAGGTCTGTAAAAGACTCCCAACAGGGTGACCTCTCCTCTCCTGTTTCTAATCTCAGCCCATACTACCTCAACAGACAAGTCCTCATCAAACTTCTTTTCTATCACCGTGATACAGTCTTTGACCAATAATGCCACTCCTCCCCCCCTTCTACCTCCTTCTCTACTCCGACTAAAGCATTTGTACCCCGGAACCTGCAACATCCATTCCTGTCCCTGCTCTACCCAAGTCTCTGAAATGGCCACAACATCGAAGTTCCAGGTACTGGTCCAAGCTGCAAGTTTCTCCCCCTTATTGCGAATACTCCTTGCATTAAAGTATACGCATCTCAAACCATGCCCCACCCCACCCGTACGCCGCTGTGTTTTACAACTCTCTTCTATAACCCCCTTACTCTCATCCCTCTCAGCACCCCAACTACTTAGGATCCCACCCACCCACCCCCCGCGAATCAGTTTAAAGCCCCCATCATAGCCTTAGCAAATTTTCCCCCCAAGATATTAGTCCCCCTCTGGTTCAGGTGTAGACCATCTCTCTTGAAGAGGTCCCACCTATCCCAGAATGAGTCCCAATTGTTAAGGAACCTGAACCCCTCCCTCCTGCACCATCCACGCAGCCATGAGTTCAAACTTTCCCTTTCTCTGTTCTTCTCTAAACTATCCCTTGGCACAGGCAAGAGTCCAGAGATAACCACTCTGCCAGTTTTGGCCCTAAGCTTCCACCCCAACTCCATAAATTTCTGTTTAATATCCCCTTCCCTTGTCCTACCTACATCATGTGCCCCCACATGAACTATGACTTGGGGCTGACTCCCCTCACCCTTAAGAATCTTAAAAACCCGATCTGCGACATCCTGGACCCCAGCCCCTGGGAGGCAACACACCAGCCCTGAGTCCCTTTTATTACTATTTACCCTCCTATCTGTCCCTCTAACTATGGAGTCTCCTATAACTAGGCCTGATCTCTTATTCCCCCCACCCACCTGAGCATTCTCAGCAGGCTCACCCCCAGAGACCTGCTCCCTTTGGTCAGCTCCAGTTGATTCTTCCTCAACTGTAGCCTCCAAGACAGAAAATTTATTTTGGAGGGGAACAGCCCCAGGGGATTGTCTCCCCGATTGCTTCTTACCCCTCCTCCTAATAGTTACCCAGAATCACTTTTAGGAGTTACAATCTCTTTGTTACTCCTGCCTATATCCTCCTCCACCTCTCGAATTACCCTGAGTTCCTCTAACTCCAGCTCCAGCTCCTTAACACGATCCTCAAGGAGCTGCAAATGTGCACACTTCCTGCAGGTGTAATCAGCAGGAACACTACTGGTGTCCCTCACCTCATACATACTGCAGGAGGTGCAACGTACTGCCTGCACTGCCATCACTGTTTCTTTAATTTCCAGAAGAGAGAGAAAAAAAAACTTCTCACACACTTTTATTATTAGGTTAGAGGAGTACAGAGAAAGTTCACCAGATTGATTCCAGAGATGAGGGGGTTAGCTTATGAAGAGAGATTGAATAGACTAGCCCTGTACTCGTTGGAGTTTAGAAGGCTGAGGGGAGATCTTATATAAGGTAATGAAGGGGCTAGACAGGGTAGAAGGAGTGAGACTCTTTCCACCGAGAAAGGAAACAAGAATTAGAGGGCACAGCTTCAATTACTTTCACTCCTAATCAGAATTGACTTTGCAATCCTTTCCTCAATCTCTCTGGAACTATTAGGAGGTCTATAAAAGACTCCTAACAGGGTGACCTCTCCTCTCCCGTTTCTAATCTCAGCCCATACTACCTCAACAGACAAGTCCTCATCAAACTTCTTTTCTGTCACTGTGATACAGTCTTTGACCAATAATGCCACTCCTCCCCCCCTTCTACCTCCTTCTCTATTCCGACTAAAGCACTTGTACCCCGGAACCTGCAACATCCATTCCTGTCCCTGCTCTACCCAAGTCTCTGAAATGGCCACAACATCAAAGTTCCAGGTACTGGTCCAAACATAAGAAATAGGAGCAGGAGTAGGTCATCTAGCTCTTCAAGTCTGCCCCGCCATTCAATAAGATCATTTCTGATCTGATAGTGATTCAGTTCCATTTATCTGCCTGTTCCCCATAACCCTTAATTCTTTTATTGGTCAGAAATCTTTCTATTTGTGACATAAACACATTTAACGAGGCAGCCTCCACTGCTTCAATGGGCAGAGAATTCCAGAGATTCACTACCCTCTGGGAGAAGAAATTCCTCCTCATCTCTGTTCTAAATTGACTCCCTCTTATTTTGAAGCTGTGCCCTCTAATTCTTGTTTCCTTTCTCGGTGGAAAGAGTCTCACTCCTTCTACCCTGTCTAGCCCCTTCATTATCTTATATAAGATCTCCCCTCAGCCTTCTAAACTCCAACGAGTACAGGGCTAGTCTATTCAATCTCTCTTCATAAGCTAACCCCCTCATCTCTAGAATCAACCTGGTGAACTTTCTCTGTACTCCCTCAAAAGCTAATATATACTTTCTTAAATAAGGGGACCAAAATTGTATACAGTATTCTAGTTATCCTGTACAGTTGCAGCAAGATCTCTGCTTTTATACTCCATCCCTTCTGTGATAAAGGCCAACATCCCATTCACCTTCTTGATCATCTGCTGCATCTGCAAACTGAGTTTTTGTGATTCATGCACAAGGACCCCCAGATCCCTCTGCACAATAGCATGCTGCAACTTTTCACCATTTAAATAATAATCCATTTTACTATTATTTCTTCCAAAGTGGATAACCTCACACTTACCAACATGATACTCCATCTGCGAGATCCTTTCCCACTCACTGCCTATCTAAATTTCTCTGAAGACTTTCCATGTCCTCCATACAATTTGCTTTGCCACTCATCTTTGTGTCATTTGCAAACTTTGTTACCCTACACTCAGCCCCCTCCTCCAGATTGTCTATGTAAATGGTAAACAGTTGAAGTCCCAGCACCGATTCCTGTGGCACACCACTAGTCACCAACTGCCAACAGAAAAGCACTCATTTATTCCAACTCTCTGCTTCCTGTCAGATAGCCAATCCTCAATCCACGCTAACACTTTACCCCCAACTCCACGTATCTTAATCCTATGCAGCAAACTTTTGTGAGGCACCTTATTGAATGTTTTCTGGAAATCTAAAAACACCACGTTTTAATTAACCTACCCAGCACTACCTGTTTAGTAATAGTGATCGTTTTAAGGTCCTCACCCCCTACAGTCCCATGACCATCAATTATCAGTATGCTATCTGTGTCCTTCACTGTGAAAACCGACACATAAAACTGGTTTAAGGTCTCAGCCATTTCATCATTTTCCATTATTAAATCCCCCTTCTCATCTTCTAAGGGACCAACATTTACTTTAACCACTCATTTCTGTTTTATACATTTGTAGAAACTTTTACTGTCAGTTTTTATATTTTGTGTTAGTTTATTTATTACATCCTTCTCACAATTCAGATTTCCACACGGTTTTCCATTATTTGTAAATTTGGAAATATTATATTTGATCCCCACATCCATATCATTGATGTAGATTGTGAATAGCTGAGACCCAAACACTGATCCCTGCCGTACTCCACTAGTTAGAGGCTGTCAATCCAAAAATAACCCATTTATTCCAACTCCTCGTTTCTGTCACTAACCAGTTCTCAATCCATGCTGGGATATTCCACCCAATCCCATGTGCTCCAATTTTCTTTAATAATCTCTTGTGTGTGAATCATCCAACTATAGAATCCCGAGTGTAGGAGGTCGTCTTCAGCCCATCGAGACATTCTGACGGAGAATCTTACCAAGGTCCGCTCCCCATCACATCACAAATTTATTGCAGCTGATCCACCTCACCTACACATCTTGGGACGCAAATTTACCATTGGCCAATCCATCTACATGTATATCTTTGGAGTGTGGGAGAAAACCTAAAAGAAACCCATGCAGACACTGGGAGAATGAAGAAACCCCAGTCACTCAAGGCTGGAATTGAACCCGGGCCCCTGGTGATGGCGCAGTAACGTTAACCATTGTGTCAACATGCCAGCCTTTCATAAATCCATGTTGACCCTGTCTAATCCTGCCATTAGTTTTGAAGTGTTCCTTTATTATAGATTATTATAAGATCTTGCACACTATCAATGTCAGACAAATAGATCTGCAGTTGCCCGGTTTCCCCTAACCCCACATATTTATGCTGCTAATTCCCCTAAGCTACACATCTTGATTCTAATGGGCAATTTAACATGGCCGATCCACCTAACCTGCACATGTTTTGGACTGTGAGAGGGAACAGGAGAAGCCGGAGAAACCCACGCAGACACGGGTAGAACGTGAAAACTCAACAAACAGTGCCCAAGGCTGGAATGAAGCTGGGTTTTTGGCGCTGTGAGGCAGCAGTGCCAACCCCGGTGCCTCATCTTCACTTAATCTAATACAGTCCTTGAATTAGCAACAGCTGGAACACTTCTGTTGCTGTTTCTCAAATGAAAGGAATGTATTTTTGTTGGAAACGCCACATATTTGCATATCACATATCTAAAACAGCTTGTTTTGTGAATGGTCAGAGACTTTTTCCCAGTGTGGAATGGTCAACTACAAGACAGCACAGGATGAAGGTGAGAGAGGCAAATTTTGGGAGATTATATGATAAGTTTTCACACAGAGGATGATGGGTGCCTGGAATGCATTGCCAATAAGATGGTGGAAGCAGGCATGTTACCAATGTTCAAGGTGTATCTCAACGGATACACGAACAAGACATGAACAGAAGAATAGAAACGGTAAGTTCTGGGTCTGAATAATGATTAGGAGTCACTGCATGCTTGGTGGGCCGAAGGGCCTGTTACTGTTTTAGGTGGCTGTTTGTTCTTCTTCGTGTATGAAGATTAAAATCATTAATTAATTAATCATTAACCATGATTATTGCAGTATGTTTTTACAAGACCCCATTATTTTTCCTGTTACTGTGTCAGAGATTGTGAATATTGTTAGGGGTCTTTAAATGATTCTCACAAGTGATCTTTTAACTTTGTTAATTCTCTTCTCTTCCCAAACTGATTCTGTATCTTGATCATTTGAACTAAGTTCACCTCTCGTTACTGTACTGTCATCTGTTACTAACAGTGAGACTCCACCACCATGTCCTGTCCTCCATTTACTGTCATCTATTCACTCTCCCCCTTTCACAAATCAGTGGATGCTGTGTCCGGGGAGAGCTGTGAACATCTGAGGAGGAGGAGAGAACCTCAGAGGGTGAACCATAACATTATTCACCCACACCCTCAACATAAGGATCTGTGGGACTGACATCCCATTGCTCAGGGATCAGAGAGAGAAACAACAGGAGTCAGAGGGAAAACAGTTTTCCTTATTCATAACTGACACCAATAGTAACGGGCAGTGTTTTTATACAAATACCAGTGGTGAAATTATATTGTAGAATATTCAGTTATTATAAACACAATCTCACACATTCTGCTACTTACTGCAGTTTCTGTATTTTACAGTCCGGATTCCTCAGAGCCACACACAGCCGTTTCACTCCTGAATCTCCCAGTTTATTGTAACCCAGATTCAGATCTATCAGTGAGCGGTTTGTACTGAGAGCAGAGACCAGGTCCTCGGCACAAGAATCGGTGAGATCATTATCCCAGAGACTGGAGATCAGAGAGAGAAAAATAACAGGAATCAGGGTAAATCTACAGTGTTTTTAAGAATAAGATCATTAACAATAATAATATACAGTGTGGGATACGAGGAAAAGGCTGGAGAATGACACAAATTCCTCATGCTAATTTGGTGAGCTGGTACAGACATAATGGGCCAAACGGCCTCACTGTGCTCCATAACAATTCTGTGAAGATAATGTATTGATATTTCAGCTGGAAGTTGGTGATGTTGCAGTGTGGACAGTGTTAGTAGCCCTAA
The DNA here is from genome assembly GCA_024679065.1 of Sphyrna mokarran. Lineage (NCBI taxonomy): Eukaryota > Metazoa > Chordata > Chondrichthyes > Carcharhiniformes > Carcharhinidae > Sphyrna > Sphyrna mokarran. Next base: position 20,397 of record JAGIQG010000046.1, read on the forward strand.
ACCTCAATGAAATGTTAATATTTCTCTCCAATACAGAGAGACAATTTATTACATGTAGCTTCAGGGTGACAGGTCTCTTCCTTCACTCCTGAGGGAACAGAACCTCCCTCCAAACCAATATAGCCTTGAGAATTTCCAGGGAAGTGTCAGTGAATTGGGTTAAATCTTCCTTCTGCCATGTCAGTCCTTTGTCCATTAACCAGGGCTCCCTCACTGCTCCCTTCAGAGCCTTTAAAAGTGCTGCCGGCTGCCTTTAAATCTGGTGCCAGCATTGTCTGAATGGGATCTTCCTCTGCAGTCAGTGATTAAGCTCTGGAACGAACTGAGCCCTGGAATAGATCACTGAACTTAAAAGAATGGGTCAAAGTATAATAGGTGCAGTAGATGTTCATCTGTGATGAAAGAGTGTGAGAGTGTGTAAGAGGTCTGAACTGAACATATACGGACATGGAGACATTTGTCTTTACACACCCAGTGCAGTAGTGAATGGGTTAATGAACTTTGTAATAGTGAAGAATGAAAAGAATATCGAGTAGCCTCCATACAACTGGTTTTCATATATTTCAGATAAATGTAACTTTATTTTCATGTAGCCAGACTGTAGCTGCCCTTGCTGTTCTACACAAGTTTATGATAAGCTGCTCAGAAATGTAGCTGACCCAGATTGTAGTTAAGTTGTGTCTTTAATTTCATGGACTTTCACCTAATATAATGAAGCCTGCATGTCCTAAATATATTTGATATATTTTATATATATATATTCATTATATATTGCTTATGTGTCATGTACCAACATATTATACATACAGGGCAGGTGGTTGATGTTGTAGTAGGGGAACATGTGGCTAACAGTGACCACAATTCTGTCTACTTTAGGATACAGATGGAAAAGGATGCTTGTTGCCCTAGGGGCAGAGTGCTGAATTGGGGGAAGGCTAACTACGGTCGGATTAGACAGGAACTTATGGAAGCTGATTGGGAACGGTTGTTTGAGGGTAAGTCCACGCTAGGCATGTGGGACTCTTTCAAGGGAATACTGAAAATGTTGCAAGATAAGTACGTGCCAGCCAAGAGGAAAGATGGGAAAGATAGGATTAGAGAGCTGTGGATTACTGGGGATATTGAGGACTTGGTTAGGAAGAAAAGAGAAGTGTATGATAGGTCAAAGCAGCTGGGAACCGAGACAGCATTGAAGGAATATAGAGAGAGTAGGAGGGAGCTCAAAGGGGGAGTTAGAAGGGCAAAAAGGGGGCATGAAATGATTTTGGCGGATAGGATTAAGGAAAACCCAAAGGCTATTTACTCTTATGTTAGGAATAAAAGGGTGGTTAGAGGAAAAATCAGACCTCTTAGGGACAGAGGAGGGGAACTGTACTGAGGCCGAGGGAATGGTGGAGATCCTGAATGAATACTTTGCGTCGGTATTCACGAAGGAGAGGGGCTTGTTGACAGCTCCTGTCTCTGAGGGAGCTGTGGACCAGTTGCGGGAAATATCCATACTGAGAGAGAAAGTGTTAGAGCTTCTAGGTAGCATTAAAACTGATAAATGTCCAGGGCCTGATGGCATTTATCCCAGGCTGCTTAAGGAGGTGCAAGGTGAAATTGCTGGGCCTCTGACACAAATCTTTGTCTCTTCCTCACCACACAGGTGAAGTCCCAGAGGACTGGAGAATAGCTAATGTTGTACCGTTGTTTAAAAAGAGTAGTAGGGATAACCCTGGAAATTATAGGCCAGTGAGTTTGACATCAGTGGTAGGGAAGCTGTTTGAGGGGGATTCTTAGAGATAGGATGTATAGGTACTTAGAGCGTTGCGATCTGATTAGGGATACGTAGCATGGATTTGTTAAGGGGAGGTCGTGCCTTACAAATCTGGTAGAATTTTTTGAGGAGGTGATGAAAACGGTGGATGAAGGGCGAGCCGTTGATGTTGTCTATTTGGATTTTAGTAAGGCGTTTGACAACTTGGAATTGGGCCGGTGTCTGCGGGAGTTTGCGCGTTCTCCCTGTGGTTGCGTGGGTTTTCTCCGGGCGCTCCGGTTTCCTCCCACATCCCAAAAATTCGCTCCTAGGCTGATTGGGAAACAAATTGTCCCTATATTTGGATTGTTCAATTAGGATTTACCTAAATTTAGATTAGGAAATGTATTAAGCCACTATGAGGTATGACGGCAGCGCGGGCTCGTTGGGCCGAATGGCCTGTTTCCCGTGCTGTGTTGCTCTTTAAAAAAAAAGTCCCTCATGGGAGGTTAGTCGAGAAGGTCAAGGCAAATGGGATACAAGGACAGGTAGCTAGATGGATAAGTAACTGGCTTGGTAATAGGAGACAGAGTAATAGTGGAAGGGTGTTTCTCTAGCTGGAGGTCGGTCACTAGTGGTGTGCCGCAGGGCTCGGTACTGGGACCTCTTCTATTTGTAATATATATAAATGACTTGGAAGAGGGAGTAAGTGGAGTGATCAGCAAGTTGCAGACGATACAAAGATGGCTGGACTTGCGGATAGTGAGGAGCATTGTCAGGCGATGCAGCAGGACATAGATAGGCTGGTAGCTTGGGCAGATAGATGGCAGATGGAATTCAATCCTGACAAATGTGAGGTGATGCATTTCGGGAGAAAGAATGTAAGGGGGAGGTATATGATAAAGGGTAGACCTATTAGGAGTATAGAAACGCAAAGGGACCTGGGAGTGCAGGTGAACAAGTCTCTGAAGGTGGCAGAGCAAGTGCAGAAGGTTGCGAAGAAAGCATATAGTATGTTAGCCTTTATAGGAAGGGGTATAGAGTACAAGAGCTGGCCTTTCATGTTGCAGTTGTACAAAGACCTCATTTGGAATACTGCGTCCAGTTCTGGTCGCCTTACTACCGGAAGGACGTGGCGACTGTGAAGAGAGTGCAGAGCAGGTTTACCAGGATGATGCTTGGTATGGAAGGTCTGAGTTATGAGGAGAGTTTAGGCAAATTGGGACTGTTTTCCTTAGAAAGACGTAGACTTAGAGGAGGTCTGATAGAGGTGTACAAGATTTTGAAGGGGATTGATAGAGTAAACAGGATTAAGCTTTTTCCTATGATGGACTCAAATAGCACGAGGGGTGACGGGCTTAGGGTGAGGGGGGGGGTAAAGTATAATTTGGATGCTAGAGGGAGTTTTTTCACACAGAGGGTGGTGGGGATATGGAATGCGCTGCCAAGTAAAGTGGTGGAGGCAGGCACTCTGGAGTTATTTAGGAGATACTTAGATGGGCACATGAACAGAATGGGAATGGAGGGGTATAGAAAACTGATTTAAAATAGGGATCATGAGCCTTGGGAGTCCCTGGGAAGTGTGTAAATAGTTGATGATATTGATGTACTTGTTTTTATCCTACAGGTGCTTTGGTCCACCTTGTTGTCTAACGAGGGGCATACACGCGATGGGTCGTGAGAGGGCTGCTCTTGGATCTTTTTCAAGAGTATCCTACTGCTTCACGTCGTTAGTGTACGCTTGACCTGGACCATTTGATGGGCAACACGGCAGCTCAGTGACTATCGCTGTGCTGTGCAGATACATGGATTTGGGCCTGTGTCTGTGGGAGTTTGCGCATTCTCCCAGTGCTTGCGTGGGTTTTCTCTGGGTGCTCCGGTTTCCTCCCACATCCCAAAGATGTGCTCTTAGGCTAACTGGCAAAACAAATTCTCCCTAAATTGTCTCAAATTTGGTTTTTAATCCATAGATCTATAAACATGGACAGGAATCGCGGGTAGAGATGGGAACATCAGGGTGGTGGCGCGGGCTCGTTGGGCTGAAGGGCCTGTTTCCCGTGCTGTTTTGTTCTTTGTTATACAATTTATGAGCTTAGATTGTTATACCGGCCCGTTAATTTTAACTTGTCTTGTCAGTCTGTATGTTAGCTAAGGGCTAATCAAATGAAAGGAATGTATTTTTGTTGGAAATGCCACACATTTACATATCACATATCTAAAACAGCTTGTTTTGTGGATGGTCAGTGACTTTTTCCCAGTGTGGAATGGTCAACTACAAGACGGCACAGGATGAAGGTGAGAGGGACAAAGTTTGGGGAGCTGTGTGGGATAAGTTTTCACACAGAGGGTGGTGGGTGCCTGGAACGCACTGTCAATGGAGATGGTAGAAGCAGGTACATTACCAATGTTCAAGGTGTATCTTAATGGACACATGAACAGGAGATGAACAGAGGAATAGAAACCACAAATGGACAGTAAGTTCTGGGTCTGAATAAGGATTAGGAGTCACCGCACGCTTGGTGGGCTGAAGGGCCTGTTACTGTGCTGTATGGTTCTTTGCTCTTCTTTATATATGAAGATTAAAATCACTTATGATTATTGCAGTATGTTTTTACAAGACTCCATTATTTTTCCTGTTACTGTGTCAGAGATTGTGAATATTGTTAGGGGTCTATAAATGATTCTCACAAGTGATTTTTTAACTTTGTTAATTCTCTTCTCTATCCAAACTGATTCTGCATCTTGATCATTTGAACTAAGTTCACCTCTCGTTACTGTACTGTCATCTGTTACTAACAGTGAGACTCCACCACCATGTCCTGTCCTCCATTTACTGTCATCTATTCACTCTCCCCCTTTCACAAATCAATGGATGCTGTGTCCGGGCAGAGCTGTGAACATCTGAGGAGGAGGAGAGAACCTCAGAGGATGAACCAGAACATTATTCACCCACACCCTCAACATAAGGATCTGTGGGACTGACATCCCATTGCTCAGGGATCAGAGAGAGAAACAACAGGAGTCAGAGGGAAAACAGTTTTCCTTATTCATAACTGACACCAATAGTAATGGGCAGTGTTTTTGTACAAATACCAGCAGTGAAATTATATTATTGAATATTCAGTTATTATAAACACAATCTCACACAGTCTGCTACTTACTTCAGTTTCTGTATTTTACAGTCCGGATTCCTCAGAGCCACAGACAGTCGTTTCACTCCTGAATCTCCCAGTTTATTGTCACTCAGACTCAGATCTATCAGTGAGCGGTTTGTACTGAGAGCAGAGACCAGGTCTTCGGCACAAGAATCGGTGAGAGCATTTTGAAATAGACTGGAGATCAGAGAGAGAAAAATAACAGGAATCAGGGTAAATCCACAGTGTTTTTTAAGAATAAGATCATTAACAATAATAATGTGCAGTGCGGGACATTCAAGAAACACAACTTCAGTTCATACAGAAGGGAAAATTATATTAATGCTGTAAATCTGAAATATGAATAAATATGTTGGAAACTCTCATCAGGTCAGGCAATATCTGTGAAGAGAGAAACAGATTTAGTTTCAGTTTAATTCGCTAAAATTAGAAGTTGGAAGTAGCAGTGAATTAAATTGTTTGAAGTGACAGGGAGCTGGGGATGGGCGGGTGATAAGGAAAGAACAAAATGGAAGTGCCAGAGTGATTAAATGACAAAAAGGATGATGGTGAAAGGGAAGAGCACAGGATTCCCATGTCCTTACCCTGAGTCACAGGGAGGGACATGGGATGGTCAGTGGTTCAGGAATGGAGCGTGTGGTGGGATTGAAGATGATGAGAGAGAAACCTTTTTCACCCTGCCAGTGATTCGGGTCTGGAATTACAGTCGGGAAGTGTGGTGGAGGGAGGCTGATTCGAAGCATCACAGAGAGCAATCGATGAATATTCAAATGAAACAAAGTGCAAAGATACGAGGAAAAGGCTGGAGAATGACACAAATTCCTAATGCTAATTTGATGAGCTGGTGCAAACACGATGGGCCAAATGGCCTCACTGTGCTCCATAACAATTCTGTGAAGATAATGTATTGATATTTCAATTGTAGTTGGTGATGTTGCAGTGTGGACAGTGTTAGTAGCCCTAAACCACAATGAAATGTTAATATTTCTCTCCAATACAGAGAGACAATTTATTACATGTAGCTTCAGGGTGACAGGTCTCCTCCTTCACTCCTGAGGGAACAGAATCTCCCTCCAAACTGATATAGCCTTGAGAATTTCCAGGGAAATGTCAGTGAATTGGGTTTAATCTGCCTTCTGCCATTTCAGTTCTTTGTTCATTAACCAGGGCTCCCTCACTGCTCCCTTCAGAGCCTTTAAAAGTGCTGCTGGCTGCCTTTAAATCTGGTGTCAGCATTGTCTGAATGGGATCTTCCCCTGCAGTCAGTGGTTAAGCTCTGGAACGAACTGAGCCCTGGAACAGATCACTGAACTTAAAAGAATGGGTCAAAGTACAGTAGGTGGAGTAGATGTTCATCTGTGATGAAAGAGTGTGAGAGTGTGTAAGAGGTCAGAACTGAACATATACGGACAAGGAGACATTTGTCTTTACACACACAGCCTCAGACTGGTAAGAGGAGTAGCCCTCCCACATGTGAAGATCAGGATATTGAAATGGGTGTGGAGAAAGATGCCTGGGGTGTGATGTTCAGATGTGAGTAAGAAAGAACCTGAGTGATCGCTGGAGTAAAAGGAAAAGCCGGTTAAATAGCGTGAGCTTAAATGTGTAAGTTTACTTGTGTACGTGGTAATACAGAGGGATCTGATCATCCCTAACAGGTATCACCGGACTCTGATAAGAGTGAGCTTGGAATGGGAGAGCGAGAAGGGAGAGGAGAAGACTCCAGATGGTGAGTATAAACTTATTGGTGTTATGGCAGGATCACAAGGACAGTGGGGACCCCGGGATCCCAAATAAACGAGTATATGACTAAGGGGGACAAATTCATCAAACAGATGAGGAAAGGGGGGGATGGGATTCATCTCATCCGTTAGACCTACAACAGGAATGGTTAGAAAAGGAAAATCAGGACAGAACTAAGAAAATTGGAATTCTCTTTGTTCACCAATTGGCCAGATTAATTAAACAGTTTTCAGTCTTGGGTAAGAAATGGGCTGACGATAAAGCAAAATTTAAAATGTTGGAAACACGCAGAGTTAGAAAAGAGAAACCGACCTTTAGAAGCCCCCGGCTGGGGACCATTACCCCTCCCCTATAGGCCGACTGTACAACCTATGGCACCTGTAGGAGACTCTGACCCTGATGAGAAAGGGATTTATAATCTTGTTCCTATAACTCAGGGTGGGTCATTACAGAGTCCCACTGCCTGATATTTTTTGACTTCCTTGGGAAGACTTCAGCCCCGGAGTAACAACAGTAAATTTTGGGCAGAACTAGACACTATTTGGGTTGGACACCAATTTCACTTGCGGGATATACACCAATTGGTATGAGCCACTTGCCCACAGGACAAGTGGAAACTGATGGGTGATGGAGCAGACCAGGCAAATGCCATCAACCGAGCTCAGTTTGATTACCAAAGTGGAAGATGGACGTACGCGACAGAGACAAATGCCGAGATCGATGCAATGGTGGAACCATTTAATTGGTTTAAGGTAGAAGTCCAATGAGTCTTGGGCAATGCACCAACCAACTGGTCCAGAATTACCAACACTAAACAACAGAGGGGTGAGGAAGGATCCAAATTTGGGGAGCGACTCTTTAGAGTATATCAAGAATGTTCGGGAGTGCCCGAACCTGCTCGAACAGATAGAGCCTTTTTACAAGCATTTAAAAACGGGCTTTCACCAACTCACCAAAAAATCCTTAAAATGGGAGTTATTAGTTCCCGGGATTCTGAGCGATCGGGTCAATGGAAGGTTGCGGGTGATATAGCCTCTGAACCATTGTATAACGGTCATGTGGGTTATAATTAAATAATACGATGATATTCCTGCTGTTTTGCACAACCTTGGCCCTGTCAGCCACAGAGGGAGAGTATTGGTGGGATCAACAATCCTCTGAAATTGGACCCCTTCATACAAACACATTTGTGTATATGTCCTACTTACATGCAGTACCGTTGAATTTGAGCAAGTGCTGGGTCTGTTCACACATTCCCATTCACGGGGACAAGTGGGGATGGGTGGGGGGGGAATCCTTTGTTCCCTTTCTTGACCCCGGAAATGACAGAGTAGATGTTGAATCAGAATGGAACCCAGGATGGGACAAGGAAAGTGACCGTTAAATCCCCATCAGGAACCACTATACAAGGTGATTCCAATGTCAGTGACAGTGATGCTGTTTTGGGGTCGGGAGGCAGAGTGTTCACTCTATCAGCCTTTAAGGACCATTACCAGCCTGGCTATAATACATTAGACTCTCCTTCCCACTTTTTTGTGAATAATCAATAGAGAGGTTCTATCTGCCTGGTAAGAAATGGTTCCATACCTGTTGGCTGCAGCTACTGTATTCAGCAGATTAACATTACCAGTAGCACCTGGACTCAGGTAGAACAGGTCACAATCCACTGCCCCACAGCCAACTTCTCGGTTAGTCTCTCCTCCGCCTATGTGAGCAGCATGACTGCCCATAATGGCATGTATTTTACCTGCAGAAACAATGCCTATTCTTGGCTTCCCTGGGACTGGTCGGGGTTATGTTATCTGGCATATGTGGTACCCTATATTCACCATTACACCAACTTGCTCAAGACCAAGCGAGTCATTAGTGGAACAGAGCAATTCCTCATGCTAGCATAACCATTCTACGGGGCAGCAAAGGCAGCGCAGGAATTTATACTTATGGCCTCGAACCAGTGTTTTTATACAAATACCAGCGGTGAAATTATATTGTAGAATATTCAGTTATTATAAACACAATCTCACACAGTCTGCTACTTACTACAGTTTCTGTATTTTACAGTCCGGATTCCTCAGAGCCACAGACAGCCGTTTCACTCCTGAATCTCCCAGTTTATTGCCACCCAGATTCAGATCTATCAGTGAGCGGTTTGTACTGAGAGCAGAGACCAGGTCCTCGGCACAAGAATCAGTGAGACCATTACAATACAGACTGGAGATCAGAGAGAGAAAAATAACAGGAATCAGAGTAAATCCACAGTGTTTTTTAAGAATAAGATCATTAACAATAATAATATACAGTGCGCGACATTCAAGAAACACAACTTCAGTTCACACAGAAGACAAAATTATATTAATGCTGTAAATCTGAAATATGAATAAATATGTTGGAAAATCTCATCAGGTCACACAATATCTGTGAAGAAAAACAGATTTAATTTCAGTTTAATTCACTAAAATTAGAACTTGGAAGTAGCAGTGAATTAAATTGTTTGAAGTGACAGGGAGCTGGGGATGGGCGGGTGACAAGGAAAGAACAAAATGGAAATGCCAGAGTGATTAAAAGACAAAAAGGATGATGGTGAAAGGGAAGAGCACAGGATTCCCATGTCCTTACCCTGAGTCACAGGGAGGGACATGGGATGGTCAGTGGCTCAGGAATGGAGTGTGTGGTGAGGTTGAAGATAATGAGAGAGAAACCTTTTCAATGAGGCTCGTGTTGTGGGTCTGGAATGTACAGCCTGGAAGTATAGTGGAAGCAGGCTAATTCAAGGCATAACAGAGGGCAGTCGAACATTCAAATGAAACTAGGAGAAGGCAGAAGAATGAGACAAATTCCTAATAATAGTTTGGTGAACTGGTGAAGACACATTTAACTCTTGGTGCTCTGCAATAATTCTGTGAAGATAATGTTGGAAATGTATTGAAGGTTGTGAAGAAAGCATATAGTATATTAGCCTTTATAGGAATGGGTATAGAGTACAAGAGCTGGCCTTTAATGTTGCAGTTGTATAAAACACTGGTTAGACCTCATTTGGAATACTGTGTCCAGTTCTGGTCGCCGTACTACCGGAAGGATGTGGAGACTCTGGAGAGAGTGCAGAGGAGGTTTACCAGGATGCTGCCTGGTATGGAAGGTCTGAGTTATGAGGAGAGATTAGGCAAATTGGAACTGTTTTCCTTAGAAAGACGTAGACTTAGAGGAGATCTAATAGAGGTGTACAAGATTATGAAGGGGATAGATAGAGTAAACAGGGTTAAGCTTTTTCCTAGGATGGACTTGAATAGCACGAGGGGTCACAGGCTTAGGGTGAGGGGGGTTAGGTATAATTTGGATGCTAGAGGAAGTTTTTTCACACAGAGGGTGGTGGTGGTATGGAATGCGCTGCCAAGTAAAGTGGTGGAGGCAGGTACTCTGGAGTTATTTAAGAAATACTTAGATGGGCACATGAACAGAATGGGAATGGAGGGGTATAGAAACTGATTTAAAATAGGGATCATGAGCCTTGGGAGTCCCTGGGAAGTGTGTAAATAGATGATGATATTGATGTACTTGTTTCTATCCTACAGGTGCTTTGGTCCACCTTGTTGTCTAACGAGGGGCATACACGCGATGGGTCGTGAGAGGGCTGCTCTTGGATCTTTTTCGAGAGTATCCTAGTGCTTCACATCATTAGTGTACGCTTGACCTGGACCATTTGATGGGCAACACGACAGCTCAGTGACTATCGCTGTGCTGTGCAGATACATGGATTTGGGCCTGTGTCTGTGGGAGTTTGCGCATTCTCCCCGTGCTTGCGTGGGTTTTCTCCGGGTGCTCCGGTTTCCTCCAACATCCCAAAGATGTGCTCTTAGGCTAATTGGCAAAACAAATTCTCCCTAAATTGTCTCAAATTTGGTTTTTAATCCATAGATCTATAAACATGGACAGGGATCCCGGGTAGAGATGGGAACATCGGGGTGGTGGCGTGGGCTCGTTGGGCCGAAGGGCCTGTTTCCCGTACTGTTTTGTTCTTGATATTTTAACTGGAAGCTGGTGATGTTGCAGTGTCAACAGGGTGAAGTAATTTAACCAGTGTTCACTCTCTCAGATAGAATGACAGAATTGTTACAGAGCAGAAGGAGACCATTCGGCCCATACTGTCTGCACTGACTCTCTGAATGAGCAATTCACTGTCATTCCCCCAAATTTTCTGCGTAACCCTGCACGTTCTTCCTTTTCAGATTATAATCCAATTCCCTTTGGAAATTTTCAACTGAACATGTCTCCACCACAATCTCAGACAGTGAATTCCAGCCGTTAACCACTCGCTGCAGGGGACGTCCCAGTTCAGGCAATGCTGCCACCAGCAGCAATTTCATAGGCAGCATCTCTGGAGAGAACAGTGAGGAAGGTCTGGTTACTGAACACAGGGCTGAAATAGGAGGAGGAAGATTCAGTGATGCACTTGGCAACACTTGGTACTGTTCCCCAAGGCTACGTGTGTTTGGAGCAATTTCTGTTCTCTCAGGACTGGAGAGCATCTGCCACATCAATCCAAGTATAACGGAATGGAGATTGCTGGAGATCTGAGCAGGTGTGGGTTATGTGGTTGGTGAGGCAAAAGAATGAATAACTTGACAAGTTCTGACAAGGTGGTGAAGCATCTTATATCATGTAAACTGAGGCATATGGGGTCGAATGAGAATGGAAGTGAAATTGTAGAAAGGTCATCCCCACACAGACTCAGGCAATGCCCAGACAGCAGCATCGACTGTCAGAGACATGCCAGCCTCTCTCTGCAGCGTTCTGATTAGTCAGATAACTCTTACACTGTGAGAATGGGATGGTCACAGACTTTCCCTGTGTAGATATGATGGTCGGTCAGGTTATCACCAGCACAGGCTTGTGTCTTTAACGGGACAGTAACAATGGAACTTTATGTGCCTGTTGAAGAGAGCACGAAATGTCAGGAAATGAATTAAAAATGGTGACAGCATCCAGATCTTGCCATCCTTACACCTAGAATTCACAGCGCTGGAACTGTGTAAACAGCAGACAGGGCAGGAAATCACTGATTGTGATATTTGTTGTGGAGCTGAGAGCGAGTGGTTGAATGGATGGGCACAGGAGACACTCTGGTACCCGCAGCACCTGGGCAGGTGTGGGTTATACGGTTGCAGGAGGCAAAAGGATGAATAACTGGCTTTGTTCTGACAAGGTGGTGAATCATTTTATAGCATGAGGTCGAATCAGGGTAAATCCATCTGTTTGCCCATCACTGGTCACATGGAACCAGCTGACGGACGTGTTGGAATGTACATTTTGTTACAAACTATGCCTTGAAGAAATATACTGAATGAAGAATATTGAATTTGATGATCAGCCATGAACAAAATGAATGGTGGAGCAGGTTCAGAGGGCCGAATGGCCGACTCCTGCTTCTAGTTTCTATTTTAATCATGTTTCTACGCAGATTATGTTGTCAGCACCTTGCTATCTGTAGCTGGTTTCCTTTATTGTTACTGAAGCAGTATAATTGACATCATGTTGATTTTAATCTGAACTAATGCAGTGTTCTGTTGTTTCAGTGTTTCCCCTGGGATGGCGGGGTAGAGTTTGATTGTGGGTGATTGACAGGTTATGTCACGTGATTGAGGAATAGCTATTTTTCACAGAGCAGTCTAGTTTTTATTCTGCTTTCAGAAGCTGCTTGAAGTTAAGACAAACAGCAGTGCTGTTTCCCTCTCTGAAGTTGGAGTTTTTGCTGTTGAAGTGTTACTGTGTTGGAAGCTGTCAGAGACTGGGGTTACCTCTCTGTGGTTGGGCTGTTGGAGGCGACATACTTCTCTGAAAACAATTGTCAGTTTTGCTGTCTGGAAGTGTTAAACAATTGGAAATTGGCCACACGTGAGCATACTTGTTTTTGTGCTAAATAATGTTGGAGAAGGGTGTGTGTCTGTGGCTATTGCTTTATATTGGAACAACAGAGATAGCTAGTTGATATTGGTTATACCGTGTCATGTGTAAGTCTTGCAATTGGGAAATGTTATGCTAATTCTTATTGTTAGATTCTAACTGCATTCTTAAATAAACTGTTTGATAAAAGCATCCTGGTGGTCACATGATTCATACCTGGAGTGAAACACCTCATGCTCATCAATATCAAAATCAAATGTAAAACTAAGAGTCCAGGCTAACTTCACTAAACACCTTGGATTTTCTGGCCTGTGTCTTAACAATTGCCACCATTCATTCTTTCCTCTTCATCACAAATCAAGGATTGTGTGACTGGGTGTCATCTGTCCCCCCATAAGCTTGTGACCCTCATAGGGTCAACGTTACATTATTTCCCCACATCGAGGGTATAAAATCAATGTGATTGACATTCCATTGCATTGGGATCAGAGAGAGAGAAATAACAGGAATCAGTGAAAATTCAGGTTCTGGTTCATAGCTTCCAATCCCTGGCCTTTATAAAGGTTCTCAGCATAGAAAGAGACCATTTGGCCCACTGTGTCTGTGTCAGCCATAAGCAGCAATCTATTCTAATCCATTACCAGCACTTGCTCCATAGACTTGTGTGCTGCAGCATTTTAAGTGCTTGTCTGAATGCTTCTTCAATGTTGTGAGTGTTCCTGATTCCACCACCCTTTCAGTCAGTGAGATCCAGATTCCTACTACCCTCTGGGTGAAAAAACATTCACACACAACCAGAGAATCCCCACTGTGGAGAAGGCACCCAATCACCCCATTGACTCTACACTGACTCTCTGAAAAAGCATCTTAATCAGGTCCACAGAACTGCTTATCACTGGACATTTATCATGGCAAATCCACCAAAATTACATATCTTTGGACTCTAGGGGATAATTTAGCATCATCGATCCATCTAACCTAAATATCTTTGGACTGTGGGAGAAACCAGAATCCCTGACACAGGGGGAGACTGTGCAAACTCCACAGGCAGTCACCCGAGGCTGGAATTAAACAAAGATCCCTAACGTTGTGAGGCAGCAATACTAACCACTGTGCCATTTTCAATTCTCCTCTGAAACTCCTGCCCATTGCCTTTAATTAATACAACTGGTTATTGATCCCTAAAACGAAGGGGAAAGGTTTCTTTTTATAATTTGATACAACTCCAAATGGTAGTGCCCCAGCCTTCCCTATCTGAGTAAAACATCAGGAACACTGACACACAGAGGGATCTTTGTGTTATTGTCCACTGATCCCTGAAACACAGGTGGATAACTTGGTCAACAAGACAAGCAGCACGCTTTCTTCAATGGCCAGGGCAGAGTGTAAAAGTTGGGAAGTGATGTTACAGCAGTATTAAACTTTAGTTCGGCCCAATATGGAATATTGCGTGTAGTGCCAATCGCCAGACAACCAGAAGAATGTGGCTGCTTTGGAGAAGGTACAAAGAAGGATTACAAGGATGTTGCCTGGTCTGGTCAAGGTATAAAGAGAAGTTGAATAAACTCAGATTGTTTTCACTGGAAAGACGGAGGCTGAGGGGTGACCTGATAGCGGCATAAATATGGTTAATAGTTGGAGTCTTTTTCCCGGGTGGAAAGGTCAAGTACAAAATGGGACAGTTTGAAGGTAAGAGGGGGAAAGTTTAGAGGAGACGTGCGGGGAAAGTTTTCACAGGGGATGGGTGCCTCGAATATGCAACCAGTGAAGTTGAAGGAAGCAAACATGTTCCCAATGTTCAAGGTTTATCTTGATAGAAACATGAACAGGAGATGAACAGAGGAATAGAAACCGTGTATGAACAATAATTACTGGGTCTGAATAAGAATGCGACACCATCACAGGCTTGATGGGCTGAAGGGCCTGTTACTGTACTGAATGGCTCTTTGCACATGAATGTTAAAATCACCCATGATTATCGCAGTATGTTTTTACAAGACCCCATTCTTTTTCCTGTGTACTGTGTCAGAGATTGTGAATATTGTTAGGTGTCGATAAATGATTCCCATAAGTGATCTTTTAACTTTGTTAATTCTTTTCTCTACCCAAACCGATTCTGTATCTTGATCATTTGAACTAAGTTCACCTCTTGTTACTGTACTGTTATCTGTTACTAACAGTGAGACTCCACCACCATGTCCTGTCCTCCATTTACTGTCATCTATTCACTCTCCCCCTTTCACTAATCAATGGATGTTGTGTCCGGGGAGAGCTGTGAACATCTGAGGAGGAGGAGAGAACCTCAGAGGGTGAACCATAACATTATTCACCCACACCCTCAACATAAGGATCTGTGGGACTGACATCCCATTGCTCAGGGATCAGAGAGAGAAACAACAGGAGTCAGAGGAAAAACAGTTTTCCTTCTCCATAACTGACACCAATAGTAACGGGCAGTGTTTTTATACAAATACCAGCGGTGAAATTATATTATTGAATATTCAGTTATTATAAACACAATCTCACACAGTCTGCTACTTACCCCAGTTTCTGTATTTTACAGTCCGGATTCCTCAGAGCCACAGACAGCCGTTTCACTCCTGAATCTCCCAGTTTATTGTAACCCAGATTCAGATCTATCAGTGAGCGGTTTGTACTGAGAGCAGAGACCAGGTCCTCGGCACAAGAATCGGTGAGGGTATTATCATAGAGACTGGAGATCAGAGAGAGAAAAATAACAGGAATCAGGGTAAATCCACAGTGTTTTTAAGAATAAAATCATTAATAATAATAATGTACAGTGTGCGACATTCAAGAAACACAACTTTAGTTCATACAGAAGACAAAATTATATTGATACTGCAAATCTGAAATATGAATAAATATGTTGGAAACTCTCATCAGGTCAGACAATATCTGTGAAGAGAGAAACAGATTTAGTTTCAGTTTAATTAGCTAAAATTAGAATTTGGAAGTAGCAGTGAATTAAATTGTTTTAAGTGACAGGGAGCTGGGGATGGGTGGGTGACAAGAACGAACAAACTGTAAGTGGAATTTGGAGTGATTAAATGACAAAAAGGATGATGCAATTAGGGAAGAGCACAGGATTCCCGTGTCCTTACCCTGAGTCACAGGGAGGGACATGAGATGGTCAGTGGCTCAGGAATGGAGTGTGTGGTGGGATTGAAGATGATGAGAGAGAAACTTTATTCACACTGCCAGTGTCTGGAATTACATTCTGGAAGTGTGATGGAGGTAGGCTGCATCAAAGCAGTCAAAAAGGAATTAGATGATTATTTGAATATAAACATGAGAGAGAATACAAGAAAAAGGCTGGAAAATGACACAAATTCCGAATGCTAATTTGGTGAGCTGGTGCAAACACGATAGGCAAATGGTCTCATTGTGCTCCGTAACAATTCTGTGAAGATAATGGTTGGAAATATATTGATATTTCAACTGGAAGTTGGTGATGTTGCAGTGTGGACAGCGCTAAACATCAATGAAATGTTAGTATTTCTCTCCAATACAGAGAGACAATTTGTTATCTGTAGCTTCAGGCACACAACTTAGTTAACGTGGGACTCCATGAACCCCACAGCTGGTACGAGGACCAAACCCTCAACATTAGCATTATTCTAAATCACACACCAGACACCAAACCAAATGAACTAACCAACTCCACACATAACCAGAACGGGCACATTAATATCTGACAGGTTAGGGGAATCCGTCCACTCAGAAGCACAGGCAGAATCACAGAATTGTTACAAAGCAGGAGGAGGCCATTCGGCCCATTGTGCCTGCACTATTCTCTGAATGAACAATTCACTAAGTGTCATACCCCCACCTTCCCTCCAAATCCCTGTGCATTCCAGAGCTTAACCACTCGCTGCACAGGAAGATCCCATTCAGGCAAAGCTGGCACCAGATTTAAAGGCAGCCAGTAGCACTTTTAAAGGCTCTGAAGGGAGCAGAGAGAGAGCCCTGGTTAATGAACAAAGAACTGAAATGGCAGAAGGCAGGTTAAATGAGCTAGAAGGAGGATTAGGAGAGTTAGGAGGGGACGTGAGAAGTCCTTGGCTGTTCAGATCAAGGAAAACCCCAAGGTTTTTTACTGTGATGTGAGAAATAAAAGAATGTCCATGGTGATGTCAGGGCTGGTCAAGGACAGTAATGGCAACTTGCGCATGGAGTCAGAAGAGATAGGTAAGGCGTTGAATGAATCTTTTCTTCAGTGTTCACCAAGGAGAGGGCCATGTTTTTGAGGATGAGTGTGTGATACAGGCTGGAGGAGGTCGATGTCCTGAGGGCAGAAATTTTGATAAATATGAAGGTGGATAACTCCCCTGGGCCAGATGGGATTATCCTAGGATTTTTGGGAGGCAAGGGAGGAGATTGCAAAGCCTTTGGCTTTGACCTTTGGGTCTTTACTGTCCACGGGAATAGTGCCTGAGGACTAGAGAGTGACAAATGTTGTTCCTCTGTTCAAGAAAGGAAATAAGAATGACCATTGTAATTATAAGCTGGTGAGTCTTACTTTGGTGTTCAGTAAGTTAATGGAAAGGGCCCTGAGATAGGATTTATGACCATTTGGAAAGATGCAGCTTAATCTGGGATAGTCAGCACAGATTTGTGAAGGGAAAGTCTTGCCTCACAAATTTGGTTAAATTCTTTGAGGAGGTACGTATGTAGATGAAGACAGAGGAATTGATGTCATATACATGGATTTTATCAAGGCGTTTGATAACGTTCCCCATGGTCAGCTCATGAAGAGAGTAAGAAGGTGTGGGATAGAGGGAAATTTAACCGTTTGGATAAGTAACTGGCTGTATAATAGAAGACAGAGGATGTGATTGATGGAAAATGTTCAGCCTGGAGGCTAGTTAGCAGCGGTGTACCACAGGGAACAGTGCTGGGTCCTCTGTTATTTATAATTTTTATCAATGACTTGGAGGAGGGGGCTGAAGAGTGGGTTAGTAAATTTGCTGACGACACTAAGATTGGTGGAGTAATGGATGAGGTGAAGGCTGCTGGCTGCAAAGAGACATTGATAGAATGCAGAGCCGGGCCAAAAAAGTGACAGCTGGAATTTAACCCCAGTAAGTGTGAGGTGATTCATTTTGGTGGGACAAATTTGAATGTGGATTACAGGGTTCTGTGGAATGTGGAGGAACAGAGAGATTTTGGGGTTCATATCCACAGATCTCTGAAGGTTGTCACTCAGGTGGAAAGAACAGTGAAGAAGGCTACAGTGTGTTAGCGTTTATTAACGGGAGTTTGAGTTAAGAGCTGTGGTATTATGCTACAACTGTACAGGACCTTGGTGAGACTACATTTGGAATATTGTGTTCAGTTCTTGTTATCTCACTGTTAGAAAGATGTGGAAGCATTGGAGAGAGTGCAGAGGAGATTTACCAGGATGCTGCCTGGTTTGGAGGGTAGGTTGAGGGAGTGGGGCTTTTCTTTTTAGAGCAGAGGAGGATGAGAGGAAACTTAGTAAAGGTTTTTAAGATGATGAGACTGTACTGTGCCATAGAACATAAAACATAGAACACGGGTTGCGCCGATCACATCTATATCTACCAATCCACAGACCTATCTACAACCCCCTATCCCATCCGTTTCCATATACTCATCCAGAAGTCTTTTAAAAGACCCCAGTGAGTTTGCCTCAACAACCTCCGACGGCAGCCGATTCCATTCACTCACCACCCTCAGTGAAAAACCTACCCCTGACATCTCCTCTGTATTTGCTTCCCTGCACCTTAAATCTGTGTCCTCTCGTAGTGACCATTTCAGCTCGGGGAAATAGTCTCTGAGAGTCCACCCTATCCATTCCTCTCAACATTTTACAAACCTAATAAAATACTGTTCTATATTCTATGATCTAAACCCAATTCGCTGACACTTCCCTGGAAATCTCAAGGCTATATTGGTTTTGGAGGGAGATTCTGTTCCCTCAGGACTGGAGGAGACCTGTCACATCAACCCAAGCAAATCTGGATGGAAACTGCTGAGGGACAGAGCAGGCAGCACGTGGCTGCAGCGAGGCTAAAGGATCAATAACCTGATCTGTTCTAACAAGGTGAGTGTTACACTGAATAAGGATGAAAGAGAAATTGTGGAAAGAACATCTCCACCCAGACACTGGCAATGTCCAGACAGCAGCATCAATCTTCAGGAACATGTCAGTCTCTCTGTGAAGGGTTCCGGTCAGTCAGAGGTGACTGCTGCACTGCCCACACTGAGTGACCATCCTGGTGGTCCCATGATGGGCAGTCTGGCAGCACCATCGGCTTGTGTGTGTCTTTAATGGGTGAGTAACAATGGAAATTTATGTGATTGTAGAAGAGGCTCACAGTGTCAGAGAAGGAGCCAAGAGTGACAGTGTCTCAACTGTGTCATCCTTATGCTGATAGAAGATGAATTGCTGGAGGCTGGGTGGGCAATCACTGATGGTGAGATGGGTTGTGGATCCAGACAGAGTGAGTGAGTGAGTGAATGGATGGGCACAGGAGAGACTCTGCTGCTGAGGTCCAAAACCTCGTGCTTGTGTGTTCACCATTGGTCACATGGAGCTCTGGGTTAGGAACAGTCTGCAGGACATGTTGGAATGTGTATTACCCTCTAACAATCTTCACTCTCTCACAAATCAACAGCTACAAGGAGTGGGAGATGGGCGTGCAGCTCTGAAGACGAGGGGGGGTCATCAGAGGATGTACTGTTCACCAGAGCAGACACTGTCTCACACGATTAGCAAAGAGGTTACAATCTGACAGCACAGCACACACAAACCCGAGCAGCTGATGAAGGCAGTAATAGCTGAGTTCACTCTCACTCTTGAGGGGAGAGGACAGAGCCAGCTTGTGGAAGGTGAGATGTGACTGGAGTCTTTAACAATGCAGCAGATACTGGAGCTGCAGTGTAAGATATTTTAATATCCGGTGGAGTTTTCAAAGTCTGTGTGTATCGTACACAAAGGATGGAGGAGTCAATCCAGGCCAGCAGTGTTACCATGTCTCAGGTATGAGCACAAATAGTATCCTCCACAGAGAGATTGGTGACCTTCATGGAGAGTCACAACCAGCCTATCACCCACAGGAAATACACATGAGCTGCATGTTCTCACCACCTCCATGAGCTCTGGGGAACACGGGTTGTGGGAGGAATGGGAAAATGTACCTGGAGTCACTGTCAGGACTTCCCAGCTGAGCAGGGAGGGTCCAGTTTGCCCTGAATGGATAGAGAAGCGGCTGCCTGCAGCATCTGGAGGCTTCTCTCAGGATAGACCTGGTGTGGGTAGTGGGTCCTCTTCTGCTCTGACTGTGACACAAGCACCTCATGAAGCTATGGTGACGGAGACAACTCCAGCATCTGTGCAGAGAACCTGCAGTCGGCTGGATCCTTCCAGGTTTCACAAATCGAAGAACAAAGGCCACGGTCATTGAAATTCCCAAAGAGGGATAAAGATGCTGCCCGTAGCTCAGTGTAAAGTGCAGGATGGGGGTGGTTGTCATGGTGGGGTTGCTTCCTTGGGTTTCCCAGGGTTATATTTTGTTGTTACTAGTCACTCTGTTGTATTTTATTTTCAGTAAATTCAGAGATGGAGCCCCACTAAATAAATCCCTCACCATATTACTGAATCTTTAACAGTTCACTGGGAATGGGAGATGGGAAATACAGCACTGAATGAGGTCAATACAATTCTAATGTCTTTATTTCATGTAGCGACAGCTCCAGGGAAATTATAAAACATTCACAGAAACAGCAACAGTGCTGGAGATGGGGGAAGATTTATTAATGAATGAGTTAAAGTTCATGGAAAACATTCTCGCTGACACATATCCCATGTCCCTGGTCTGTGGTCCATGGGGTTTCTCATCATGAAGCATCCAATCAACATTGTATTGCATCAGACTTTATTCAAAGCTTCTCCACTCTAACTCCAGTTTGTATAGAACACAGCACAACACCAGGATATTTGAGACCCTTGCTGGGTATATTGAAGGGTTCCAACAGATCTACCTTTAGAAACCCTCCGGCCTATTCAATGGTCACTCTAGTTGTACTATCTTAGCTATTGTGTTTCTCCTCTGTAACTGTGTTTGGGTTACACACAGGCACAATTACTCATTCCTTCAGTGGGTAGCGCCGGTCTTCATTTTTTCATGGATGATGGTGTCACGGGGAATGCCATCACTTGTAGTCTTTTCCCAATTGCCCTTGAGAAGGGGGTGGTGAGCCATCTTCATAAATTCTGCAGCCACCTGGTGCAATGCCATTTGGAAGGGACATCCAAGATTATGATGCCATAGTAATGATTCCAATGCAATACTTTCCAAGTCAGCATGGTGTGTGGCTTGGAAAGAAATGTGAAGCTGGTTGGTGTTCTAGTTCTCTGATATCCTTGTCCAACTCGGTGATATTTAGTACACATTTGGATTATGCTGTCTCAGGAAATTTGGTGAGTTGCTACAATCCACCTTGTATGTGGTACACACTGCTGGCACTGTGTGTCAGTGATAGAGAGAGTCAATGTTTAATTTGGTGATCCGTTCAGCTCCTCTGCCACGGATGAGCTGCTTGAGTATTTCTGAAGCTGCAGTTATTCCAGCAAGATGAGCAGATTCCATCGCAGTGCTGACTTGTGCCTTGTTGATGAAGAACAAGCATTTGGGAGACAGGAGGCGAGTTCCTCATCTCTGAATTCCCAGGCTCTGATCTACCCTTGGAGCCACAGTGTTTACAGTTCAGTGTCTGTTCAATGGTCCCAGTGCACCCCCCATCACCCAGATGTTGATGGTGGAGGATTCTGCGATGGTGCTGTCA
Source organism: Sphyrna mokarran (assembly GCA_024679065.1). Lineage (NCBI taxonomy): Eukaryota > Metazoa > Chordata > Chondrichthyes > Carcharhiniformes > Carcharhinidae > Sphyrna > Sphyrna mokarran. The sequence goes on from JAGIQG010000046.1 coordinate 41,763, forward strand.
TTCAACGTAAATGGAATATGGTTAGATTGCCTTCGGTTTGAGATGATCCTTGCCTGGCACATAATGTTACTTACTACTTATCAGGTTAACTCTAAATGTTCTTTATCCCTTCAGCCCCAAACTCCGATGAAATGTCATCCAGATCTCGAAGGGTTAGCTGTTCTCTCTCCACAGAAGCTGTCAGACATGCTGGGGTTTTCCAGCATTTTCTGTTTTGTTCGGGTCTTGCTGTTCATGGACATGGACTGCTTCAGTATCTGAGGAATTGTGAACAGTACTGAGCATTATACAGTCATTAGTGAGCATCCTCATTCTGACCTTATAATGGAAGGAAGGTCATTGATAAAGCAGTTGAAGGTGGTTGGACTTCAGACATCACCCTGAGGATCTCCTGCAGTGATGATCATGAGGCAGACTGATGGAGTAATTCATCAGATTGGATTTGTCCTGCTTTGTTCCGTATTGTGGGATAGATCCAGTGTTGTAGCTGTATGGGAAGAGCTTGGCTGGGGGAATGACTAATTATGTAACACAATTCTTCAGTCCCATTGCTGGGTTAATGCCAGGCTGACAGATTTTGCAGTACGCAGTACCTTCAGTCATTTCTTTACCTCACATGCAGTGAATCAAATTGACATCTGCAATGCTGGGGACCTCAGGAGCAGACTGAGGTTAATCATTCTACTCAGCACTTCTGGCTGAAGATGGCACTGATGCTCTGGGTTCCCTGATCAGTAACGATGGAATTCTTGTGGAATGTTTATAGAATAACAGAATTCCCACAGTGTAGAAAAAGGCTCTTTGGCCCATCGAGTCTTCACCACTCTTTGAAAGAATATCATGCCCAGTCCCTATATCTGTAACTTCACATATATGGCCCACTAATCCCCCTGACCTTCACACTCTGAGACATCTAGGGACAATTTCGCATCGCCAATCAACCAAACCTGCACATCTTTGAAATATGGGAGAAAATTGGAGCACTCAGAGGAAACCCACACAGACACAGGGAGAATGTGCAAACACCTGCAGGATTCACAAAGTCACCTAAGGCTGGAATTGAACCATGGTCCCTGCGCTGTGAGGCAGCAGTGCTGACCACTGAGGTATTGTGTCGCCTAATGTAACCTGCATGTCCAACATTTGTTCCATATCAACACTATTTATGAGTGGATATGGCAAGACTGCAGATCTCTGATCTGATCCAGAGCTCGGTCTATCACATGCTGCTTCCGCTCTCTGGTCTGGTGGCCGTGTGCTGGAGCTTCACCAGGTTCACATCTCATTTTTAGATAAACCCAAGTCTAATTTAGTAACATATGTAAAGACAATTAGTTGTAGTAACACAGTACTGGTTTTTGGGGAAAGTCACGGTCAGCTTCCTATAAATGAAAAGGTACAGTTCACCTCTCCTGCCTGTTTCCTGTCACTCAGATAACTTCATACCCAGGCTGCCTCTGTCTCTTTTATTTCACGGTTTCCAACTTTGCTCCCAAGCTTATTATGTGTTTACTAATAGTGGACTGTGTTTTTAATAACATGAATACTGATAGGAATGGTATATTTAGTATGATTATTTGTGTTCTTAAAAACATTATTGACAGGAACATGATTCAGACTTTTCTGCACTGCAATTATTGCCAGCTGAGCTGTGCCTTGAACTGCTGGGCTGTAAACTCTGGAATTCTCTTCATAACCCTCCACACTCCATCTCTGCATTCCCTTTTACCATGCCCCATAATCTCCATTTAACTTAAATCTGAGAGTGAATCTCTCGGGATAAACCTCCCCAGAATTCAATGTAGTTTGTAATCTGCCTTACCAAAATGAAGCAGTTTTCTATGTTTAATTAAAGCCGACAAACATAAACATCTATAATCTGAATGACAAATTAAACTAAATTGAACATGCAACCAACCATATCTGGTAATTCTATAAACATTTAATTGTTTTGTCTATCTTTTTTATTCTCATGAATGGTTTTGAGAATAATTATAAATGATTAGTTAATTCTTTCACTCCTGAATCTCACAGTTTATTGTAACTCAGGTTCAGATACATCACTGACTGGTTTGTATTGAGAACAGAGCTGAGAATATCTGAGGCTGTCACTCTCCAAACTGGAGATCAGAGAGAGGAAGATTTCAGGAATCCGTGAATTTAACACGAATACTGATAGGAATGATGTGGAATGGTTATTAATGACACTATTACTGACACTGATAATAATATATTGTGTTAGACATTCACTGATTATTAACACAATCTCACACAGTCTGATACTTACTCCAGTTTCTGTATTTTACATTCTGGATTCCTCAGAGCCGCAGACAATAGTTTCACTCCTGAATCTCCCACTTTATTCTTACCCAGTCTAAATGGAGAAAATGAGAAACACATTAAATTCAGATTAATGTTCAGCAGAAAAAAATAGCTGAATCTATTTTTGTGTCAGAAAGTTAGCACCAGTGATGAACTGATTCCAGTTACGATACTATACCTCAACTAAGTTGATCTTTCTCGACACTAGCTGTGACTGTAACACTGCATTCTGGACCTTTTCCTTTCCTTCCCTGTGTACGGTATGCTTTGGCACTATTAAATGTGATAATAATAAATCAAATAATATCAAACCCTTTCTGTTGAATGGAAAAGGCAATAGTCAGCATTGAAAAATGATGAACAATTCACTCTCACTGGTTTGCCTGCTGGGGAAACCTCGTTGAAATCTCTCAAAATGTATATTTTGTTTAATTGTCCATGGGATATGGGTGTCGCTGGCTCCACCAACATTTATTCCCACTGCTAATGGCCCCTAGAGGAGGTGATGCCCACATCCTGTGAACAAACAAATAATTTTTAAACATGTCCCACATTCTGGTCTCATTTCCTGATCATCAGAATTACCCTCCTGAATCTCATTGACCCTGCTAAGTTTTCAGAAATTCAAATCATTTCTGCTATTACATAAATCCAAGATTTTATGAGAATTGTACATTTTACTGAGAGTTAAATGATAAAGCTGTGAGCGTGGATCTCTCAGGATTCCCTGTGCTTCTTAACTATTGACATTGTATCATCTGTATAATATCTTAGGGTCAGTTGAAGTGTGAAACTGTGCTAACTGTTGCTTTAAGATCCATCCCCTAGATTAAGGAAAGATTATTCTCCCATTAGAAAGTTGAAATATTTCTGTTTGATTAGTTTATAGGGGAGGGATGTCTCCTGCTACATTCCACAGTAAACAGGCTCTACATTTTCTGTAGGTGTGGCTGGTGTTCTATCTCCGGGAATTACCGGGAGTTCTGTCTTCCCGGTAGATCCTCACATAGGAAAAGGATTATCCGAAAGCCCTGTTTCAGATCACTGACAGTTTGATTGGAGATTTTCCAGCAGCAGGTTTCCTCATTCAGATCTAAGCTCTGCAGCCCTGCCACATTTAACTGTGGATGATGGAACAGCAGAAGGAGGAGGTTCCACAAATATCCCATCCTCATGACAGATATAACTGATACATCAGTGCAAACAATATAGCTAAAATATTTGTAAATTCAGTGGCTGAACCATCCAGAGGTCCCCAGGATCACAGATATGTCATCATCTGATTTGATTCACTCTACATGTCAAGGAATATCTAAAGGTAATGGATACTGTAAAGACCCCAGATCCTGACAATATTCCAGTTCTGAAGATTACTGCTCCAGAAATTGCTGTGTTCCCAACCAAGCAGTTTCTGTACAGCTACAACACTGACCTTTATCCAAAATAGTGAGAAATTTCCCAGGTATGATCGTAAACTAAAACAAGAAAACAAATCAATCTGTCTATTTACAGTCTATTGTTGATCATCAGCACAGTAATGGAAGGCGTCATTGAGACTATCAAGTGACACTTCATTAGCAATGACCTGATCACTGACCCTGAGCTTGTGCTTACTCAGGGTCACTCAGTCCTCTATCTCATTACAGTCTGATGCAAACGCGGACAACAGAGCTGAACTCAGGGTGTAAGATGAAAGAATCTGCCCTTAACATCAAGGCAGAATATGACCAAATGTAGCAAAAAGGAGCCAGAGAAAAACTGAAATCAATGGAAATGGGGAAAAAAAACTCTCTACCAGTTGGAGTAAGATGGCACAAAGGAAGATAGTTGTGGTTATCGGACCATCTATAACATGCAGTGCAACAATTCCCAATGGCTTGTGATACAGCACCTTCCAAACTGGTGATTTCTATTCCTAGAAGGTCAAGGGCAGAAGTTGAATGGAAACATCATCACTGAGAAATTCCCTTCCAAGATACACACCATCCTGACTTGGAAATATATCATCGTTCCTTCACAGTGACTGGGTCAAAATTCTGGGATTTTCTTTTCCACAGCACCGTGGGTGCATCTACACAACAGGAATCCCTAAATGCAATAATGGTGATATAATAGTGAGCATAACTACTTTCCAAGCAGTTGATATGAGTTTAATTCCCAGCTATCTCAGTTTGTTGGAATGGGTGAAGTGGGGCCTGGGGTAGTAACCACTAACAAAAAGAATGGCTCGATCCAATTTAGTCAATTCAGCAGCTCCATCCTGCAGCAGTAGTGTTAAACTTAGCTGAGGGTCGGAGGGATCATTTAACTACTCTGAATCATCCACAATGAGTTCAAAAGGGAAATGGTGAATCTAATAGTGACACAGAAGAAACTAAATTCATTGGTTGGTTAAAAAAATGCCATTTGCGACTGGCTTTATATCGCAGTGAATTGGAGGAAACAACAGACAAGGTCAATGATGGTTCTGCTGTTGATGTGGTGTACATGGATATTTAAAAATCATCTAATGCAGTGACAAAACAGACTAAAGGCATAAGCTCATTAAATCAATGGGAAAGTCACAATGTAGATATAAAATTGGATGAACAATGAGTAATGGATATTTTCCAGGCTGGAGGATGTCTGTAGGGAGAATCCTAGTGGTCAGTATTGGGATCCTTGCTTTTCCCTGATATATATGAATTAACTAAGTATTTGCAATAAAGAGGAAAATTTCAAAGTTGATCACAAAAATCTTTAAGGTAGTGGAAACTGTGAGGAGGAGAGCTTGGGGCTGAAAAACACCATGGTAGCAGATGAAGTTCAATGCAGAGACGGGTGAGGCGATATTTTCAGGAAACATGTACATGAAGAAGCAATATCAGTCGAATTGTTAACGGATTGCAGGATCTGAAGGACTGGCTGTATATGTAAATCGATCATTGCTGTTAGCAGGACAAGTGTTGATAGTGGTTAATAAAGAATACAGCATCTTGGACTTTACTGTTACGAAATAGTTTATGTTTGTGGGCATTAGACAATAGTTTATGAGTTTAAGTTTAATTTGTGTTTCTGTGCTTGTGAGCTAAGAAAGGACCAAAACTTCATGTTAAACAAAGCTGCCTGTCTGCCTGGTTTCACTTTAAACTGTCCTTGCATTTTAATTTAGGGTTTTCGACGTTGTAAGAGTTATAGAACATAGAACATAGAACAATACAGCACAGAACAGGCCCTATAGAGGTTAAAAATTTGGTTGCTTATATTCAGAGACCCACAATGAATGATAGAAACACAGTTGTAACCAGTTAACCCAAGAACCAAGATGGTGTTCACAGAGGCTGCCAATACAGGTAGGGCAATGCAGGCATTCAGAAAGCAGAATCCTAACTGAGGATGTCACCAGTGATCATGTGACTTATAGAGAGACATTATCCCAATATAACACACACCGACTGTAATACATTACAGAGAGCGCTCAGTAAAATAATCCTGATAATAATTAAACACAAACTGTAACCTGCTCCCAACAAGAGAAACTAATTTCTGTACAGAATCGTATATAATCAGATGGTTTCTATTGGGAGAGGAAAAGATCCTTTTCAAGATTTTGGAGCGAGGCCTTTACAGCTCTAATTATTAAAAATTCATCCCAATAATGTTTTTATTCATTCAAGGAACAAGGGCATGGCTGGTTTTGCCAACATTTATTGCCCATGCCTATACGCCCACTAGAATCTGCCTTCTTGAAATGATGTAGTTTTATCAGAGAATCATAGATTTACTACAGGTTCAGAAGGAGGCCAATCGGCCCATCATGTCTGCAGCTGCTCTGAAATGACCATTATTACTTTATACCATTCTCCCACACTTTCTCTGTGACTATTGGACATTGTTTCCCTCTTAACGTCCTCGAATGAACATGCCTCTGTTTTATTAGAACAAAGGAAATGGCTTCTCAACAATGAAAATATCCGCTGTGAGACCAAACAAACAGTTACCTCAACTCCTGACACTTGTGCAGAATGGGTCCCAGTCGCTGGAGCCCTTCATACTGAATGTAGCATTGCCGTAGATTGAGGTGTTTTATTGTATCACAGAGTCCAATGACATGAGACAGGATCACACAGTCAATCGGGGTCAGTTGCAATCCGCTAAATGGAAGTGTTTCTATAGGTCCCACTGTGTTCTGAGCCAGTGCTTTATTCTGAGACTCAAACAGGTAGTGGAATGTGTTCAGGAGCTTCCTTTTCCCAGTTTTAGTCTTTGTGTGTCTAATCTGTCCTTCAACCTTCTCCTTCACCCAGTCAATCACTCGGCAGGTTGTTTGATGAAGAAATGGACCCAGAAACTCCTCCAGGGGTCGAGCTGACTGTGGGGAGGACAGACCAGCAACAAAACGGAGAAATATCTCAAATCGCCCATCTTCCTCACTGTGAGCTTCACTGAGGAGTATCCCGATCTCCCCAGGATCTGGAGTCAGGAATTGTGAGAGTGCAGCTACAAACTCTTGGATGGTGAGGTGTGGGAATGTATAAACCACACTCTGGGCAGAATCATCTCTCTCTAAAAGTTCCATCAGGAACCCAGACAGGAACTGGGAAGGTTGTAGATTGTACTCAATCAAATCTCCATTTCCAAACACAATCTTCTTCTCGGAGACTCCTGTGTAGGCCATCTCACCAAGCTTCAGTAACACATCACGGGGGTTTTCAATCTCTCGGCCATGGTTTTTCAGAATGTTGTAAATATAGTAGGAATACAGTTGGGTGATGGTCTTGGGAACTTGCTGCTGTTTCCTGTCTCTTTGTGTAAAGAAGGGACCCAGTGACAGAGCGAGGATCCAGCAGTAGGAAGGGTTGTAACACATGGTGTACAGGATCTCATTCTCCTCCAGGTGTTTAAAAACAGCTGCTGCCACTATCTGATCTTCAAAAAACTTGTTGAAATATTTCTTCCGTTCATCACCAACAAATCCCAGGATTTCGGCCCAGATACTGATCTCAGCCTTTTCTAATAAATGTAATGCAGTGGGACGGCTGGTCACTAGCACTGAACATCCTGGGAGCAGCTTGTGCTGTATTAAACTGTACACAATGTCAGACACTTTACACCGGAATTCAGGATCTGTGCACACGGACTGAGGTTCTGTATTTCTCCGATTGTCAGCAAAATCAATCCTGTCCTTGAATTCATCCAAACCATCGAATATAAACAGCAAACCCTCTGGGTTCTTCCAGAGCTCTCCCAGAATATTCCCAAAGTAAGGATACTGATCCAATATCAGATTCCTCAGGTTTATTCTGCAGTTAATAGTGTTCAAATCCCGGAATTTAAAACTGAAGACAAATTGAAAATGTGGATATATTTTCCCAGTGGCCCAGTCATAAACAATCTTTTGTACCATTGTTGTTTTCCCAATTCCTGGGACTCCACTCACTGCTGCTGAATTCCCAGATTTGGATTTTCTCTGGGAAAAGCTGCTCTGGAACAATTGATCAGTTTGGATTTTTTCCAGTTCTCTCCGGAGATGTTTCTTTCTCCATTCTTCATGGTCTCGGCCTCTTGCCAGCAGTTCATGTTCGACAAGTGTCCGATCTCGAACATTGGAAATAATCGTTAGCTCAGCGTATCGATCAACCAGCTGGAAAATCTTAACCTTCTCCTTTATGAGGATAGTGTTCACTCTCAGAGTTTCAGTTTGTACCCGGAGTGTCTCCTTGTGTTTCTGATGAACATCTTCAATCAGAACAGAGAGAAAATGTTAGTTGCATTAAGACACTGTCTTTGCTGACTTGACAGATTTATTTTACACTGTCAGTCAAGGTTTGAGTAGGATATAAAATTGAGTTATTGATTTGACAATGATTAATTTCCACTTAAAGTTTCACATCGTCACTTAATTCTAATATTTCTATAACATGCTGGGGACAATTCTCAAAAGGGAATCTCAGTGTTGAATGGTGTGTAAAAATTGGAATAAGTCATGCTGGAATTTTCAGGAGTTTCAAAATGAATCTCTCACAATTTGTGCACAGCAGAGTGGACAAACCCCCATTCTGGTTGGAGAGGTCGGCAGCATTGTGCTGAGCGGACACTGTGCGTACGATGATCTATCAGAGCAGAGATCGGCGCATGCATAGCGGCTCCACAACACTGGCGGTCAACATTTCTCCCTCTCCTACACAGTCCCAACGCCCTCTCCACTCCCACCCCAGCGCATGCACACACACAGAACAGGCTGATCCCCTCTCCCCACCCTGATGGCCAGGCCCATTTGCTATCCTCCCTCCGTCACTCATCCCGAATGCAGAGTGGATGCGGGACCCCCACCCTCACTCCCACAGGCCCGATCCACATTCGACCCTAAAACCTAGGCACTGCTAGTGCCCAGTAGGCAGTGCCAAGGTATCCTGGACATTACCGCTTTGCCCCTTTGGGAATGCCAGGGGTCCAGGCTGGCAATGCCTATGGTATCCCAACTACCTCCAAACTCCTGGGGTTCTCAATGTCATCCCCTTCTCTCCAGCAGTATCTGTTCGCCAGCTCCCTGCAAATGGGAAGTTATACAAAACCCCGTTGGTATGAACCACTCCTGATGTGAGAAGGTGGCGGGTCAAGAGGCTAATGGGCCTGGAAATTTCAGCGCTGGGCCCGCTAATGACTTTGAATATGATTCAAATGCACATCATAATAATTTATGAGCTCCATGCCAATCTCTGGCACAGAGCTGATAGTGCCCGAAATCCAGCTGCTGGAGACACGTGCAGGCTATGGCCCCCAGCAGGGAGCCTGTGAAACGGGGCTCTGCATCAGTCTCCTGGTCTGCTGTGCTACAAAAGCAGCACAGTGAGCTGGGAGAATCATTGCCATTGATTTTACAAAGGTGATGTTTTAACTCCAATGGTAATTGTTCAGGAGTCTCACTGTTAATATACTTAAACTTCAACAGTTTCTCAGTCATATTGTGGCATTGGAAAAGCAACAGTTTTGAACATGGAAAGTTCTGCTATTCTATCAAGCTGTTACCACATGAAACAAGTTATTGGGTAAACACTTTATGTGGTTTATGTTATCACAGCCTGGAGATCAATCCCTGCTCTTTGTAAGGTGAATTCAGGAACTCACTCGTTGTCCTGCCCACGATGGAGATATAACCTGCCTTTAGACAGAGAACACAAAAAACTTCTCCTTTTATAGTGTTTCAGTAATCACTAATTATATTTCAGGGGTTGTACACACAGATTGAACAATTCTGCTTTGAATACAGGTATCCCATGATAGCAACAAAAAATAGAACAAAGAAGTGTAATATTAAAGCAGTAAACATTCAATCATTTGAACTGTTTACCAATAATAATAATAATGTTTGATTAATTCTGTGTCTTTTTTTTAATAATGAAAAGATGTCACTTCCTTAGTTCTCACACTGACTTCAAACATAACCTCTGAATTAAAGGATTGCTGACTGGACCAGTGTGCTCTCTTTCACTGCTATTCAGAAACAAGCAGTAGTTTTGTATAAAGCCCAGATATTCTCTTTTCCTCAGATTTCTGCTTCAGATCAATGTTCAATTGTGTAATCAGTAATTAGTCTTAGTTGTCAAATATTTTCTGATGGCAAATTCTATTCCATGAAATACTTAAGTTCAATATTGACCATTTCTTCACATCTAACCATCTCCCTCCCCCAGACGTTTAGCGCTACATGGGGTAAATCGGAGCTAGCAACCTCCAAGCTTATCAGCCTGATGTATATTGTCTAGTGGATGATGCAAGGATGGAAAATATAAGACATTCTTTTTGATCACTGGGAAAAGGGAGAGATGATTAGATATTCGTAACTCACATTCTACAATAAATAGATTGTGCTGGAATTTATTGAGAAGTTGAGTCTACCAATGGATTTGGGAATCCAGTGGGCATTATCATTCCAAACTGATAAGATTCCTCACACAAGGTCACTGTGAGACAGTGTTGCTGTTTCAGTGGAAATGAGAAAATCTGGATTTGGAACTGTCTTCAATGTTATGATTAAAACTTAATTGATTAAAAGATGTGGTTCAGTTTGAAGACACGTTACAAATGAGCTTCCCTGAGAATTAGTCCGACACACATTACTCTTAATGGTCCACATTCATGAGGTGAATAAGATTAAACAAGTTGAGGCAACAGGGTCATCATTTATCAGGACTAATAGACAGAGTGAGAAAAGAACTTGGTGTTATTCAGGGCAGCAAAGTGGGTAGCCATTCTGTCTCAAGCACCGGGGACCCAGATTCAATTCCAGTGCTTGGGTGACTCTTTGTGGAGTCTGCATGTTCTCTCCGTATATGCACAGGCTTCCTTCGGGTACTTCTGTTTCCCCCCACAGTCCAAAGATGTGCAGGCTAGGTTGACTGGCCATAGACTAATGTGTGCATACATTGGGCAGTTGTTTTACTTTGCATTCGTAATAAATTTATGTTCCTTTTTGATCTGGCTTCCTGAATCATTACATTCAGCCAGCACTTATTGTCCACCCCTAATTCCTGTGAAAATGTGCTCATCAGCTGCCTTCTGCAGTCCACGTGGTGTAGTTACACCCACAATACTCACACAGAGAGAGTTCCAGGATTTTGTTCCAGTAACAATGATAGGTTTAAGGTACGGGATCAGAGGAGAGCTGGGTAGATGGGTACAGAACTGGCTTGGCCAAAGAAGACAGGGTTCTTCATTGTTCCTTGGGGGCACTGAAGAGAGGCAGCGATTTCCGAGAGGAGAGCTTGTGTGGGTGAGTAGAGCGATTTTTTACAATTTATTTTTACTAGTTTTTTTAAAAAAATTACTGAAGGCTGGAAAGTGTCGCAAAGACACTTGGGTAGAGTTTTTTTTAAGTTTACTATAAATTGGAGCGGTGAGAAACTACTGGGTGGGACAACTCGTCCGAGGGAGGAAGCGGTGGCCCGCTCTCTAAACCTGAGCCAGTATGCCAAAAATCTAAGGAAGAGAGAGGCAAGGCAGTACTAATAGGGGACTCCATAGTGAGGGGTTCAGACTGGTATTTTTGTGGACGCAGGCGAGAGTTGTGGATGGTGGTTTGTCTTCCAGGAGCTGGGATCCGGGATGTCTCTGGACACCTCCCAGACATCCTGAAAGGGGAGGGTGAGGAACCTGAAGTTGTGGTGCATATAGGTACTGCAGACATAGGCAGGAAGAGGGAGGCAGTCATCAAAAGGGATTATAGGGAACTGGGTAGGAAGCTGAGGGAGAGGAAAGCAAAGGTAGTAATTTCAGGATTGCTGCCTGTGCTTCGGGAGAATAAGAGCAGGAATCAAATGAGGTGGAGGATGAATGCATGGCTGAGGGACTGGAGCAGGGGGCAGGGATTCAGGTTCATAGATCATTGGGACCTCTTTAGGGGCAGGTGCGACCTGTACAGTAAGGACGGGTGGCACTTGAACCCTAGGGGGACTAATATCTTGGCAGGTAGACTAGCTAGGGCTACTGGGGGGACTTTAAACTAGAAAGGTTAGGGGTGGGAATATCCTTGAGACTGTGAATAAGGAGGTTAGCTCCCAGGTAGGGAAGGACTGTAGGCAGTATGAGAGGAGGGTTAGACGGGTGGTGGAAAAGGGAAATATCCTGACTGAGGGGCTGAGGTGTGTCTATTTTAACACCAGGAGTGTAGTAAATAAGGTAGATGAGCTTAGGGCGTGGATTGTGTGATGTGGTGGCCATTACAGAGACTTGGTTGTCTCAGGGACAGGACTGGGTACTTCAGGTGCCAGGATTCAGATGCTTCAGGAGGGACAGCGTTGGGGGCAAAAGAGGTGGTGGTGTGGCACTGTTAATCAGGGACAGTGTCATGGCTGCAGAGAAGGTGGATGATGTGGAGGGAATGTCTACGGAGTCCCTGTGGGTGGAAGTTAGGAACAGCAAAGGTTTGATAACTTTGCTGGGTGTATTCTATAGGCCGTCCAATAGCGACAGGGAACTTGAGGTGCAGATAGGGAAACAGATCCTAGAAAGATGTAGAAATAACAGGGTTTTCTCTGATGGGAGATTTCAATTTCCCAAACATCGACTGGAATATCCCAAGGGTAAGGGGTTTGGATGGGGAGGAGTGTGACTGAACCCACTGACAAAGGAAGGTTTCCTGACACAGTACGTGGAAAAGCCTACGAGAGGAGAGGCTGTACTTGACCTGGTGCTGGCTAATGAGCCAGGGCAGGTGTCGGATCTCACGGTAGGTGAGCATCTTGGGAATGGAGATCATAATTCTATCTCTTTCACGATAGCGATGGAAAGAGATAAGATCAGGCAGGCTAGGAAGGTGTATGTCTGGAGTAAGGGGAAATATGAAAACATTAGGCAGGTAATTGGACGTATAAACTGGAAGGAGGCGTTCTTGGGGAAGAGTACAGAAGGAAAGTGGCGGTTTTTCAAGGAATGTTTGTCTGGGGCTCTGCAAGACAACGTTCCGAGGAGTCAAGGAGGTTCTGGTAGGACGCGGGAACCGTGGTGCACGAAGGTAGTGGTGAACCTAGTTAGGAAGAAAAAAATGGTATATAAAAGGTTCAGAGAGCTAGGGGATGTTAGGGATCGAGAGGAGTATAAGGTGTGTAGAAGGGAACTTAAAAAGGAAATTAGGAGAGCCAGAAGGGGTCATGAAAAGGCCTTGGCAGGTAAGGTTAAGGAGAATCCCAAGGCCTTCTACAAATATGCAAAAAATAAAAGGATAAGAGAAGGGATAGGACCTATAAAAGGTGAAGGGGGAAAAGTCTGTGTGAATCCAGAAGAAATGGCAGAGGTGCTGAACAAGTACTTTGCCTCGGTATTCACAGTGGAAAGTGAACTGGGATGTTGTACTGCAGGTTTGCGGCAAACGGAAAAGATTGAGTATGTGGATGTTAGGAAAGAAGATGTGTTAGACCTGTTAAATTCCATCAAGATAGACAAGTTGCCGGGACCAGATGGGATGTACCCCAGGTTATTGTGGGAAGTGTGGGAAGTGGTTGCAGAGCCCCTAGCGATGATCTTTGCGTCGTCCCATGTAAATGGGAGAGGTTCCGGAGGATTGCTGATGTGATTCCTATTTTTAAGAAAGGGAACAAGGAAATTACCGACTGGTGAGTCTGACTTCAGTGGTTGGTAAGCTGATGGAGAGGCTTCTGAGGGATAAGATTTATGAACATTTGGAGAAGTTTAGACTGATTAGAAATAGTCAGCATGGTTTTGTCAAGGGCAGGTCGTGCATTACGAGCCTAGTTGAGTTCTTCAAAAATGTGACTGAACACATTGACGAAGGAAGAGTGGTGGATGTGGTGTACATTGCCTTTAGCAAGGCATTTGATAAAGTCCCACATGCAAGGCTTCTGGAGAAGGTGAGAGGGCATGGGATCCAAGGGGCTTTGGCCTTGTGGATCCAGAACTGGCTTGCCGACAGAAGGCAGAGAGTGGTTGTGGATGGGTCTTGTTCTGCATGGAGGTCGGTAACCAGTGGAGTGCCCAGGGATCTGTTCTGGGACCCCTGCTGTTTGTCATTTTCATAAATGACCTGGATGAGGAAGTGGAGGGATGGGTTAGCAAGTTCGCCGATGATACAAAGGTCGGTGGTGTTGCGGATGGTCTGGAGGGATGCCAAAAGTTGCAGTGGGACATAAACAGGATGCGAGACTGGGCGAAGAAGTGGCAGATGGACTTCAACGCAGATAAATGTGTAGTGGTCCATTTTGGCAGGAATAATGGGATGAAGGAGTACAATATAAGGGGTAGGAGTCTTAGCTGTGTTGTAGAGCAGAAGGATCTTGGGGTCAGGGTCCATAGAACTCTTAAATCAGCCTCGCAGGTGGAGGAAGTGGTCAAGAAGGCATACGGTGTACTGGCCTTCATTAATAGAGGAATTGATTTTAGGAGTCAGGAGGTAATGATGCAGCTCTATAAGACCCTTGTCAGACCCCACTTGGAGTATTGCGCAGTTCTGGTCGCCTCACTATAGGAAGGACGTAGAAGCTATTGAAAGAGTGCAGAGGAGATTTACAAGGATGCTGCCTGGATTGGGAGGCAGGCCTTATGAGGATAGGTTGAGGGAGCTGGGACTCTTCTCACTGGAGAGACATAGGTTGAGAGCGACCTGATAGAGGTTTATAAAATGTTGAGAGGAATAGATAGGGTGGATTCTCAGAGACTATTTCCCTGAGCTGAAATGATCACTACGAGAGGATACAGATTTAAGGTGCAGGGAAGCAAATACAGAGGGGATGTTAGAGGTAAGTTTTTCACTCAGAGGGTGGTGAGTGAATGGAATCGGCTGCCGTCGGAGGTGGTAGAGGCGAACTCGCTGGGGTCTTTTAAAAGACGTCTGGATGAGTGTATGGGAACGAATGGGATAGGGGGTTATAGATAGGTCTGTGGATTGGTAGATATAGAACATAGAACACTACAGCACAGAACAGGCCCTTCGGCCTTCGATGTTGCGCTGACCAATATAAAAAGCAATGCCCCTCCAAACTAAACCATTCCCTTCTGTTCCATATACTTATCAACTAACCTCTTAAACGCCACCAAACTTGGCGCATCTACAACTGCTGCAGGCAGGACATTCCACTCCCGAACCACCCTTTGGGTAAAGAACCTACCTCTGATATCCGTCCTATAACTATCATCCCTTAATTTAAAGCTGTGTACCCTCATGCTAGCTTTCTCCATCCTAGGAAAAAGACTATCACTGTCCAATATAGATATGATTGGCGCAACTTGTGGGCCGAAGGGCCTGTTTGTGCTGTAGTGTTCTATGTTCTTGACAGTATAGGGGTGCTTTTCTGAATGGAAGTCTGGGCCTAGTGATATTCCATAGGGATCAGATCTGGAAGCTTTGTTATTCATAGTATATATCAATGATTTGGAGGAAAATGTAGCTTGCCTCATTAGTAAGTTCACAGATGACACAAAAAAAATGATGGAGTTGTGGATAGGGAAAAAGGATTTTCAGAGGTTACGGCAAAATATAGTCCTCTTGGAGATTTGGATAGAGAAATGGGAGATGGAGTTTAATCCGAATAGTAATAGATAATGCATATTGGAATGCCCAATGATGCCGGAATTATACAGAAAATGGTAGACCCTTTGAAATACTGACAGGCAGAGAGATATAGGTGTACACATCCACCAATTACTGAAAGTGGCAAAGCAGAGGGGTAAGGTAGTCAATAAAGTGTGTGACATGCTTGCCTTTATTTTTCAGGGCACTGAGTATAAAAATTGACAGGATATGCTGCAACTGTACAGAAACTTAGGCCTCATTCAGAATATTGTGTACAATTTTGTTTGCCAAACTATCAGATGGATGTGGATGCTTTGGAGGGGGAGTGTCCAGAAGAGGTTCACTGGTCAGGAAGGTATTAGCTATGAGGAGAAGTTAGATAAACTCTTGGACCAACTAGAAAAAATGGGCTGAAAAACGGTAGCTGGAATTTAATGCAGACAAAGTGTGAGGAATTGCACTTTGGAAGGACAAACCAAAATAAAATTTACAGGAACGCTGGACTCTGAAGAGTGCAGTTGAATAGAGGGATCTGGGAATACAGGTACAGAATTCCCTAAAAGTAACATCACAGGTGGTTAGGGTCATAAAGAGTGCTTTTGGTACATTGGCCTTTATAAATCAGAGTATCGAGTATAAAAGTTGGAGTGTTATGGTAAGGTTATATAAGGCATCGGTGAGGCCAAATTTAGAGTATTGTGTACAGTTCTGGTCACCTAGTTACAGGAAGGATGTAAATAAGGTTGAAAGAGTGCAGAGAAGGTTCACAAAGATGTTGCTGGGACTTGAGAAGCTGAGTTATACAGAGAAATTGAATAGGTTAGGACTTTATTCCCTGCAGCGTAGAAGAATGAGTGGAGATTTGATAAAGGTGGATAAGATTTTGATGGGTATAGATTCTACTGAGGCCAGAGGAGAAAAAAAACAGAGGGCACGGGTTAAAGGTGAAAGTAGAAATGTTTAAAGGAAATATTGGGGGTTCTTCACCCAGGGAGTGGTGGGAGTGTGGAATGAGCTGCTGGATAAAGTGTTATATGTGGGGTCACTTTTAACATTTAAGAAAAACTTGGACGGGTTCATGGATGAGAGGGGTGTGGAGGGATACGGTTCAAGTGCAGGTCAGTGGGACTAGGCAAAAAATGGTTCAGCACACAGAACAAAGGCCTGTTTCTGAGCTGTAATGTTCTATGGTAAACTCGGTTTGTCCTCTCTGGAACTGAGGTTGAGCAGTGGCCTGGTAGATGTTTACAGGATTATGACTGACATGGATAGAGTGCATGGTCAGAAGCTTTTTCGTAGGGTAGAAAATTCAAGTACTCGAGAACATATGTTTAAGGTGCGTGGTGAGAAGTTCAGAGCAGATGTGTGAGATAAGTGTTTTTACACAGAGGGTGGTGAATGTGTGAGACATGCTGTCTGGGGAGGTGGTGGGAACAGGTATGATAGCAGCATTTAAAGGGTAACCAGACAAATACATGAATAGGGTGGGAATGGAAGGATATGGACTCCCTATGTCTGTATGGTTTTAGTTTAGGAAGACATCATGATCAGCGCAGGCTGTGAGTGCCAAAGGGCCTGTTCCTGCGCTGGAGTTTACTTTGATTTTGAACACACAGAGATATTTCTAAGTCAGGGTAGTGAGTGATTTGCGGGAAAACATACTGGAGTGCCCCTGTGACTGCTGCCTTTGGTCTTCTGGATGGAAGCAGCCATGAGTTTGGAAAGTGTTATCTAAGCAGCCTTGCTGTGTTCGGCTGGGCATTTTGTACACATGGTAAAACCTGCTGCCATTTTTCATTGGTGATGCAGGGGATAATTTTTGTGGGCGAGTATTAATCAAACAGTCTACTTTAAACTGGCACATGAGGAATTCAATGCATGTCGTTGAGCTGTACTTACCCAGGGTGAAGGCAGAGAATTCCATCACACTTCTGACTTGTGCCTTGTGGATGGTGGGAAGTTTTCGGGGAGTAAGAGGTGATTTTCATGGTGTAGAATTCTTAGCAGCTGACCTGATCTTGTAGTCACACTATTTATATATCTAATCCAGTTCAGTTTCTGGTCAATGTAACCCTCAGGTTGTTGATAGTGGAGGACACAGCAAACAGTAATGCCATCAATTGTCAAGAGGCGATGATTATTTTCACTCTTGTTGGAGACAGTTATCACAGAAATCATAGAATCCTAGAAACCCTACAGTGCAGAAGGAGACCATTTGGCCCATCAAGTCTGCACTGATCACAATCCCACCCTTGGCCCTACCCCCATATGTCTACATATTTACTCATTAATCCTTCTAACCTACACATCTCAGGACTCTAAGGAGTAACTTTTAGCATGGCCAATCAACTTAACCCACACATCTTTAGATTGCAGCAGGTCAGTGTGTGTGTGAAATTTACGTGCAACCTTGTCAGATCAAACCTAGATTTTGTGCAGAACTTGCTGCATTTAGACATGATTTGCTTCTGTATCTGAGGAGTTATCAATATTACGGAACATTGTACAGTCATCTGTGGACATCTCCGCTTGTGAACACTGAGCTCTGGTAGTCTGGGTTTGGCTTAATGAACCATCTGGGATTTTGCTGCTCACTAATTTAATACTTTTATGGTGGGAATGATTTCTCAGGTGCAGCGAACTCTTTACATCTGACTCAAGGCCCAACCCTTTCCAGTGAGCCCAGAATATAAGAACTAAGAGCAGCATTAGGCCAATTGGTCGCTCAAGCCTGCTCCACCGTTTAGTAAAATCACGGCTGGTCTTTCCATGAACTCCGCTCCACCTACCCGCCTGCTCACCATAACCCTTAATTCATTTACTGTTCAAAAATCTATCCTTGTCTTAAAAACATTCAATGTGATGGTCTCAGCTGCTTTACTGGACAGGGAATTCCACAGATTCACAACCCTCTGCGTAAAGAAGTTCCTCCTCATACTCAGTCCTCAATCTGCTCCCTATTATTTTGAGGCCATCCCCCTAGTTCCAGCTTCACCAGCCAGTGGAAACAACTTCCCTGCTTCTATCTTATCTATCCCCTTCATAATCTGGTATGTTTCTATAAGATCTCCCCTCATTTTTCTGAATTCCTATGAGTACCTTCACAGTCTACTCAGTCTCTCGTCAAAAGCCAACCTTCTCAACTCCGGAATCATCCTAGTGAATCTCCTCTGCATCCCCTTCAGTGCCAGAATATTTTTTCTCAAGTAAGGAGACAATACTCAATACTCCAAGGTGTGGCCTCACCAGTACCTTATACAGCTGCAACATAACCTATGAAGGACAAAATTCCATTTGCCTTCTTAATTCCCTGCTGCACCTACAAAGCAACTCCTTGAGATTCCTGCACAAGGACACCCAGATCCCTCTGCACAGCATCATGCTGCATTTCTTTATCACTTGAATAACAGTCCATTTTGTTACTTGTACCAAAATGGATGATCTCACATTTACCAACAGTGTATTCCATCTGCCATCACTTGCCCACTCACACTATCTATATGTCTTTGCAGACTTTGTGTCCTCTGTACATTTCACTCTGCCACTCGTCTTAGTGTTATCTGCTAATTTTGACACACTACATTTGGTCTTGAACTCATCTATGTAAATCGTAAACAATTGCAGTCCCAACACTGATCCCTGAGGCACACCACTAGTCACTGGTCGCCAACCAGAAAAACACCCAATTGCCCCCACTCTTTGCTTCCTGTTAGTTAGAAAACCCAGGCACACAGGAGCTCTGTACTGAGATTCACACGGTACCGGGTTTCGACCAGGTGTGTACAAGACTTCAGAATTAATAGCAATTAACAGTTCGATTAAATGAAAAGATGCAATGGTCACACAGTTTTGAAAAAAAAATGAAAGATCATATGAATTATAATTTGAAGCGATGTATGGTTGAGTATTAATAACAAAACTGAATCGTGCTCTACCCAATTTCCACTCTTTAATTTTCACTATACCAGATTTTCACAATCTCTTAAAAAAAGGCTCCAATCAGTCATTCAGATTCTCAGAAGTGAAATAGTTTATAATCTCCATTTCCTCTCTTACCTTTCAGGTTACTGGATAATTCAGATAAACCATGTGCGATATCCACATAATCAAATGAATCAGCACCTGTTTAAATAAATTAACTTTAATGAAATCAGCTCAGTGTAATATTACAGTGATATTGTTTAAATGTGAAATTGAATTCACTGTGATTTTACCGTACCAAACTCCTGTATTTCTTTCAGTATTTTGTTTAGCTTTGGGACTCCGTGACGCATTCTCATAAAGGATTCCCACATCACCCTTCGAGCCTGAGACCCTTTCCCCATCACCAGATTGAGGAGAAGTTTGGAACTGTCCGCCCGGTTTCCCTTCTCCACGAGATCAGTGACTTTCTATGAAGAATAATAATGAAGAATAATGAGACACCGAGTGAAAGATAAACACTGAGAATGAGAAGGAAATGGGATTTCCCAGTTGTTTTCAGCTCAGAAATCAGTCACTGGGCCGAGTTCTGATCCATAATAAACACAGACTGAAAATTCTCTTGAAATCTTGTTCCAATCATTAACAATAAACAAATATGGATCAACTGAACCAGAAACCAAAAACATATTTTAACTAGTGTGAGGAATCACTGAGGGGATTGAATTTAGGAGCCACAGCATCATGTTGCAGCTGTACAAAACTCTAGTGCGGCCGCACTTGGAGTATTGTGTGCAGTTCTGGTCGCCACATTATAAGAAAGATGTGGAAGCATTGGAGAGGGTACAGAGGAGGTTTACCAGGATGTTGCCTGGTATGGAGGGCAGGTCCTATGAAGAGAGGTTGAAGGATTTGAGGTTGTTTTCGTTAGAAAGGAGGCGGCTAAGAGGGGATCTTATTGAAGCATATAAGATGATTAGAGGTTTAGATAGGGTGGACAGTGATAGCCTTTTTCCTAGGATGGAGAAAGCTAGCACGAGGGGACACAGCTTTAAATTAAGGGGTATGAGTTATAGGACGGATATCAGAGGTAGGTTCTTTACTCAAAGAGTGATTAGGGAGTGGAATGCCCTGCCTGCAGCTGTTGTAGATGCGCCAAGTTTGGTGGCGTTTAAGAGGTTAATTGATAAGTATATGGAAGAGAAGGGAATGGTTTAGTTTGGAGGGGCATTGCTTTTTATTTTGGTCGGCACAACATCGAAGGCCGAAGGGCCTGTTCTGTGCTGTATTGTTCTATGTTCTATGTTCTAATCTGCAATATTTTCATGTGATAGTTGTCTGTCCTTCAGTGTCCAACATAATGGGATGGCCCGTTAACACCGTTTGATTCGGCAGTTCTTCACGAATGGGCAAAAGCCAGACATGTGTCCAAGTGTTTCCAAACCTGCCTCGCACCTTCGGCAGGTTTTTGTGGCGGAGGGATTCCCTCCTGACAGGGTCACCCTCGTCGGATACAAGTTACACCGGAGAAGTATGTTGTTTACCAGGCGATGGGATTTCAGCTGATATGCAGCCTTCATCCAACTGTTTGATATTTTATCGTTGTGGTAGTAATGAACTCCCACTCCTTGAGATGTGAGCTGTCTCCATTTGTGGAATTCCCATTCCCTCCACCCTGCATATCTATTCAGTGGCTTGTTGGGACCTGTCTCTTCCGCCGCTAGTGCTGGCAATGCGGCTCTGATCATCGCCGTTTTGTCATTGCCGCCATCTTCTGTTGTTGGCGTGAAGTCTTCAATTTCCCTCAATGCCTTGAGAGACCTCAATTCTGTGATGTTTCTGCCAACGTTCGCAGAACTGGAACAAAGCGCGAATGACTCAATCAGTAGAGGCAGATAGTGCTTCCCATTTTCGGATCACCACAGATGGTATCTGGATCTTGAGCTTGGGAATTCCCAGACCTCCATTCCGAGTCCGTGAATAGAGGATGCCATCTGTTGTGTGAGGTGGAAGGTGCAAGAATTGCTTGACAGCATTGCGGATCAGTTGGTCCAGTTTTGTTAGCGTATTTTGAGACACTTCTGTTAGGATCAGGTGATAATACAGTTTCAGTATGACATGAACTGTGAGCAGCTCCACGCGTTGTCTTGGATGAAGAGCTGCTGCCTGTAGACTGGAGATCCAAGTCTTCAGCCTCTCCTCAGCTTGGGCAGACAGATGGCAGATGGAATTCAATCCTGATAAATGTGAGGTGACGCATTTCGGGAGAAAGAATGTAGGGGGGAGATATATGATAAAGGGTAGACCTATTAAGAGTATAGAAACGCAGAGGGACCTGGGGGTGCAGGTGCACAAGTCTCTGAAGGTGGCAGAGCCGGTGGAGAAGGTTGTGAAGAAAGCATATAGTATGTTAGTCTTTATAGGAAAGGGTATAGAGTACAAGAGCTGGCCTTTAATGTTGCAGTTGCATAAAACGCTGGTTAGACCTCATTTGGAATGCTGCATCCAATTCTGGTCGCCTTACTACCGGAAGGACGTGGAGACTCTGGAGAGAGTGCAGAGGAGGTTTACCAGGATGCTGCCTGGTATGGAAGGGCTGAGTTACGAGAAGAGGTTAGGCAAATTGGGACTGTTTTCCTTAGAAAGATGTAGACTTAGAGGAGATCTAATAGAGGTGTACAAGATTATGAAGGGTATAGATAAACAGGGTTAAGTTTTTCCTAGGATGGACTCAAATAGCACAAGGGGTCACGGGCTTAGGGTGAGGGGGAGTAAGGTATAATTTGGATGCTAGAGGAAGTTTTTTCACACAGAGGGTGGTGGGGGTATGGAATGTGCTGCCAAGTAAAGTGGTGGAGGCAGGTACTCTGGAGTTATTTAAGAAATACTTAGATGGGCACATGAACAGAATAGGAATGGAGGGGTATAGAAAACTGATTTAAAATAGGGATCATGAACGTTGGGAGTCCCTGGGAAGTGTGTAAATAGATGATGATATTGATGTACTTGTTTTTATCCTACAGGTGCTTTGGTCCACCTTGTTGTCTAACGAGGGGCATACACGCGATGGGTCGTGAGAGGACTGCTCTTGGATTTTTTTCGAGAGTATCCTAGTGCTTCACGTCGTTAGTGTACGCTTGACCTGGACCATTTGATGGGCAACACGACAGCTCAGTGACTATCTCTGTGCTGTGCAGATACATGGATTTGGGCCTGTGTCTGTGGGAGTTTGCGCATTCTCCCCGTGCTTGCGTGGGATTTCTCCGGGAGCTCCAGTTTCCTCCCACATCCCAAAGATGTGCTCTTATGCTAATTGGCAAAACAAATTCTTCCTAAATTGTCTCAAATTTGGTTTTTAATCCATAGATCTATAAACATGGACACGGATCGCGGGTAGAGGTGGGAACATTGGGGAGGCGGCACCGGCTCGTTGGGCCGAAGGGCCTGTTTCCCATGCTGTTTTGTTCTTTGTTAGCACTGCTGCTTCACAACTCCAGAGACCTGGGTTCGATTCCCGGCTTGAGTCAATGTCTTGTGGAGTTTGCACATTCTTCTCATGTCTGAATGGGTTTCCTCCCACAGTTTAAAGATGCACGGATTCAGTTATTTGACCATGCTAAATTGTCCGAGTGTCCGGAGATGTGTATATTAGAGGGATATGTGGGGATAGGGCCTGGGTGGGATTGTGTTTGGTTCAGACTCGATGGGCCAGATGGCCTCTTTCAGCACTGTAGTGTTTATATGATTCTATGATTCAATTACTTATTGACAACATGATCCACTTTTCCACACACTTAAATCACACTGTGATTTACCAGGAAATCCTAATGAGATAGAACATAGAACATTACAGCACAGAACAGGCCCTTCGGCCTTCGATGTTGTGCCGACCAAAATAAAAAGCAATGCCCCTCCAAACTAAACCATTCCCTTCTCTTCCATATACTTATCAATTAACCTCTTAAACGCCACCAAACTTGGCGCATCTACAACAGCTGCAGGCAGGGCATTCCACTCCCTAATCACTCTTTGAGTAAAGAACCTACCTCTGATATCCGTCCTATAACTCATACCCCTTAATTTAAAGCTGTGTCCCCTCGTGCTAGCTTTCTCCATCCTAGGAAAAAGGCTATCACTGTCCACCCTATCTAAACCTCTAATCATCTTATATGCTTCAATAAGATCCCCTCTTAGCCGCCTCCTTTCTAACGAAAACAACCTCAAATCCTTCAACCTCTCTTCATAGGACCTGCCCTCCATACCAGGCAACATCCTGGTAAACCTCCTCTGTACCCTCTCCAATGCCTCCACATCTTTCTTATAATGCGGGGACCAGAACTGCACACAATACTCCAAGTGCGGCCGCACTAGAGTTTTGTACAGTTGCAACATGACGTTGCGGCTCCAAAATTCAATCCCCCTACCAATAAAAGCTAAGACTCCATATGCCTTCTTAACAACCTTATCGACTTGACTGCCTACTTTTAGGGATCTATGCACACATACACCAAGATCCCTCTGTTCATCAACACTATTAAGAATCCTACCATTAGCCTATACTCTACACATTTATTATTCCTGCCAAAGTGCATTACCTCACACTTTTCCACATTAAACTCCATTTGCCACCTCTCGGCCCAGCTCTGCAACTTGTCCAAGTCACTCTGCAAACTATAACACCCCTCTTCACTATCTACCACTCCACCGACTTTAGTGTCATCTGCAAATTTACTAATCCATCCTTCAATACCCTCATCCAGATCATTTATAAAAATTACAAACAGCAGGGGCCCCAAAACAGACCCCTGAGGCACACCACTCGTCACCGAACTCCACGATGAATATCTCCCATCAACCACCACCCTCTGTCTTCTATCTGCCAGCCAATTCCTAATCCAATTAGCTAAATCACCCTCTATCCCACACATCTGCATTTTCTGTAGAAGTCTTCCATGGGCCACCTTATCAAACGCCTTACTAAAGTCCATATATACTACATCAACCGCCTTACCCCCATCCACCTCTTTGGTCACTTTCTCAAAAAACTCAATGAGGTTAGTAAGGCATGACCTACCCTTCACGAAACCATGCTGACTATCCCCAATCAATTCATTTCTCTCTAAATAACTATAAATCCTATCCCTAATAATTCTCTCCAATACCTTGACCACAACAGAAGTAAGACTCACTGGCCTATAATTCCCTGGAAGGTCTCTCTTCCCCTTCTTAAACAATGGGACCACATTCGCTATCCTCCAGTCCTCCGGAACCACACCCGTAACCAACGAGGACCTGAAGATCAGAGCCAGAGGCTCTGCAATCTCCTCTCTTGCCTCCCAGAGAATCCTAGGGTAAATCCCGTCCGGCCCAGGGGACTTATCCAACTTCAAACCCTCAAGAATTTCTAGCACATCCTCGATGTTTTTCCTTCTCCAAAAGAGTGCTGCGTCTTTGAAACACTCTTCCTGAAATGGTGGTAGGAACGGGGAGGTGGATGGCGTATAGGTAAGCAAGGAGTTATGGGTATCGTGGATTGGCAGTCTGCACATTGGAGGCTACAATCAAATCAGACATGGTATTACAAAAGAGCGCAGCAGACTCGAGGGGCTGAATGGCCTACTCCTCGCCACACAGTGGTTATCATTGCTGTGTCACAGGTTTGATCCCGGCCTTGGGTGACTGGCTGTGTGGAGTTTGCACATTCTTCCCATGTCTGTGTGGGTTTCCTGCAGGTGCTCCTCTTTCCATTGTCTAAAGATGGGCCTGAGTAAGCTGCTCTTTCAAAGATTTGGTGCAGAATGATGGGCCTCCTTACGGACTGTGTGGAGTCCTGCTCTCCATGTGTAACTAAACTCAGCAGCAGCGAATCAGAACTCAGACTGAGGGAAATAATGAGTCTGATCCTGAAGGTATTGAAATAGAAGCAATGTTAAAATGAAATTTGACTGGCAAATTGGCATTGACTAATCCAAATACTGACTGCTAACTTAGTACAGGAGAATGAGCCATCGACAAAGGTGAAAAATCTAATGTAATCCTTACTGCTCAGAAACTCAAATTACAGAAACAAAACATTTTTCATTGTCAAATTACTGGAATGAAATCTCAGTAAACAGGAGAGGGGAGTTAGATAGGATTTGAGAGATAGTAACACACAGTTACAAGTGGAGTGTGAAGGAGGGGCTGTGCAAGTTGTCAGAGACATACTAATGGAGAATTTCTTCATAGGGTCATCATTGGAATCCACCATGTAGGATTTAAATACTGTAGATTGATCTTTCTATGCCAGGCTCTAATCTGCCTTGTGGAGACTGGCAAACTCTCCAAATGATTTAGTGTCATCAAGACCTGATGCAATGCTGGTAAAGGAGACAGGCTTGTGGGCAATAGGAGGCGACTCAGTGTATTGGCAATCTGGATTCCAGGCTAGTGCTCTGTATGATATTTGTAGATGGGCAGCAGAAAGTCCCAACACTATCTGGATGGAGACAATAACAGGATGCCTTGTCCTGTTGAAAAGTCCCAATAAGAATTTGTGGTTGGTAACGATTGTGAAACGTCTACCGTAGACATACTGATAGAACTTTTCCACATCTAATACACCCCCAACCCTTCTTCCTCAATCTGTGGATACCTTCACTCTATCCAGAAAGGTCCTGGATGCACACACAATGGGCTTCTCCATCCCATCTTTCTAGTGCTGTACAAGCACTGGCCCAACTCTATACAGGGAAACATTGCATATCAGCACAAGTTATTTGTTGGCAGCAAAATGAGCCAACAAGTTAGATTACAACAGCTAATGTTTGACTTTGGTGAAAGTGTCTGCCCGTGGAGCTTCCCAGGACTATCTCTGCATTTTCATAGTGGGACGTGCAAGGGGCCAGCATGGAAGGCAAATTCAGGGTAATCTTTAGAACTTAAGAACATAAGAAATAGGAGCAGGAGTAGGCCATCCAGTCCCTCGAGCCTGCCCTGCCATTCAATAAGATCATGGCTGATCTGTAATGGCTTGTGGGCAATAGGTACCACTTTCCTGCTTTCTCCCCGTAACCCTCAATTCCCTTGTCAATTAAAAACCTATCCACTCTAGACTTGAACATATTCAGTGAGGAAGCCTCCATCACCTCATCAGGCAAAGAATTCCAAAGATTCGCCACCCTTTGCGTGAAGAAACCCCTCCGCAACTCCGATCTGAACCGCACCCACCCCCAACCTTGAGGCTGTGCCCTCTAGTCCTGCTATCTTTGTTAAGCTCTTTCAACCTCTACCCTATCCATCCCCTTCATTATCTTATACGTTTCTATAAGATCCTCTCTCAGCCTTCTAAACTCCAAAGAGTACAAACCTAGCCTATTCAGTCTCTCCTCATAATCCAACGCCCTCATCTCCGGTATCAGCCTAGTAAACCTTCTCTGTACCCCCTCCAAGGCCAATATATCCTTCCTCGAATGCGGCGACCAAAATTGCACACAGTACTCCAACACCCTATACAGCTGCAACAGAATCTCCCTACTTTTATATTCTATCCCTCGAGTTATAAAGGCCAACATTTCATTCACCTTCTTAATCACCTGCTGCTCCTGCAGACTGGGTTTTTGCGATTTGTGCACAAGGACCCCCAGGTCTCTCTGCACCGTTGCATTCTGCAGCTTTTTGCCATTTAAATAGTAGTCCTTCCTACCATTATTCCTACCAAAGTGGATAACCTCACACTTGCTAACATTATACTCCATAATAAGTACCCAATCCCAGGAAATATTTCAACCAAGTGGAGTTCCTGTCTCCTTGATTGTTTTACCTTATCCTGTACTGGGTCTAACCCATTTCCATCTATATGGGAGCCCAAGTAGGATGCTACTTCTCCCTCATTAAGCACACTGCTGTTTTTGAAAATCTCTACAAGACCTTTTTTTAAAGTATGCCAGGTGTTCCTGTTTCAAACATCCCATGACCAGGACATCATCTACCTACACTGCTACTTGGGT
This sequence comes from Sphyrna mokarran, assembly GCA_024679065.1. Lineage (NCBI taxonomy): Eukaryota > Metazoa > Chordata > Chondrichthyes > Carcharhiniformes > Carcharhinidae > Sphyrna > Sphyrna mokarran. Next base: position 68,997 of record JAGIQG010000046.1, read on the forward strand.
TGTCATTGAAGAATGTTCTCCATAACCCATTGGAAAATGGCACGCTGATTGGATGGAAGGGCAAACGAGTTTACTTCTATTGTCCCTTGTTCACATCTATTACTAGGAGGACTCATCCAATACAAACTGGAGATAGATATGGCCCATGTCCAAGTTGGTGAACATCTGGCCACCTTAGAGTTAGTTTAGAGGTCTTTGATTCTGAGCAGGAGTACCTATCGACTTTGGAAAACTGACAGCCTGTTAGTTTATATTCCCTATGAGAAACTTTCTGGACTTAAACAGTCACTACAGGCACTGCCCATTATGCAAATTGCACAGGCTTTATTCGATCTAGGCTTTCAAAACACCCTATTTCAGTATCCAATTTCTCCAGCATGGAGTATGGAACTGGTCTTGCTCTAGATTCAGCGTCTGGATCGATGTTGGTCTTGGATTTGACCTCTTTTATTTTTTCAAGACTTTCTTGGAAACTTCTTCTCACTGGAACGATAGAGGTTGAGTGGCGATCTGATAGAAATTTACAAGATTATGAGGAGCATGAACAGTGTGGATCACCAGAAGCTTTTTTATTCCCCAGAGTGAAGAATCAATTACTAGAGGCCACGGCTTTAAGGGGCGAGGGACAAGGTTTAAAGGAGACGTATGAGGCAGATTTTTTTTTTTTTTACACGAGGTTGTTGGGTGCCTGGAACTTGCTGCCGGGGAAGACAGTGGAAGCAGATACGATAGTAACTTTGTAGGGACAGCTTGACAAATACATGAATAAAACGGGAATGGAGGGATATGGTCCATGGAGAGGGTTTTATTTAAGTCGGACAGCATGGTCGATGCAGGCTTGGAGGATCTAGGGCCTGTTCCTGTTTCTTTGTTCTTTGGAGTTAGCCATTTCCCAGTAATTCTGTAATGATGAGGGCAGCCTTTATTGTGGTGATGTGATTCCATTGTATATCCCTGACTCTGGAAGGAGGAATAGCAGCCTGCTACGGTCAGGTATTGGCTATGGTTTCTTCACTAGGCAGCACACATTTTACCAATTCACCTTGGCTGTGCCCTTTGGCAGTACTTGCAATAATCTGTCTGGATCCGCAACTCTCTGGTATATGTTCCCTTGGGTCATCATTGCCTTTCATTGGCTGTTTCATGGAGTTTTAAAGTCCTCATCTCACAAAGGTTCCTTTAATATCTGGTTTACACAAACCCTCTCTATTGAAGATTGTTTACTCAATGACACTCTCCCCAGTGGGATGACTTTGCTACCTGATGCCCCTTGTAGCTCCTGAGCAGCTCGTCTGCATTCTTCTGACATTAGGTTATTAGAAATATTTGTTGTAAATCCAGACTGAGTTATACCAACAGCTTCTTTTATCTAGTTAGATTATTGATGCTGCAGACCAATCTATATCACCACGTTTCATCTCGAGTCAGCAAGACTTCACAACTGTTCTGCTAATTTTCATCAGCCAGACAAGAATTGGGTGACAGTTTCCCTACAGGTTTCTCAGCCACGTTAAAGTGGTATCTCTGGAGTATAACAGAGGGATTCAGGTCATGGAGGTTTTCCCCCCCTCGGTCTACTACTTCATCAAAAGTTTAAACCAGGATCATGCAGCAAGGTCAAACTTTTTAAAACCATACTGAATGTCAGGATCTCACATGCTGTCAACAATATTACATTTGTTTTTCATCCCCTTCAATGTTGCTAACATGAAATTAGTGATGCATGCTCACTGTACACTGTTATCATAGGGCTCACGTTTCCCAAAAAGAAACATATTTACTTCTAATTACTGAAGAAGCTACGTAACAAGTGGAAGTTGTCCTCAGAGGGGAAAAAATGTTTTTTTTTAAATTCACTCCTCATCGCCAATGCAGTAAGGAGTCCAAAATCCATTTTCCCATCACCAGAAACCATTTATTGAAAATAAGGAAGAGCCTTAATCATGACTTACAGCAAGCAAGTCTGTATCCCAGAACCAGCAGTCTGGCTAAAACCTCCAACAAGCAGGAGGTTTGTACTTCAAAAAGCCACCAGAGAGATCTAATGACCATTTCCCATGTCCTTTATGGCCTCATAACACTCATCTACACAACTCACTGAACCAGGGCTAGGCCTCTGGTTTGATTACAATGGTGGAGTGATGGATGTGTCATGCTATTACCGAATAGATTGAGGTGATCAGCAATGCTGCACTTAACAAGTCTATCACATTTCACACAGCATCACACAACACCACATCCACTCCTCAGTTTAGAGAAGGTACTTCATCTCCAACAGGCTGTGCGCTGAGTCTTATCAACAATGTCATGAGCAAGTGAATCTGCCACAAATTCAGCCTGGTGTTATTTAAGAAATACTTGGATGGGCACATGAACAGAATGGGAATGGAGGTGTATAGAAAATTGATTTAAAATAGGGATCATGAGCCTTGGGAGTCCCTGGGAAGTGTGAAAATAGATGATGATATTGATATATTTGTTTTATCCCACAGGTACTTTGGTCCACCTTGTTGTCTAACGAGGAGCATACACGCCATGGGTCATGAGAGGGCTGCTCTTGGACTTTTTTTCGAGATTATCCTACTGCTTCATGTTGTTAGTGTACGCTTGACCTGGACCATCTGATGGGCAACACGACAGCTCAGTGACTATCGCTGTGCTGTGCAGATACATGGATTTGGGCCTGTGTCTGTGGGAGTTTGCGCATTCTCCCCATGCTTGCGTGGGTTCTCTCCGAGTGCTCTGGTTTCCTCCCACATCCCAAAGATGTGCTCTTAGGCTAACTGGCAAAACAAATTCTCCCTAAGCTGTCTCAAGTTTGGTTTCAGTGCATAGCTCTATTAACATAGACAGGGATCATAGAACATAGAACACTACAGTACAGAACAGGCCCTTCGGCCTTCGATGTTGTGCCGACCAATATAAAAAGCAATGCCCCTCCAAACTAAACCATTCCCTTCTCTTCCATATACTTATCAACTAACCTCTTAAACGCCACCAAACTTGGCGCATCCACAACTGCTGCAGGCAGGGCAAGTGGTCGAAGTGGGAACATCGGGGTGGCGGCGCAGGCTCGTTGGGCCGAAGGGCCTGTTTCCCGTGCCGTTTTGTTCTTTGTTTTTTGTAATCCTGCTGCCAAGACATCCTTGATTGGAGAAATTAAGCTGCTTTGCCTCTTTTTCTAGAGCATTTCAGGAGGCAGTGAGTAGTGAACCACATTTCTGTGTGTCTGGATACACATATAGACCAGTTTGAGTCAGGACAGCAGGTTTCCTCAGCTAAAATCACAGGTAAGATGCCTGAAGCTTGCAAATGTTGTGCGTTTGTTTAAGAAGGGTTGCAGGGAAAAGTCTGGGAAGTACAGGCCAGTGACCCTTACATCTGTGATGAGTAAGTTGTTAGAAAAAAGATAGGGACAATCAGCATGGTTTTGTGAATGGAAAATCATGTCTCTCAAATTTGATTGAGTTTTTTGTAACTAAGAAGGTAGATGAGGGGAATGCAGTTGATGTTATCGACATGGACATTAGCGAGATCTTTGACAAGGTACCACATGGTAGGTTGCTGCATAAGGTTAAACCTCAGATCCAGGGTGAGGTATCTAAATGGATACACAATTGGATTGATTACAGAAAGACAGAGGGTAGTTTTATTTTCAAACTGGAAGTCTGTGATTAGTGATATGCCTCAGGAGTCGATGCTGGTCTACTGCTATTTGTCATTCATATTAATGATTTGGATGAGAATTTAGTAGGCATGGTTAGTAAGTTTGCAGATGATTCCAACATTGCTGGCATAGTGGATACTGATAACAGTTATCTAGCATTGCAACCGGATCTTGATCAATTGGGCTGACGAATGGCAGATGGAGTTCAATTTAGATAAATACAAGATGATGCATTTTGGTCGATTGAACCAGGGCTGGACTTACTCAGTTAATGGTAGGGTGTTGGTGAGAGTTACAGAATAAAGAGATGAAGGGGCTCAAGCTTATTGCTTCTTGAAAGTGGACAGGGTATGAAGAAGGCATTTGGCACGCCTGGTTTCATTATCAGAACACTGAATACAATAGTTGGAATGTCTTCAAGTTGTACAAGACATTAGTAAGGCCACACTTGGAATACTGTGTCCAATTCGAGTCATCCAATTATAGAAAGTATGTTATTAAACTAGAAAGAGTGCAGAAAAGATTTACTAGGATTCTACCAGGACTTGATGGTTTGAGTTGTAAGGACAGGCTGGATAGATTGGGACTTTTTTTCTCTGGAGCGTAGGAGGCTGAGGGGTCAGTTTATAGAGGTCCATAAAATAGAAGTGCACAGATCAGCTCGATAGTCAACATCTTTTCCAAAAGGTAGAGGAAATTAAACTAGAGCACGTAGGTTTAAGGTGAGAGGAGAGAGGCGAGAGATACAAAACGTCCAGGTGGGCAATTCTTTTCACACACAGGATGATGTGTCTCTGCAACAAGCTACCAGGTGTACTGGTAGAGGCGGATACAACTTTGTCTTTTAAAAAGCATTCAGAGAGTAACATGAGCTGTGTATAGAGAGACAGGGGACAGACAGGGGAATTGGCATTAGCTTAGAACATAGAACATTACAGCACAGAACAGGCCCCTCGGCCTTCGATGCTGCGCCGACCAATATGAAAAGCAATGCCCCTCCAAACTAAACCATTCCCTTCTCTTCCATATACTTATCAAATAACCTCTTAAACGCCACCAAACTTGGCGCATCTACAACTGCTGCAGGCAGGGCATTCCACTCCCGAACCACCCTTTGGGTAAAGAACCTACCTCTGATATCCGTCCTATAACTATCACCCCTTAATTTAAAGCTGTGTCCCCTCGTGCTAGCTTTCTCCATCCTAGGAAAAAGGCTATCACTGTCCACCCTATCTAAACCTCTAATCATCTTATATGTTTCAATAAGGTCTCCTCTTAGCCGCCTCCTTTCTAACGAAAACAACCTCAATCCCTCAGCCTCTCTTCATAAGACCTGCCCTCCATACCAGGCAACATCCTGGTAAACCTCCTCTGTACCCTCTCCAATGCCTCCACATCTTTCTTATAATGCGGGGACCAGAACTGCACACAATACTCCAAGTGCGGCCGCACTAGAGTTTTGTACAGTTGCAACATGACGTTGCGGCTCCGAAATTCAATCCCCCTACCAATAAAAGCTAAGACTCCATATGCCTTCTTAACAACCTTCTCGACTTGACTTAACTTAGGGGTTTAAAAATTGGGCCAGCATGGAGAAGCTGGGCCAAAGGCTCTGTTTGCATGCTGTAAATCTCTATGACTCTGTCAAAGGCCATGGCAAAACAAATTGATTTGATGAAAATTGAATATTAATATACAAACTGCCACAGTGAGACCAAAGCATGATTCATAGTGTTTAAAAGCTCCAATCTCACAAAAGCTCTTTAAAATTTGTTTACACAAGCTCCTGAATGGATTTCAGGATTTTGAGACCAGATCTCCAGCTTTCATATCCAGTAAAACCCCAAAAAGCTGCACAGTGAGCGCAGGCGGGGCAAGCCGCCGCTCCCCCCCACCCCGGGCGGGGCGAGAGCGGGGCAAGAGCGGCCGAGCTCTGAAGTATCTGAAAGGATCTCCAGCACTCAAAATTCCCAAACTCTGAGGTTTCTCTCTCCTCATATCTGGGTCTGGTGTTGACTTAAAGGAGGAACATTATTAGTCAATAATTCCATTATCAGTACAGATTGTGATTCCTTGTCTGCTAGAAGATTATCTGGACAGAACTTGCTCTTTGACCATCATGGCACATAGCACAGTGGTTAGCACTGCTGCTTCACAGCTCCAGGGTCCTGGGTTCGATTCCCGGCTCAGGTCACTGTCTGTGTGGAGTTTGCACATTCTCCTCGTATCTGTGTGGTGTTTCCTCTGGGTACTCCGGTTTCCAAAGATGTGCGGGTTAAGTTGATTGGCCATGCTAAGAAATTACCCTTTAGTGTCCAGGGATGTGTAGGTTAGAGGGATTAGTGGAAATAATTTGCAGGGATATGGGGATGGGTCCTGGGTGGGATTGTGGTCAGTGCAGACTCAATGGGCCGAAGAGCCTCTTTCTGCACTGTAGGGTTCCATGATCATTTGTCAATATATCCTGAAAGTTCTGTACTGATTGAAATAATGCATTCTGTATTCCTCCCACTTACCCGATGTTCTTTTCCAGTGAAAATCTTCTTGTATGTTAAAGATAAACTGACTCCATCCACTCCTCCTTCCATCGCCTGCTCTAGTCTGTCCCGGTAGAATTTTGTCATTTGGAACAGTTGGTAATCATCACAGTTTGTCAGGAACTCAGGGATTGTGGGGTTTGGACCTGTGAACACAAATGGAGAAAAATAAACACGTCATTGAGTTTCTATCCATGTTGTTCCACTTCACTTTACAAGAAGCAACAGAAACCCCCTGTGAACCGTATTATCAAACACCTTCTGGGAGCACAGAAACATTCAGTGACAGCATATTGACCTTACTCCTGTAACGAACTTAGCCCCAAATCCATGAAAATCCATTGTTAAAAGAGGCTATCAATTCCAAATAGAAAATCAACATGTTTTTAATTATTCATTGGATGTGGGGGTTGCTGGTAAGGCCTGAGTTTGTTTTCTTCCCTAAACAGAAATCGGAGAGAAACTTACAGATAGTGGTCTTCCCATATATCTGCTACCCTTGTCCCTCAGTGGTGACAGAGGTCGTGGATTGGGAAATGATGAAGAAGCTTTGGTGGGTTGCTGCAGTTCCTCCTGTAAATGATGCATATTGCTATCACTGTGCATTGGTGGCTAAGGGAGTGAGGTGCTGTTCAATTGGGCTATCTGTCCCCATACAACACGAACCAGAATATATTCAGACATGGGCAGATAAGTGGCAGGAAACATTAACACCAGACAACTGTCACAAAATGCGCATTGCTAACAGCGTATAATCTAATAATCTCCCCATAATATTAACAAAACTAGCATCACTGAACCTTTCACTGACCATATTACCTGGATTACCATTGAGACAAAACTGAACTTGACAAGCAATATAAAGTCTGTGTCTATAAGGATAGGTAAGAGGCTGGGAATTCTGCAGCAGATATTTCTCATTTCCTGTTTCCTCAAAGCCTGGTCACTGTTTAAAATGTACAAGTCAGTAAAGTGATGGAATATTCATCTCTTGCCCAGAAGAAACCATCTCCGTTGACATGCAATAAGCTCAACATTATTAACGACAAAACAACCTGTTTAATTGGCAACCACTATAGCAACTTCCAAGCCCATGACCTCTACTTCCGAGCGGGGTGGCATATTTATGGGAACGTGACCACATGAAAGTTCCTGACTTGGAATTATATTCCACTTCTTTTGTCAAAATCCCGGGAATCCTTTCCTAATATACAGTGGGTGTACCTGCACCACACGGACTGCAGAGGTTCGAGTCAGCAGCAGCTCATCACCACCTTTCAAGGGAAGATAAGATGGGTAATAAATGCTGGCCTCACCAACAACGCTCAAACCTCTATAATGAATCTGAGAAAAATACCTCATCTACTTCGTTTAAAATGCTGGAATGAATCTTATCCCTGATTCAACATGAGATTCCTGGAAATGTCTGGCATGTTGTTCTCTAATTTGCTGTAAATTCTGATGCAGATTTGACATATCCCCATTTCCATATCTTTACTGACAATATTATTGTCAGTTTTCACAGGGTCTACATTATTACTGACTACCATCTGTTCTCAAATGTAACCAAAAAATTGTGTTGATTTAATATCACTTGTAAATTTCATTCCATGCTCTCGAAATATATCTTTTTCATTTGTTGCTGTTCTTTCCAGATAACAATATCTATACTAATATTGTTTTGTGTAAAAAGGGTGTGAGGAATGCATAACTATGCTGGACAGTGACTGACAGCAGCAAATTTACTTCAAGTGGGACTTCAGAGCATGGGAGAGGGGTGTGGTATAATAGGAATTATTCTAAGTTAATGAAATGAGCAATCAATTTAAGTTAACTAAATAACACAAGTACCAACAGCAGCATTGATGCTATCTTACATTGTGGAAATGTGGGAGGTTTTGGACAACAAGACGATTCCTAATAAATACATCTGCAGAAAGTGTAAGCAGTTGGAGGAAATCCATATCAGGATTACTGATCTGGAAGCTAAACTGAAGACACTGTGCAACATCAGGCAGAGAGAAAAATAGCCAGACACTTTGTTCCAAAAGAATATAGGGAGAGGGAATGACATTTCATTGTACTAAAGAGCAAGAACAAAAATGTTGACTGCCAAGAACCAGATTGAGGCAGAAGAATGGGTCTAAGACTTGTGTGCTACAATTAACTAAACAGGTAGCAGGTAAAAATGGATAAGTTGATAGTAGGAGTCTTTGCAAGTATTCAAATAGGAAGAGAGTCGGTACAGTTGGTGCTGGCCCTATGTAAAGTGACAATGAGGAGAGACTAGCAGATAATAATGAACTAGCGGATGAAGTGAACATATAATTTGTTGCTGTCTACATTCTAGAGGATACAGAAGCATTCAGTAATAGCTGTAGGACAGCCATTAGGAGAGAAACTTAATGAAGAAGGATTGATACTGAACAAACTGCTAGAGCTGAGGCTGACAGATCTCCAGATTGAGATGGCATTCATCCTTGGATCACAAAGAGATGGTTAATGAGGTACTGGATACATTGGTGTTAATTTCTAAAATTCCCTAGTTTGTGAAATGGTTCCAACAGGCTGAAAACCCATTAAATTTAACCTGTGTATTCAATAAGGGATGGAGGTTAAAAAAGATATTCTAGGCCAGTTACTTCGACTTCTGTCACAGATAAAGCACTCAAATCGATCATTAAGAGGGTTATATCTGGACATTCAGAAAAACTCAAGGGAATCTGGAAGAGTCAGCATGGAAAGGGAAATCATGCCTAATTAATTTACTGGCGTTTTTGTGGGAGCCATACTCCCACACCCCCACTTCCTTCCCTTCAAACAATCACCCAACCTCAAACAGATCATTATCCGCAGCAAACTACACAGCCTTCAGGAGAATAGTGACCACAACACCACACACATTGCTACAGCAACATCTGTAAGAAATGCTGGATCATCAAAATGAATGCCATCATCTCATGTGAGAACACCAACCACCAGATGCTCTGTACATACACGTGCAACTCAGTCAACATTGTCTACCTGATAAGCTGCAGGAAAGGATATCCCTAGGCATGATACATTGGGGAGACCACACAGACAACGGATGAATGAATATTGCTCGACAATCACCAAGCAAGACTGTTCCCTTCCTGTTGGAGAACACCTCAGCGGTCATGGGCATTTGGCCTCTGATCTTTGGGTTAGCATTATCCAAAGGAGAACACATGACAGCACAGAGTCGCTGAGCAGAGACTGATAGCCAAGTTCTGCACACGAGAACATTCTCAACCGGGATTTTGGGTTCATGTCACACTATCTGTAACCACCACGACTTACCTGGGCTTGCAAAATCTCACTAACTGACCCGGCTGAAGACAATGCACATCTCTTTAATCTGTGCTTAACCCTGCCTCCACTCACATTGTCTGTATCTTTGAGATTTGATTGCCTGTGGAGATTCGCATTCCAGCCATTATTTTGTAAATTGAGTTTGTATCTTTATATACCTTGTTTGTGAACTGAATTCCCACTCGCCTGATGAAGAAGTGGTGCTCCAAAAGTTAGTGGCTTTTGCTACCAAATAAATCTGTTGGACTTTAACTGATGTTGTGAGACTTCTTACTGTTCTTTAAAGGATTAGTGGCTCTGTGGATAAAGAGGAATCTGTAGACATGCTACAATGGATTCCAGAAGTCATTTGATGGGGTGTCACATTAAAGTTTTATGGAAAATAAAAGATCACAGTGCAGGTAATAACATAATAGTATTGATAGAAGATTGGCTGGCTGGTAGAAAAGAGTATTTATGAATGGATGCTTTATCTGATTGGCAGGCTGGCGGAATGCTGCAAGCCTCTATGCTGCAGCATCAACTTGTTACAACCTTTATGAATGAAATAGTCGACAGAAACGAAGGTATCAAGGTTAAATTTAAAGGAATACAAACATCGGTAAAAAAGATTCTTGTGAAAAGGATATAAGGAAGTTGTGCATAGGTGAGTAAGTAAAACTGATTATGGAGTATTCTATGGGAAAATGTGAATCTGTTTGTTTTGGCAGGGAGAATAAAATAAGCAGAATTACAAAACAGGAGAATGACTGCAGAATTCTGATGCATTTGGATTTGTGAGTTCTCGTTCATGAGTCAGAAAAAAATAATTTGCAGGTACAGCGAGTAAATAAAAGGCTAATGAAATATCGTCTTTTATTTTGAGGGGACTTGACGATAAAAGGATGTTTCAGATTTATAGGGAATTGGGAAGACCACGTCTCAAATGGCTGATGAACAGCAGATGGAGTTTAATTTAGATTTTGGTGGATTGAACTAGGGAAGGACTTATTCAGTTAATGATAAGGCACGGGGGAGAGTTACAGAACAAAGAGATCTCGGGTTACAGGTTCCTAACTCCTTGGAACTGAGTCACAGGTGGACAGAGTGGTGAAGAAGGCATTCAGCATGTTTGATTTCATTGGTCAGAACACTGAATACTGGAGTTGGGACATTTTGTTGAAGTTGTACAAGACATTGGAAAGGCCACACTTGGAACACTGTCTACAGTTTTGGTCACCGTATTATAGAAAGAATATTATTTAATAAGAGATAGTGCAGAAAAGATTTAAAACAAAGAATAAAGAACAAAAAAGCACGGGAAACAAGCCTTCGGCCCAACATTTCTGCGCCGCTACCATAATGTTCCCACTTCTACCCGTGATCCCTGTCTATGTTTATAGAAATCTGCATTGGTATAAAAATCTGCACTGGAACCAAATTTGAGAGACAATTTAGGGATAATTTGTTTTGCCAATCAAATTTACTAGGATTTGATGGTTTGAGTTCTAAGGAGAGACTGGATAGACTGGGACTTTTTTTCCCTGGAGTGTAGGAGTTTATGGGACATCTTATACAGAGTATAAATTAATGAGAGGCATAAAGTAAAGTAGACAGTCAACAACATTTCCAAAGTATGGGGGGTGGGTAGGAGGGGTTTAAAACTAGAGGGCATAAGTTTTGGGTGAGAGGGGAAATACACAAAACAGACCACAGAGGGTGGTGAGCGTCTGCAACAAGCTGCCAGAGATGGAAGTAGAGTCAGATACAATTTTGTCTTTTAAAAAGCATTCAGAATTTACATGGGTAAGATGGGTATAGAGGGATGTGGGCCAATCACAGGCAACCATGTAACAGGGCAGACTCTTCCTGCTTAGCAAAGATAGCAGGACTAGAAGGCACTGCCTCAAGATTAAGGAGGGGGTGGTTCAGATCAGAGTTGCGGAGGGGTTTCTTCACGCAAAGGGTAGTGAATCTTTGGAATTCTCTGCCTGATGACGTGGTGGAGGCTTCCTCACTGAATATGTTCAAGTCAAGAGTGGATAGGTTTTTGATTGACAAGGGAATTAAGGGTTACGGACAGAAGGCGGGAAAGTGGTACTGAACCACTACACGATCTTATTGAATGGTGGGGCAGGCTCGAGGGGCTGGATCGTCTACTCCTGCTCCTATTTATGTTCTTATTAACTGGGACTAGCTTACTGGTTAACAAAAAATAATGGCATGGACAGCCGGACCGAAGGGCCTATTTCCATACTGTAAACCTCTATGACTCTCTGAATATTATGCACAGTTAATAAGTTCATTATTTAACTAAGATATTAGTGCATTAGATGCTATTGAGAGGAAGTTAACTGGGTTAATATCCAGAAGAAGCTGGTTATCTTATGAGGAAATGCAAGACAGATTGGACTTGTTTCCTTCACAGTCTAGAAAAGTGAGCAGTGACTTAGAACATAGAACATAGAACAATACAGCACAGAACAGGCCCTTCGGCCTTCGATGTTGCACCGACCAAAATAAAAAGCAATGCCCCTCCTAACTAAATCATTCCCTTCTCTTCCATATACTTATCAATTAACCTCTTAAACGCCACCAAACTTGGCGCATCTACAACAGCTGCAGGCAGGGCATTCCACTCCCTAATCACTCTTTGAGTAAAGAACCTACCTCTGATATCCGTCCTATAACTCATACCCCTTAATTTAAAGCTGTGTCCCCTCGTGCTAGCTTTCTCCATCCTAGGAAAAAGGCTATCACTGTCCACCCTATCTAAACCTCTAATCATCTTATATGCTTCAATAAGATCCCCTCTTAACCGCCTCCTTTCTAACGAAAACAACCTCAAATCCTTCAACCTCTCCCCATAGGACCTGCCCTCCATACCAGGCAACATCCTGGTAAACCTCCTCTGTACCCTCTCCAATGCCTCCACATCTTTCTTATAATGCGGGGACCAGAACTGCACACAATACTCCAAGTGCGGCCGCACTAGAGTTTTGTACAGTTGCAACATGATGCTGCGGCTCCTAAATTCAATCCCCCTACCAATAAAAGCTAAGACTCCATATGCCTTCTTAACAACCTTATCCACTTGACTGCCTACTTTCAGGGATCTATTCACACATACACCAAGATCCCTCTGTTCATCAACACTATTAAGAATCCTACCATTAGCCTATACTCTACACATTTATTATTCCTGCCAAAGTGCATTACCTCACACTTTTCCACATTAAACTCCATTTGCCACCTCTCGGCCCAGCTCTGCAACTTGTCCAAGTCACTCTGTAAACTAAAACACCCCTCTTCCCTATCTACCACACCACCAACTTTAGTATCATCTGCAAATTTACTGATCCATCCCTCAATACCCTCATCCAGATCATTTATAAAAATTACAAACAGCAGGGGCCCCAACACAGACCCGAGGTACACCACTTGTCACCGAACTCCACGATGAATATCTCCCATCAACCACCACCCTCTGTCTTCTATCTGCCAGCCAATTCCTAATCCAATTAGCTAAATCACCCTCTATTCCACACATCTGCATTTTCTGTAGAAGTCTTCCATGGGCCACCTTATCAAACGCCTTACTAAAGTCCATATATACTACATCAACCGCCTTACCCCCATCCACCTCTTTGGTCACTTCTCAAAAAACTCAATGAGGTTAGTAAGGCATGACCTACCCTTCACGAAACCATGCTGACTATCCCCAATCAATTCATTTCTCTCTAAATAACTATAAATCCTATCCCTAATAATTCTCTCCAATACCTTGCCCACAACAGAAGTAAGACTCACTGGCCTATAATTCCCTGGAAGGTCTCTCTTCCCCTTCTTAAACAATGGGACCACATTCGCTATCCTCCAGTCCTCCGAACCACACCCGTAACCAACGAGGACCTGAAGATCAGAGCCAGAGGCTCTGCAATCTCCTCTCTTGCCTCCCATAGAATCCTAGGGTAAATCCCGTCCGGCCCAGGGGACTTATCCAACTTCAAACCCTCGAGAATTTCTAACACATCCTCCCTATCCACTACAATACTCCCCAATTTGCAACCCTGTACCTCAGTGCTCTCCATAGCTACATTTCCAGCACTCTGCGTGAATACCGAAGAGAAATATTTATTCAGTGCCTCACCAATCTCTTCAGGCTCCACGCACAACTTCCCACTTGATTGAAGTCTATAAAATCTGGTATTGACACTGAGGACATGGAAAGGATGTTTCCCCTTGTGAGTAAGTCCAGAACTCGGGGACCCTATTTAAAAACAAAGTTGTCTTTTTAGGTCAGAGATGGTGTGTTTTTTTTCTTTCAGGGGGCTGTTGATTTCGAAACACAAATGGATCAGTTATGATCCCACTGAATGGCAGAAGTACTGAAGGTGCCGAATGGCCTACTTCTGCTCCTATTTCAGATGTTCATATGAATTGTTTGTTCTCACTTTTCCACTTATCTTTCCATTGTCCTTGATGGGTCCATGGTACAGACCTTAGGGCCCTTTCTTCTGAAGCTGAGAATGAAAAACCCCACTCCTGTTCCATCCTTGCAGTTTCACATTGACCAGCCTCTTATTTCCCTCCTGACCTGACCCAGAACAGAATAATCCAGATATCACTAACTCATGCTTTGTTTTTTCACTCCAGTGCTTCAGTTTTTAACAGCTTCTCTATGAACATCTTTCCATCTGTGTCACTACTTCAAACCATGGAACTTTTCTGGTCTTTCCTCCTTCTCAAAGACGATCCCACGAGTTCCAGGATTTTCCTTCTTCTGGTATGAGGGAAGTAACTTACCATTTGCGATGTGCTAGGGCTGTAGAAGAATCTGTCCATTCCCCTGACAACAGAATCTCCAATCACTATCACTCCTGTCTCTATGGCCCACGTGTCACACCGTTACTCAGGAACACTCTGCGTCATCCTCTGTTAACCTTACAATGCCCAGATATTGATTGAAAGTTTGAGAATGTCGGGACTCCCTCCACCTATAAATGCAATCTCACTCTGGATTAGGCTTGTTCACCTTTACAACTTGACGATCAGATATGCATTTTTAATCAGTCAAGAGGCTGAATCCTGGAGAAATAACAGGTGAAAGGTCACAATTTTTTTTAAACTCAGCTGGAAAAGTGGGATGTAGACCTCCAGCAGCATTTGCGGATTTTCATGTCTGATTTTTTTTGAAAGTGAGCGAAGCAAAACAGGAGATGGCTTCCAGAGAACCAGCTCTCAAATACTGGCATCCTGATGTTCAAAAAAATGACAACAGACTGCCACCCCACTGAGACAAAGAGCCCTCCCCACACTGAGACAGTGTGATCCCATTCCCTGTCACTGAGGCAGAGAACCACCTCTTGCCTGAGAGACAGAGCTACTTCCAACCCCCAGTGACACAGACAAACTCCCACACCTTTCCCAATTCAAATGAGACACAGATACCATCCTTCATCACAGATTTTCTTCCTTTTACATATATAAAATTCACACATTCTCATGGACGTCATGGCACACATTCTCCTATCCTCTGAGACAGTGCCCTCGACAGTGATGTGGAGCGGGTGGGGACAAGAGTACATACGCTCAGTCTCAATTTTCTCTCTCACTCTCACCACTCCACACAGACACATGGTCACTCTTTCTCACACACCTTCACTCGTTCACACATCCCTTTCGTCACTGGTCACAAATGACAAATATTCTGTCTTTGACCCCAATTCGATTTTATCCTACTGACCTGTCAAGACTTCACCCACCCTGGCCCTTTCACGCCTGTTCCCTCCCACCAGGCTCCAGCCTCACTCAGTTCCCCCACCCAGAGATACCATTGCTTCTTTTATACACCAGTCTTCAACACGCTGTTCACTGCACAACCAATCATAGATTGTTTCTCCCATTCACACTCACTAGTTAGTCAATCAGCAGCAATGGGAGAAAGAAACAACCTCTGATTAGAGCAGCAGCTCCAATCACAATCTTGAATTGGAACTCAACTGTTTGACAACAATTTGAAAACTGCTTCTGGGGCTGAATAGAGGATCTTCACAAATCACACCCGGGGCTGAACTTTGGGTAAACCTGCTTTAGATGGTGCCTCACTCCCACTTTCCACTCAGTCCGTGTCCTGTTCCCTCTTCCTGTGTGAGCAGCAGACAAGACAGAAATTATTTGTTTTTTTTGTGACCCTATCTATGTCCAATCTCATTCTTTTTGGAGATACTGAACATCCTCCCCTGTTTGAGCTTTCAGCCATGATATTGACAGACATTCCCTGACGCTGAGACTCTGTAATAAGGATAATATCAATGTCAGGGGCAGATGTAAATACTAAATCAGAAGCTGAGCGTTAAGATCTTCACTGCTCTGTAAAATATATTTCAGAATGTTACAGTTGCACATGTTACTATGATATTAGTGACAGCTGTTTCACAAAATACCAGTCACCCTCATCAGGTCCCTTGAAAAAGCAACCCTTCACCCTTGCAATCTTCTGCCCCATTTCCACCCTCTCCTCCCTCTCCAAAGTCATTGAACATGTTGTTACCTCCCAAAACTGGGACCATTTTTGCAGGAGCTCCATACAGTCAACTTTGCACCCCGCTGCTGCTGTTAAACTCACAAATATATCCTATCCAACTCTGACAAAAGTCAACAAAGTATCTTCATTCACCCATCTGCAACCTTTAATGAGCTTAACCATGTTATCCTTCTCCAACTCCCGCCTCTTGTTGTGGAGTTGAGTAGAAATGCATCAAAGTCCCCTGGTTCAACTTTATTTTACATCCATAAAGTAATACAACTATTACTTTACATCCAGAGAATCAGTGACATTGCTTTCTCTTGCTACCTCCATACCATTATTGCTATCATTGTCCCTCTTATATTTCTCATCCTTATTTCTATTTCTCAAACAAGATAGAAATTATATTTATATTTTTTTGTGATCCTACCTGTGTCCAATCTCATTCTTTCTGGAAACATCGAACATTCTCCCTTGTTTGAATCTTCAGCCATGATATTGACAGATGTTCCCTGATTCTGAGACTCTATAATAAGAATAATATCAATGTCAGGGTCAGACGTAAATACTAAAATCAGAAGCAGAGCATTAAGATTTTCACTGTGATGTAAGATATATTTCAGAATATTACAACTGTACATGTTACCATGATATAAGTGGCAGCTGTTTCACAAAATATCAGTCACTCGGTAACCTGGCAGCAGGTTCAACATGCAAACTGTGGTATTCAGCTCCATGTTCTCACTGCTCTGAAACTCTGCTTGCGAAATCCAAACCAATTCACACGATGTCTCAGTTCATTCAGCTGTGTTGACCAACCTCACTGTCTCACAGCCTGACAATATCTCAATTTTAAAATGCTCAAAACTAACTTTTCAATCTCTCCATGGCCCCTCTCCTCCTATCTTACAGCAAACAGCAACCCTAGAAGCCAGTGACATCTCTACTTTGCCCAATCTGAAAGTTGTTTATCTTGAGGATAATTTGTCCACAATTCAGGCCAAGTCTTGAGCTCCAGAATTCCCTCCTTAAGCCTCTTGGTTGCTTTACTTTTCCCCTTCTCAGATTCGCCTTAAAAACATTAACAATCTGACTAAAATTAGTCATCTGCCCAGTTGCTCCTTCCAATGTTTTATGTCTTTGTTTCTCCACAGAATTTTTCTCTTGTTGAGTTTCTTGGAACGTTTTGCTACATTTTGCTAAAGATGCTATACAAATGCATGTGGCTCCATATTCTCCACTTGTGTATATATGTCAGTGTCTGTGTCCCTATACCTGTACCCACTAATCAAATTCAGCTGATTTCCTCTCCTTTCTCCAATATGGAAATGGAAAAGTGATTCAGACATTTAATTTCTTCAGATTAGAATCCAAAGTTATTCAACAGCAATAATTTATAACCAAGGTTTAAAACCAGCAATGTAAAATGCAGTTACCTGTTTCATTCTTAATCTCATACAACAACTCAGATTTCTCGTGTGTCTGATTTTGTGAAAAAAAATTCCAAAACACAAATTCATTTTCCCTTTTGGGTGTCTTCAATTTAACACTAAATTTACAATATCATTCTAGCGAGATTCTGTAATACACATCTGGTCATCTGAACAGATCCAGATTTATTCCTCATCTGCCCCAATGACCCAGCCTCGCCCACACTGAGCCACCATCAGTTATTGGGTGAAGCCACAGTGATTTCTAAGACGGCCCCAGAAATTTCTCAGTGCATGGAAATGGCTGCAGTACAGAAGATATCCAGAAGAGCAATGCTGGTGTGCAGCAGGGTGCACTGCATCAAGAAGAAAGATGAAAACAGTGGGATATGTCAGGTGTTGACGGACACACTATGTGAATCATTGCAAATGTTTTAATGCTGTTTGTCACCACTGCAAAAATGGGAACATTTAGCAGAGAACTGTAAGGATGCTAAGAGCAAACTGAAGGCGGAACAAGGAAATTCAAATTTGAAAATGCATCAGTCAGCTACACATCACCTGGGAAGCTCAGAGCAGATACAGGGAGCAAAGGATTCCATATAATTCCATCAGACTTTGGTTAGTAATGGATAAAGAGTGACTCTCGGTTCAATTGGATAAGGGCCAAATGTATACAAATCAGACAGGAACAGGGGAATGTAGATTGGGAGCGGCCCTTTGAAGGCAAATCCATGTCTGGCATGTGGGAAGTTTCTAAAAGACCAATTGATTGAAATGCAGGACCCAGAAAAATGAAGGATAGAAATACCAGAATCCAGGAACCATAGATGACAAGGAAAATTGTAAGTTTAGTCAAAAAAAAAACAGATCTAGGCAACTCGAAAAACTGGCAAAGCCCCTGAGGAGCATAGAGAAAATAGGAAGGGACTGAAACAACAAATTAATAGGGCTAAAAGGAAGGAGGAGAATCCCACGTCCTAGGCCCATGCGTGTATTTAGAGCAGGAGGGTAGCCCAAGAAAGAATAGGCCCACACCTGCAATGGAGAGAAGTTATGCATGGAGTCACAGAAAGGCAGTGAGATTGTTAATGAATGCTTTGTACCCGAATTCATCAAGGAAATGGGTGTGATGGATGTCAAGGCCAAGGATAGATGTGTGAACATTTTAGGGAATATCAATATATTGAAGTCATAGGTATCCTAAATTCCATTTTAAAATAGACAAGTCCCAGGGGGCCAGATGGGATTAGCCCTAGTTTACTGTGGGAGGAAAGAAATAGGGGAGTAAAAAGATATCTTCATATCCTCTCTAACTACGATGAGGATCCAGAGGACTAGAGAATAACCATTGTTGATCCTTGTTTCAGAAAGAAAGTAGGAATAATCCAAGAAATCACTGGAGCCTAACGTCTGTGGTGGAGAAGCCTTTGGTTAGGGTATGTGCACATTTGGAAGAAATTGATCAGCTTGTGTCAGATAGCATGGTTTTTATAGGGGAAAGTCATGTCTCACCAACTTGATTGAGGTTTCTGAAAAAGGAATAAAGATAATTGATGAGGGAAGGTCTGTGGATGCAGTGTTTATGGACTGTGGGTAAGGTATTTGATAAGATCCCACATGGCAAACTGAAATCACAGGCAAATTGGGTGGGCTGGCTCGATGGAAACATCACTGGCTTGGTGATAGAAGACAGAGGGCAGGATGTTACGGCTGCACTCGTCCCAAAACCATAAAATCCAACCCGAGGTCAACGGCCCTTTCTATGGGCCACCCCTTGGCTTTCCGATTCCCATAGTGGGCAGAAGGGGAAAATTTGCCCCAGAGAGCAACAGGGAAAGGGTATTTTCAGAATGGTGACGTGTAACTGGTAGTGTCCTGCAGAGACCAGTGCTGGGATCTGTTTTGTTTGCAGGTGGCCTGATTATTAAGTTTGCAGTTGACACGAAGATTGGTGGAGAGGGTAATAGTGCTGAGTTTACAACAGGATATAGATAGATTGGAGTCTTGGGCACAGAAATGGCAAATGAAATTTAATCTGGATAAATGTGTGTTTTGGAGGATCAAGTTTGTGAACAAATTGTACAGTAAATGGCAGAACCCTTTGGAACATTATGACAGAGGGATCTGGGTGTGCAGGTCCACAGTTCCTTAAAAATGGCAACATAGGCGACCATCGTTATTGAGAAGACAGATAGCCAGGGCACTGAGTACAAGTGTTGGCGTCTTCTTCTCATCCTTTAACTTTTCACATATTTGTAGAAGGCCTTGGGATTCTCCTTAATCTTACCTGCCAAGGCCTTCTCATGACCCCTTCTGGCTCTCCGAATTTCCTTTTTAAGTTCCCTTCCACACACCTTATACTCCTCTAGATCCCCTAGCTCTCTGAACCTTTTATATACCTTTTTTTTTCTTCCTAACTAGGTTCACCACTACCTTGGTGCACCACGGTTCCCGCGTCCTACCAGAACCTCCTTGACTCCTCAGAACGTTGTCTTGCAGTGCCCCAGACATTCCTTGAAAATCCGCCTCTTTCCTTCTGTACTCTTCCCCAAGAACACCTCCTTCCAGGTGTAACGTCCAATTACCTGCCTAATGTTTTCATATTTCCCCTTACTCCAGACATACACCTTCTTAGCCTGCCTGATACTATCTCTTTCCATCGCTATCGTAGAGAGATAGAATTATGACTCCATTCCCAAGATGCTCACCTGATATATCTGACACCTGCCCTGGCTCATTAGCAAGCACCAGGTCAAGTACAGCCTCTCCTCTCGTAGGCTTTTCCACGTACTGTCTTCCTGAACACACGTAACAAACTCCACACCATCCAAATACCTTACCCTTGGGATATTCCAGTCGATGTTTGGGAAATTGAAATCTCCCATCATGACAACCCTGTTATTTCTACATCTGTCTGGGATCTGTTTCCCTATCTGCACCTCAAGTTCCCTGTTGCTATTGGGCGGCCTATAGAATACACCCAGCAAAGTTATCGAGCCTTTGCTGTTCCTAACTTCCAGCCACAGAGACTCTGTAGACATTCCCTCCCTGTCTCCTACCTCCTCTACAACCATGACACTGTCCCTGATCAACAGTGCCACGCCACCTCCTCTTTTGCCCCCAACCCTGTTCCTCCTGAAACATCTGAATCCCGGCACCTGAAGTACCCAGTCCTATCCCTGAGACAACCAAGTCTCTGTAATGGCCACCACATCACACTCCCAAGCAGCAATCCACGCCCTAAGCTCATCTACCTTATTTACTACACTCCTGGCATTGAAATAGACACACCTCAGCTCTTCGGTCAGGATATTTCCCTTTTCCACCACCTGCCTAATCCCTCAGAGTGCCTACAGTCCTTCCCTACCTGGGAACTAACCTCCTTTCTCGTTTTCAAATTACTGTGATGAAATCTCGATAAAGAGGAAAGGGGAATTAGATAGGATTTGAGAGACAGTAACACAGTTACAAGTACGGTGTGAAGGAGGGGCTGTGTGAGATTTCAGAGTCACATTAATGGACAATTTCAGACTGAAGTTTACAGGAATGGTTCAAACTCATTGACTGGTAAACTAGAATAATGGGAATTTTAAATTGAAAATATCTGAGGATTGGAGGGTCATCACGAGTACAAAGCGATATCTGGAGTCTGACGGGGAACACAGTAAAAGCAGCAGAATCTGAGTAGCTGAAGATAAAGGACAATGTGGGAGGCCCAACAGCAGAACATTGGAACAGAGGAATCGGGGGGTAACAAAAATATAGATTCAGATTCAGCAGGAGCTGTGCTGAGGTTGGACTAGAAACTTGTATTGTTACATTCAGAGAATAAGAATATTTCTGCGCTGACAATTATTCAGGAAATGGAGTTTAGCTTGATTCTGAACACTGAAGTCACAGATAGTCTGGCTGGGAATGGAATAAAATCATGTGGCGAGGAGATGGAGTTTGTGCTAGAGGTAGCAGACAATGGTGTTTTTTTTTCAATGTTTAAGAAGGGAGTAAATTACTTTCCCAGAGCACAGTGACACTAAATCACAAAAGGAAAGAATCCAATTATATTATGTTCCCTCATGAAGACTGACTTTTCACAGTGAAAAAATAAAATCGGGCAGCATTCTTTTTAACACGATTCCAGCTTCTATTCTGTAAGATTCTGAGACTATAATGATTGAAAGAAGCCCAACATGTGTGCATCCAGGACCTTTCTGGATGAAGAGTGAGATTGAGGAAGAAGGGTTGGTGGTGTGTTAGATGTGGAAAAGTTCCATCAGTTTGTCTATGGCAGACATTTCACAATCGTTACTAACCACAAATTCTTACTGGGACGTTTCAACAGGACAAGGCATCCTATTATTGTCTCCATCCAGATACAGTGTTGGGCCTTTCTACTGGCCGCCTACAAATATCCACTAGCCTGGAATCCAGATTGCCAATACACTGAGTCACCTCCTATTACCCACAAGCCTGTCTCTTTACCAGCACTGCATCAGGTCGTGATGACACTAAATCATTTGGAGAGTTTTCCAGTCTCCAAAAGACAGATTAGAGCCTGAGCATACAAAGATTAATCTACAGTATTTGATCCTACGTGATGGATTCCAATGATGACACAACTTCCTAATGCTGTAAAAGCACCGGCCCAACCCCGTACAGGGAGACGTTGCCTGTCAGCATAAGTTATTTGTCGGTAGTAAAATGGCCTGCAAGTTAGGTTATAATAACTAATGATCGACTTTGGTGAATCTTCCCAGGACCGTCTCTGTATTTTCATATTAGGGCATGCAAGTGAGCCAGCATGGAAGGCAAATTCAGGATAATTTTTCTATAATAAGTAATCAATCCCAGAAAAAAATTCAACCCTGTGGAATTCCTTGGAGCTTCCTTGATTGTTTTTACCTTACCCTCGACATGGTCTAACCTGTTGCCATCTATCTGGTAGCCTAACTAGGTTATTTTAGCTGCTTGGAAGATCATTTCTCCCTCATCAAACACACTCCCGTTTTTGAAATACACCAGGTGTTCCTGCTCTGAAGCCCCCATAACCAGAACATCAGCTATCTATATTGCTAGTTGGGTTGCCCTTGAAGAATGTTCTCCATGACTCATTGGAAAATGGCACACTGGTGAGATCGAAGGGCAAGGGAGTTTACTTCTATTGTTCCTTGTTCACATTTCTCATATTTCTAGGAGGACTCATCCTAGCTGAAGAGAGACATGACCCATGTCCAAGATGGTGAACATCTGGCTACCTGTTGAGTTAGCATAGAAGTCTTTGATTCTGAGCAGGAGTACATATCGAGTTTGGAAAACCAGCTGAGAGTTTATAATTCCGATGACAAACTGATTTGCCAGACTTAAGCAAAAAAACAACAACTACGGGCACCATCCATTATGCTGCCTACCAATCTATCGTGACAATTCATCGCGGGGCAGCATGACTTCACAAATGTCCTGCTAATTTTCATCATCCAGACAAGAAATACATGACAGTTTCCTGAAAGGTTTCTCAGCCATTGAAATAGTATCTCTGGAGTATAACAGAGGGATTTGGGTCATGATGGTTTTTCCCTTGGTCTACTACTTCATCAAAAGTTTAAACCAGGGACATGAGGCAAGGTCAAGCTTTTGAAATCATACTGAAAGTCAGGGCCTCGCATGCTGTCAACAATATTACATTTGTTTTTCATTTCCTTAATGTTGCTAACATGAAAATAGTAAAATATGCACTCTGTACACTGTTATCATAAGTTTCAAGTTTTCCAAAAACAAACATAGGTGCTTTTCATTACTTAAGAAGCAAATTGACGAATGGTGGTTGTCTGCAGAGATTTCTCATCACCAATGCAGTAAGTCTCCAAATCCCTGGATCATGCTGCCAGAGGTTGACGCAGGCAGATTAGCAACATATAAGGGTATCTCGATGGGTACATGAATAGAGAAGGAATACAGACCGAGTAAGGCAGAAGGATTTTTTAGTTCAGTTAGTGCATCATAATCAGCACAGGTTTGGAGGGCCAAAAGGCTTGCTCTAGGAGCACTCTTACAACATGGTTAATGTGAGTGAGGAATACGTGAAACCTACCTACGCAATAGTGGAGGTGGTGGAAAAAAAACCAAGATAGTGGTGGACATGGGAGTTCCTGTGTCTGTAAACAGTGAAAAGACAACAAGACAACCTTATTCAAACAGGGTCAAACTTCATATGTACACCAGAGAGCCCATATCATTGCTTCCGGTGTTAGAAGTGGACATTGCACACAACAGAAAAGAAGAACACACATTGTGGTAAAAGGGAAGGAGCCTTATCCATAGGAAATGTTTCAATTCGAATGACAGATTCCTCAATCCTGGGGCAGGCCATTTAGCAGAGTTAACAAGCAATTTCAATACGGGTGTTGGAAATGTTCAAATAACTGCATTTTCATTAGACAATATATTTTCTGTCTGGGGTTTGGTTTTATTCTGTCTGTAAGACAGATATTGGCCACTTTCTCCCCAACCTAAGGATGAATGTGCCAAATCAGTGTGTGTATTAAAACTGTAACAATAACATCCTCGGGGTTATAAGGCTGTTAAATGTCCCTGTTCAGACAAGAATCACCAGATCTATTCAATGTTGAAGCTACCTCTATTTAACCTAAAATCACCCAGATACGCCCTGCTAAAATGCTGTGCATTAGGCCTAGAATCAGAAATGGTCAGTTATAATGCTGCCTGCATTCAAACTAGAATCATCCAGAAATACTCAGTGTTATAATGCTGTGTCTATTCAGACTAGAATCACCCAGATATCCTCAGTGTTATAATGCTGTGTCTATTCAGTGTAGAATCACCCAGATATCCTCAGCATTATAATGCTGTGTGTATTCAGACTAGAATCACCCAGATATCCTCAGCGTTATAATGCTGTGTCTATTCAGACTAGAATCACCCAGATATCCTCAGTGTTATAATGCTGTGTGTATTCAGACTAGAATCACCCAGATATCCTCAGTGTTATAATGTTGTATTTATTTAGTATCGAATCACCCAGATATACTCAGTGTAACAACGCTGTTTCTATTCTAATACCGTTCTCTCTCTCGTGTTATTGGTAGGCTGGTGTGTGTTGCCGGCTGTGACATTCTGTGTACAGATGTTCAGCGCTAGCCTCAATGACACATTGATGCTTTCCATGTCAATCATCTCCCTCATCCAATGAGTCTCAGTTCTAATTATGCTCACTGATGGCCACTGAATTAAAGTCATGATGTAGAGACGCTGGCGTTGGACTGGGGTAAACATTATGAAGTCTGCAACATCAGTTTTAAATCCAACCGATTTATTTGATAGTAAACTCGCAAACTTTCGGCTTTATAACCTTCGTCAGGTGTATGAGGTGCTCTGGTCTCTGTGAATTGTCTGTACTGACGTGTGTGCTTTTGGAGACCAGAGCATCTCATTTGCCTGACGAAGGCTATAAAGCCGAAAGCTTGCGAGTTTATATCAAATAAATCGGTTGGATTTAAAACTGGTATTGCAGACTTCTAACACTGAATTAAATCCAGGAAATATTGGAGAGAAAAGCAAAGCAAAACAGAGACCATGGTTCAGCGAAAGAGAGGAAGAATTAAAGCCATAGAGAAAATGGTTCAAGGAGAGAGACTTCTTCCTTTCCCTGAAAACACCTGGTGACTGACTCTCTCCCTATCTCTTCAATCTTCCCCATTCACTTTTCCCGTTCTCCACTGCTCTGACCAATATGTGGGACAAGATACTTTTCATTGATTAGACTCTGCTCCAACATCAACAGGAGTTAATTGAGAAACCTCACCCCATCAACGAACCACACCAGGTATTTACAAATCTATAGGAACAGAACTAAGTGAACACTTCTGAGTATTTGCACTTTCATTCAATGAGATTATTGTTCATCTGTTAGTGAACACAATCTACCAGATTGACAATTCACCAAATATCCACTGCTCCGTTAGTTCAAAATTATTACAAATTTCAGAAACCATAAATTTGTACAAATGTTTTTTGTACAACCAGTGCAACCGACAATTCATTCCTCCTCCACCACTCACTACATTTCAACCTCTACCTTGTTCTACCCCTCACCCCATCCCTTCTCCTCTCCTCTTCCAACCGTATCCCTCCTCCCTCCATCTATCCATCATTCCTCCCAGGGGCACTGCACCTGCTGACACAGGAAAGCCCTCTGCTCTTTGCTAAAACGAGAGGGGGCATTTCTGTAAGGTGACTTAAACTGTGGACTGTTGGCAGAATCCAGAGACTAAGATGCCAGTGATATTCTGCACCTTGCAGTCAACATCTTAATCAATCAACAAATTGAGAGATCAATTAAAATGCAGCATCATAAAAATGAACTGAATCTCAAAGGAAACAAATAACAAAGAAAAATATGATGAAAGGGTTTAAAAAACATACTCTGATTCCTGCAATGCCCACCACATAAGAAAAAACCTGTAAGTTGCCAGCAGAGATCATGTGCTCCCTTTCACCTGGCAGTAGATGGGTAAACAATTGGGATGAATGGCCCACTCATCTTGAATCTATTATTGGCCAGCTTGGCCAAGCCCTGGAGCAGGAACATGAGGAGTTTCTCTTCCATTCCCATCTCCCTCCATAACGGGTGCCCAAAGATTTGCACTTAGGGCTCAAATGCCACCAAAAGATAAAGTTACAGATTTTTCAGGGAACTAAAAGCCTTTGACAACTTATACATGTGATCTATGGACTCTATGAGGCTGCAAAAATCAGAACATCTTTGGTCTATGAACCAACTCAACCCGTGACTGTATGGTGTTGCTGCATGCAACACTAGGTCCTGATAATAAGGGGGAGGACTCACGCATAAATGGCCATCCACTGGGGAAAATACCCAGCAAATGGCAACAAGGCATGCCAGGGTGTGTCCAAAGGCAAGGAAAAAATTGCACAATTGAAGCCCAGAGAGAGCAAAAGGGTGGTGAGGGGATTTCCATGAGGCACAAACACTCTGGATGTCAGTCCGTCTCTCTTTCTCTTTAGAGATAAAGTTTAGGATTTGGGCTGCTGTGAATGTGCAAATATCCTCGTATTCAATCAAACTCTCAGTCAGTTTCCTTGCATTTGCTGAATGTGCGGCTGTAAGAGAATATAGTTCCATGTTCTGCAAGTGTTGATACCGGGCCCAGACTGATATAAGAGATATCCGCTGCTGTGTTTACTCATAACAGTTTAAATGGTGTTTACACAAGGCCTGGATTGTAATAACTGGGATCTTTCTATGAAACAAAATCATCCAATTGCCGCAGTTCAGAAAGCGGCCATTCTGTCCATCCAGCCACACCCAATTCCAGCGTTTACGTCCCGTTAACCCCCCAACACTGAGCAGTAACTCAGCATGGCAATACTATTCATATTTGGACAGTGTTAGGAAAGGTCCCCGCCCCCAGACCCAGTGGGGACAGTGTCCAGACCCCGCCCCCAGACCCAGTGGGGACAGTGTCCAGACCCCGCCCCCAGACCCAGTGGGGACAGTGTCCAGACCCCGCCCCCAGACCCAGTGGGGACAGTGTCCAGACCCCGCCCCCAGACCCAGTGGGGACAGTGTCCAGACCCCGCCCCCAGACCCAGTGGGGACAGTGTCCAGACCCCGCCCAGACACTGATCCCAAACCCGGGGTCTCTCTGACCCTGAGAGGCCGCAGCACCGACCCTGAGCCCCCACCGAGCCGCCTCACAGTCTAACTGATCGTCCCCCCCACCCGGCTCTGTTAATATTATACAGAGACACGCTGTATTTACACAGTAAATCACCATTTTAATCCTGAAGCTGAATATTGAAGTTGAACCTTTTCCTCGGCCGTTAATTCCTTACCGTTATTCACAAACCCGGAAATCCCCGCGCTGACAAACAGCACTGCGCCTGCGCGCACTCTCCCAGTGTGGGGCGGCGGCCGCTGGATTCCCGCTCGCCGATTGGTCAGATCCAGGTCACGTGACGTAACATCTCCCCGCCCCCGCCGCGCGCAGAAACTGTTTAACGGCCGCTCCCCAACACGTCACTGAGTAGGCGGGATCTCACTTGTCAGCATTTCCCATTGGTTCATCCCGCTGTCCATCAGATGAAGACAGCCAATAGGATCCCGCTCCAGCAGAATGATTGACAGCTGGTCTGGGTGGTCAGGTTGTGATGGGTCAGTGTCCTGTCTGGAGAGAACAGTCATGGTGTAGATGGTGTGGTCAGACTTCTTACTGGAGATAACTGCTGTTCAACCCTCTCTCCACTCACACTGTCTGCACCTTTAACACCTGGAAAGATCCACATTCCAACCATTATCCTGTAAATGGAGTCTGTGCCTATAATATACCCTGTTTGTGAACACATCTCCCACTCACCTGAAAAAGGAGCCACACTCGGAAAGCTGGTGCTGCCAAATAAACCTGTTGGACTGGAACCTGGTGTTTGTGAGACATCTTACTGTGTCCACCCCAGTCCAACACCGGCATCTCCACATCAGGATTGTGGTGAAGCAGCGACTCGCTGTGGATTCGCTGCCATTGAGGACAATCCCAGGAGCAAGAGGCAGCTCCTTCCATCCTCAAGAGCAGCATTCGCACCATCCCACTTTCTCTCCCATTTGGGCAGCACCACAAACAGCTTCTTGTTATTTCTCCCATTGCCTGCACCCATGGGTGCTCTTGGTGCTCCCATTCCAGCATCTTTCCTCTTAATGATGGGGGAATGAGGCTCTCTTAGCCCAGAATAACATCCAGCAGCACCGATAACTCCCAGCTTCCATACACTTATCACTGTAACTCCGGGTGCTTTCTACTCATGTTCCCTCTGTGGACAATTCCACTCAATGCCTCATATCTGGATCATTCTGGGTGGTTTTCTGTACTGGTTAGCAGTGACCAAAACTTTATCTTCTTGAGTGAAATGCATTATCTTCACATTCTAGTGGGAAATCATGTGACAATAAGGAGCAATTTAACATGGCCAATCCACCTAACTTGTACATCTTGGGACACTAAGGGGCAATTTATCCACATCTTGGGATGCTAAAGTTAATTTAGCATGTTCAATCCACATCTTTCACACATCTTGGGACACTAAAGGAAATTTAGCATGGCCAGTCCACCACTCGTGCACATCTTGGGCACTAAGGAGCAATGTAGTATGGCCAATCACTTCTTGTACACTTCTTGGGACACTAAGGGACAATTTAGTACATCCAATCCCATTAACGTACATTCTTGGGACACTAAGGGGCAATCCATCTCACCACCACACCTGAGAACACGAAGGGACAATTTAGCATGGTCAATCCACCTCTCATAAACATCTTGTGACAGTAAGGGGCAATTGAGCATGGCCTACGCAACTCTCATATATGTATTGGCAATTTATCATTGCCAATCCTCCTAACTTATACATTTGGGACACTAAGGGGTAATTTAGCATAGCATATCCACCGAACTTACATACCTTGGGTACTAAGAGGAATTTAGCATGGCCAATCCACCTAACTACACATCTTGGGACACTTTAGTGATTTTAACATGTCCAATTCTCCTCTCATCCACATCTTGGGATGCTAAAATTAATTTAGCATGGTCAATCCACATTTCGTACACATCTTGAGACACAAAGTGGCAAGTTACAATGGCCAATCCACCCAATTGATGCATCTTAGTACATTGTGAATTTGGCATGGCCAATTGATCGAATCTACAAATCTTGGGACAGTCAGGGGCAATTTTGCCTGGCCAATACACCTAACTTGCACATTTTGGGACTCTAAGCTACAATTTAGCTTTGCCAATCCACCTAAAGTACAATTCATGGGACAGAGGGCCAGTTTAGCATGGCCAATCCACTTCTCAATCACATCTTGGAAGATAGAGGTGCAATTTAACATTGCCAACTCAACTCTCGTACCTACCTTGGGACACTAAAGGACAATTTAACATGGCCAATCCATCACTCGTACTCATTTTAGGATACTAAGGGGAATTTAGCATGGCCAAAGCATCTAACCTATACATCTTGGGCACAAAGCAGCAGTTTACCCTGGCCGACCCACCTCGTACACATTTTGGCACACTAAGATGAATTTAGCAAGGCCAATCCACCTAACCTACACATGTTGGACAGCAGGGCAATTTAGCCTCGTCAATACACCTAACTTGCACATCTTGGGACTCTAAGGCACAATTTAGCATCGCCAATCCACTTCTCAATCACATCTTGGAAGATAGAGGTTCAATTTAACATTGCCAACTCAACTCTCGTACCTACCTTGGGACACTAAAGGACAATTTAACATGGCCAATCCACCACTTGTACAAATTTTAGGATACTAAGGGAAATTTAGCATGGCCAAAGCATGCTAAGTACACTTTTTAGGAAAGAGGGACAACTTAGCACGACCAATCCACCTCTCATACACATCTTGGAACACTGAAGGACAATGAAGATTGGCCATTCCACCTCTTGTACACATTTTGGGACATGAGGGAGCAATTTAGCATGGCCAATCCACCAGTTGTAAACATCTTGGGGTACTAAGGGACAACTTAGCACCGCCAATTTACCAAACCTATTCATCTTGGAACATTAAGGCCAATCTGCCTAACCTACAGATCTTGGAACAATAAGGGGCAATTTAACATGGCCAATCCACCAGTTGTACACATTTTGGGATACTAAGGGGAATTTGGCCTGGCCAAAGCACCTAACCTATACATCTTGGGACACTAAGGGGATTTTACCATGTCCAATTCTCCTCTCATCCACATCTTGGGACGCTTAAGTAAATTTAGCGTGGTTAATCCACTCTCGGGTCACGAAGCGGCAATTTACCAGTCCATCTAACCGACACATCTTGGGACACGAAGGGGCAATTTAGCCTTACCTGCGCACCTCTCATATTGGCACACTAAGTGGCAATTTATCATTGCCAATCCATCTAACTTACATATTTAAGACACTAAGGGGCAATGTAGCAAGGCCAGTCCACCTTATCTATACACCTTGGGATACTAAGGGACAATTTAGCAAGGCAAATCCACCTAACTTAATCATCTTGTGATAGTAAGGGACAATTTAGCATGACAAATCCACCTACTTAACACATCTTCGGACACCAAGGGCCATTTTAGCATGGCCAATTAACCAAACTATACATCTTTAGACACAAGGGCATTTAACATTGCCAATCCATCTAACTTACACATCTTGGGACACTAAGGCAATTTTAACATGTTCAATTCTCCTCTCATCACATCTTGGGACACTAAAGTTAATTTTAGATTGGATTTGGCCAATCCAACTCTCGTGCACATCTTGGGACATGAAGAGGCAACTTATCATGGCCATCCCATCTACAGCTTGAAACACTAAGGGGCAATTTAGTGTTGCCAATCCCTCTAACCTATATACCTCAGCATGGCCAATCCACCTAACCTACACATCTTGGGATCCTATGGTGCAATTGGCCAATCCACCCAACCTATACACCTTAGGACAGTAAAGGGCAATTCAGCCTGGCCAATTAACTGAACCTACATATCTTTGGACACTAAGGGTATTTTAAATGACTAAGGGGATTTTAACGGGGGGGGGGGACCCCCCTATTTGACAGGGGGGGACACCTCCTAATTGACAAGAGGGGGACACTCGAATTGACGGGGGGACACTCCTAATTGACAGGGGGGGACAGCTCCCTAAATTGACAGGGGGGGGAGCACACTACCTAATTGACAGGGTGGGTACACTAGTAACCTCCTAATGACGGGGTGGGGGGGGGGAAGAAAGAAACCAGACACTCCTAATTGACAGAGGGGGGGCACTTCCTAATTGACAGGGTGGGGATCTCTATTGCCCAGGGGGGGGCACTCCTAATTGACCGGGGGTGGGACACTCCTATTGACAGGGGGGGGGACACTCCTAATGACGAGGGGGTGTACAACTCTAATTGACAGGGGGGGGGGGCACATCTAAATGACGGGGGGGGGGACAGCCCTAATTGACGGGGGGGACGACAGTCCTAATTGAACAGGGGGGGGGACCGTCCTAATTGACCGGGGGGACACTCCTACTTGACAGGGGGGGGGGACACTCCTACTTGACAGAGGGGGGGGGCACTCCTAATTGACAGGGGGGGGACACGCCTAATTGGACAGGGGGGGGGGAAAACTCCTAATTGGAACCGGGGGGGGACACTCCTATTGATAGGGGGGGGAACACTCCTACATTGACAGGGGGGAGACACTCCTAATTGACAGGGGGGGAGACACTCTAATTGAACAGGGGGGGGGGGACAGTCTAATTGATGGGGGGGGAAACACTCATAATGACCAGGGGGGGGGACACTCCTAATTGATGGGGGGACACTCCATTGACAGGGGGGGGGGGGACAGTCCTAATTGATGGGGGGGGACACTCCTATTGACAGGGGGGGGGACACTCCTAATGTGACAAGTGGGGGGACCCTCCTATGATTTAGGGTGGGACACTCCTATTGACGGGGGTGGCCACTCCTAATATGACGGGGGGGGGGGGGACAGTCCCTAATTGACAGGGGGGGGATCACTCCTCATTGACAGAGGAGGGGGGGGGCAACACTCCTAATTTACAGGGGGGGGCACTCCTAATTCCAGTTCTCATACACATCTTGGGACACAAGGTAACATTAGCATGGCCACATGCCACACATCTTAGCACATTATGGGGAATTTGGCATGGCCAATCCACCTATCCTACACATCTTGGGACACTAAGGGGCAATTTAACATGCCCAAATTTACCAACCTACACAGCTTTGGACACTAAGGGTATTTAAGCGTGGCCAATCCACTTAACCTACACATCATTGGACACTAAGGGGATTTTAACATGTCCAACTCTCCTCTTATCCACATCTTGGGGTGCTAAAGGAAATTTAGCCTGTTCAATCCACATCTTGCACACATTTTGGGACAGGAAGCAGCAATTAAGTATGGTTAATCCATCTCTCATGTAATCTTAGGACATTTAAGGAAATTTAGCATGGCCAATCCATATTGTGGGACACAAAAGAGCAAATTAGCTCCCCAAATTCCCCCTAACCAACACGTCCTGGTACACTAAGGGACAATCAACCTAACCTAAACATCTTCAAACCCAAAGGGCAATGTAGCATGACCAAAACACACCTTGTATACATCTTGGAACATGAAGTGGGTGATTTAGCATGTCCAAAACCCCTAACATACACGTCTTGGGACATTAAGGGGCAATCCATCTAACGTACACATCTTCATACAGAAAGGGACAATTTAGCATGACCAGTCCACATCTTGTACATATCTTGGGACACTTAATTTAGCCTGCCCTCCACACCTGTCATGCACATCTTGGCACACTAAGATGAATTTAGCATGGCCAATCTACCTAATCTACACATCTTGGGAAATTCAGGGGCAGTTTAGCAGCCAATCCACCTAACTTGCACATTTTGGGACGCTAAGGCGCAACCTAGTATCGCCAATCCATCTAAAGTAAACTTCTTGGGACAGAGGAGCAGTTTAGCATCACCAATCCAAATAACCTACACATGTTGTGATACTCAGGGGCAATTTAACATTGCCAATTGACCTGTCATACACATCTTGGGACACAAAAGGGCAATTAAACATTTTGGGATACTAAAGGGAATTTAGTCTGGCCAATCCACCTGTCGTGGATAGTAAAGTCTGAGGGGTGAGGGGTCAGGGATAGTGAGGTATCAGGGATAGTAAAGTCTGAGGGGTGAGGGGTCAGGGATAGTGAGGTATCAGGGATAGTAAAGGCTGAGGGGTGAGGAGTCAGGGTTAGTGAGGTATCAGGGATAGTAAAGGCTGAGGGGTGAGTGTCAGGGATAGTGAGGTATCAGGGATAGTAAAGTCTGAGGAGTGAGGGGTCAGGATAGTGAGTTATCAGGGATAGTGAGGGGTGAGGGGACAGGGATAGTAAGGTATTAGGGATAGTAAAGTCTGAGGAGTGAGAGGTCAGGATAGTGAGTTATCAGGGATAGTGAGGGGTGAGGGGTCACAGTTGGTGAGAGAAGTAAGGGGTGATTGGTCAGAGATGGTGAAGGGTGAGAGGTCAGGAATGGTGAGGGGTCAGGAGTCAGGGATGATGAGGGATGAAGAATTCGGGATGGTGAGGGATGAGGGGTCAGGAATGGTGGGGAATGAGGGGTCAGAAAGAGCGAGGAGTCAGAGATGGTGAGGGCTGAGGGATTGGTGAGGGGTGAGGGGTGAGGGGTCAGGGATGGTGAGGGGTCAGGGTTCATGAGAGGTGAAGGTTGAGGGTTGGTGAGGAGTGAGGGATGGTAAGGGGTCGGGGTCAGGGATGGTGAGGGGTCAGGGTTCGTGAGGGGTGAGGGATTGTGGGAAATGTGAGCTCAGGGATGGAGAGGGTTGAAGCGTCAGGGATCATGATGGGCCAAGAGTCAGGGGTGGTGAGGGGTCAGGGATCAGGGATGGTGAGGGGTGAGGTGTCAGCGTTGGTGAGAGTTGCGCTGTGAGAGATGGTGAGGGGTCAGGGATGGTGAGGGGTCAGGGTTGGTGAGGGGTGAGGGGTGAGAGGCCAGGATTGGTGAGGGGCCAAGAATGGTGAGGGTGAGGGGTCAGGGTTGGTGAGGGGTCAGGAATGGTGAGGGGTGAAGGGTCAGAGTTGGTGAGGGGTGAGGGGTCAAGATTGGTGAGGGGTGAGGTGTCAGGATTGGTAACGGGTGAGGGGTGAAGTATGAGGGGTGACGGGTCAGTATTGGTGAGAGGTGAGAGGTGAGGGGTGAGGGGTGAGGGTTGGTGAGGGGTGAGAGGAAGAGGGTTGGTGAGGGGTGAGGGATCAGGGATGGTGAGGCGTCAGGGATGGTGAGAGATGAGGGGTGAGGGATGGTGAGGGGTGAGGGATGGTGAGGGGTGAGGGGTGACGTATGAGGGATGATGGGTCAGTGTTGGTGAGGGGTGAGGGGTGAGGGGTCAGGGATAGTGAGGGGTGAGGGGTGAGGGATCAGGATTGTGAGGGGTTGGGATGGTGAGGTGTGAGGGGTCAGGGATGGTGAGGGGTGAGGGGTCAGGGATAGTGAGGGGTGAGGGGTGAGAGATAGGGATTGTGAGGGGTGAGGTCAGGGATGGTGAGGGTTGACGGTGAGGGATGGGGTGAGGGGTGAGGGATCAGGATTGGTGAGGGGTCAGGGATGGTGAGGGGTGAGGGGTGAGGGGTCAGGAATGGTGAGGGGTCAGGGGTCAGGGATGGTGAGGGGTCAGGGGTTAGTGATCAGGGTTGGTGAGGAGTGAGGGGTGAGGGGTCAGGGATGGTGAGAGGTCTGGGGTGATGAAGGATCCGGAGTCTAGGATGGTGAGGGGTGCAAGGTGAGGGACGAGGGATGGTGAGGGGTGAGGGGTGAGGGGTCAGGGTTGGTGAGGGCTGAGAGGTCAGAGCTGTAGAGTGGTGAGCGGTAAAGGATGGTGAGGGGTCCGGGATGTGAGGGGTGAGGGGTCAGTGACAGTGAGTGGTCATGGATGGTGAGGGGTGAGGAGTCAGAGAAGGTGAGGAGTGAGTTGTGAGGGATGGTAAGGGGTGAGGGGACAGGGACTGTGAGGAATCAGGAATGGTGAGGGGTGGGGTGAGGGGTTAGGGATGGTGAGGAATTAGGGATGGTGAGGGGTGAGGGGTGGCAGGGTCAGGGATGGTGAGATATGAGGGTCAGAGTTGGTCAGTGTTCAGTGATGGTGAGGGTTGAAGGATCAGGAATGGTTCGCAGTGAGGGGATAGTGATGGTGAGGGATCAGGGATGATGGGGTCAGAGATGGTGATGGGTCAGGGGTCAGGGATAGTGAATGGTCTGGGATGGTGAGGGATGAGGAGTTATAGATGGTGAGGGATCAGAGGTCAGGGATGGTTAGGGGTGAGGGATAGTGATGGGTCAGAGATGCTGCTGAGCAGTGAGGAGTCAGGGTAAGTGAGGCATAAGGGGTGAGGGATGGTAGGCACGTCAGGGGTCAGGGATGGGGGATTGCGAAGGGACAGGGATAGTGAGGGGTGAGTGGTGATGGATGGTGAGTGATCAGGGATAGTGAGGTGTGAGGGATGATGAGTGGTGTGGGGTCAGGGTTGGTGGGTGGTGAGGGGTTAGGAATGCTGAAGGGTCAGGGGTCAGGAATAGTGAAGGGTCAATGGTCAGGGAGAGTGAGGGGTGAGGGGTGAGGGGTCAGGGTTGGTGAGTGGTGAGGAGTGAGGGTTCATGGATGGTGAGGAGTCAACAATGGTGAGGGGTCAGTTTTTATGAGGGGTGAGGGGTCAGGAATATTGAGGATTGAGGGTCAGGGATATTGAGGGGTCAAGGTTTGTGAGGGATGAAAGGTGAGTGTTGTTGAGTGAGGATTGAGGGATAGTGAGGGGTGAGAGTTGGTGAGGGCTGAGGGATGGCTAAGGATCAGAGATGATGAGGGGTTAGGGATGGTGAGGTGTCAGAGTTGTGAGGGGTGAGGGTTAGTGAGGGGTGAGTGGTCGGAGATGATGAGGGGTCAGGGATAATGAGGTGTCAGAGGTGTCAGAGTTGGTGAGGGATGAGGGGTGAGGGTCAGGAATGTCGAGGTGTGGGGGTTGAGAGGTCAGAGATGGTGCAGGATGAGGGTTCACAGAAGGTGAGGGATGGTGAGGTGTCAGGGTTGATGAGGGTGAGGGATGGTGAGGTGTCAGGGTTGATGAGGGGTGAGGGATGGTGAGGTGTCAGGGTTGATGAGGGGTGAGGGATGGTGAGGTGTCAGGGTTGATGAGGGGTGAGGGATGGTGAGGTGTCAGGGTTGATGAGGGGTGAGGGATGGTGAGGTGTCAGGGTTGATGAGGGGTGAGGGATGGTGAGGTGTCAGGGTTGATGAGGGGTGAGGGATGGTGATGTGTCAGGGTTGATGAGTGGTGAGGGATGGTGAGGTGTCAGGGTTGATGAGGGTGAGGGATGGTGAGGAATGAGGGTTCGGGGATGATGAGGGGTGAAGGGTCAGGGTTGGTGAGGGTATGGGTTGGTGAGGGGTAAAGGGTCAGGGTTGGTGTCGGATCAGGGTTGGTGAGGGGTCAAGGATGCTGAGGGATGAGAGGTCAGGGATGGTGAGGGGTCAGAGATATTGGAGGGTGAGGGGACAGAGCTGGAGAGTGGTGAGAGGTCAGGGGTGATGAGGGTTAAGGAGTCCGTGATGGTGAGGGGTCAGCGTTGCTAAGTGGTAGGTGGTGAGGGATGGTGAGGTTGAGGGGTCAGAGATTGTGAGGGGTGAGGAGTCAGGTTGGTGCAGGGTGAGGGGTCAGGGTTGGTGAGGACTGAGGGGTGAGGGGTCAGGGTTGGTGCAGGGTGAGGGGTCAGGGTTGGTGAGGAGTGAGGGGTGAGGGGTCAGGGTTGGTGAGGACTGAGGGGTGAGGGGTCAGGGTTGGTGAGGAGTGAGGGGTGAAGGGACAGGGATAGTGAGGAGTGAGGGGTGAGGGATGTTGATGGGTGAGGGTTCAGGAATGGTGAGATGTGGGTCAGGGATAGTGAGGGGTGAGGTGTCAGAGATGGCGAGTGGTCTGGGATGGTGAGGGATGAGAGGTCAGGGGTGAAGGGACAGGGATAGTGAGGGGTGACTGGTGAGTGATGAGGGAACTCAGTAAGAATTTAGCAACACCAATTTTAAATCCACCCGATTTATTTGATAGTAAATTTGCGAGCTTTCGACACTCTGTGTCTTTGTCAGGCAAATTCAGTGTTCTGGTCTGGAGGAGCAGCAGCAATGAGCAAGCAAGAGGGGCACGCAATTAATTCAGCTGAATGTTTCAGAATCATTCCCCACCCCCCACCCCCCACAACATCACATTTTCCCATCCTGATGCAGTTAGTGTTAAGAATGAAGTTTTGGACCTGGTGTCACGAGATCTGGGACAGGAGGTTCTGAGACTCAGGCTACTCTGGACTATCAGTCACAGGACACCGTGTCAGTGATACTTCTCCAGCTGGTGACAGTGGGCTGCTCACATTACCAGCACAGCAGGGACACTGAGTCAACAAGATCCCTTTGCCAAACTGGAGATCAAATCTGGAGTAAGGGGGGTGGGGAGGGGTCAGGGATAGTGAGGGGTCAGGGATGTTGATGAGGGGGAGGAGTGAGGGATCAGAGGTGGTGAGGAGTGAGGGATCAGAGGTGGTGAGGGGTGAGGGATCAGAGGTGGTGAGGGGTGAGGGATCAGAGGTGGTGAGGGGTGAGGGATCAGAGGTGGTGAGGGGTGAGGGATCAGAGATGGTGAGGGGGTCAGAGATGATGAGGGATGTCGAGTCAGGGATGGTAGGGGTTAGGGATGTTGAGGGGTCAGGGGTCAGGGTTGATGAGGGGTGAGGAGTCTGGATTCGTGCAGGGTGAAGGGTCAGGGATCATGATGGGCCAAGAGTCAGGGGTGGTGAGGGGTGAGGTGTCAGCGATGGTGAGGGGTCAGGGGTCAGGATTTGTGAGGGCTGAGGGGTCAGAAGTGCAGTGTGGTGAGAGGTCAGGGGTGATGAGGGATCAGGAGTCCGGGATGATAAGGGGTCAGGATTGGTGAGAGATCAGGGATGGTGAGGGGTGAGGGGTCAGGTTTGGTGAGGGGTGAGGGGTCAGGGTTGGTGAGGGGTGAGGGGTCAAGAATGGTGAGGAATCAGAGGTCGGGGATGGTTAGGGGTGAGGGATAATGAGGGGTCAGAGGTCAGGGATGGTTAGGGGTGAGGGATAATGAGGGGTCAGAGATGCTGGTGAGCAGTGAGGATTCAGGGTAGGTGAGGCGTAAGGGGTGAGGGATGGTAGGCACGTCAGGGTTCAGGGATTGCGAGGGGTCAGGGATAGTGAGGGGTGAGTGGTGAAGTATGGTGAGTGATCAGGGATAGTGAGGTGTAAGGGATGATGAGTGGTGTGGGGTCAGGGTTGGTGGGTGGTGAGGGATTAGGAATGCTGAAGGGTCAGGGGTCAGGAATAGTGAGAGATCAGGGATGGTGGAGGGTCAGGGGTCAGGGATAGTGAGAGATCAGGGATGGTGAAGGGTCAGGGGTCAGGGATAGTGAGAGATCAGGGATGGTGAAGGGTCAGGGGTCAGGGATGGTGAGGGATGAGGGATAAGGGATGGTGAGGGGTGAGGGTCAGGGATGGTGAGGGATTAGGAATGCTGAAGGGTCAGGGGTCAGGGATAGTGAGAGATCAGGGATGGTGGAGGGTCAGGGGTCAGCGATCGTGGAGGATGAGGGATAAGGGATGGTGAAGGATGAGGGATCAGTGTTGGTCAGGGATGGTGAGGGGTGGGGGTCAGGATTGGTGCGGGGTGAGGAGTCAGGATTAGTGCGGGGTGAAGGGTCAGTGATGCTGAGGAGTGAGGGGGAAGGGTTTGTGAGGGGTGAGGTGTCAGCGATGGTGAGGGGTCAGGATTAGTGAGGGGTGACGGGTCAGGGGTGGTGAGGGGTGAATGGTCAACAATGATGAGGGATATGGGGTCAATGTTGGTGAGGGGTGAAGGGTCAGGGACAGTGAGCAGTCAGAGATGGTGAGGGGAGAGGGTCAGGGATGGTCAGAGATCAGGAATGGTGAGGGGTCAGTGATGGTGAGGGGTCAGGAATGGTGAGGGGTCAGGGTTGGTGAGGGGTCAGGGTTGGTGAGGTTTAAGGTGTCAGAGATGGTGAGGGGTGAAGGATCTGGGTTGGTGAGGGTCTTACATAAACAAGGCCTCGTTTTATGGCTGATAAAATTGGATATTGTAAATGAAAGAATTGGATGTATTAAAAATCAAACCCAGTCAAACCTCAGGCAGGCCAGTCGTACAAATCATAAACCTGTCTGTGTCTGACTCATCAGCCCCCTATCAAAGCTCATTGCCCCCTGACTGATATTTAGCAGGAGATCATTGCACCCCGTTGAAATGCACCGGCCGATTGTTAGAAACCCAGACTGGGCCAGACTTTCTGTCACCGGGAGTTCCTGCAGTGGGTTTAATCTGATAACAGGTTACATGGAAACAGCAGCGTGGAGGTGGACACCGGGGGGTGGGGGACAGACCCTGGTGTCCTGTCAGGCAAACATCAAGAAACCCACTGGGGATGGGAACCCCGTCCCCCAGGATCTCATTGAGCAGAAGCCAGAGAAGTTTCTGGAAAGGCAAACAGGCAGGAGGGGAAATAGAGGGACACATTTCAGAGACCAGCAGTGAAGAGAGGATGAGGGAGGTTGACCATCTGGAAGACTGACCAGAGAGGGAAGGAAGGAAGAAGCTGCCATCGAGACTCACCTTCGACACAACAAACCAGAGAGACTCAGAGAATCGAGCCTGCAGTTTAACCAAACCATCTCTGCGGGTAGAATATCTGATTTTGGGGTATTCTCTTGTTTTATGGGGGTAATTTAAGGGTTAATTGGTTATTATTAATAAACTTGTTGAACCTTTACTTGTGTTTGTCCTTTGTCCACCTTGTAAATAAGGGAACCGGGGTAAAACATTGGAGTAACCAAACTGGTCGAAAAAGGATCAGAGATTTTAAAATTACAACAAAATCATTCTCTGGGTGGAGGAGGGGAGTGAGGTCAGATCATTCTCTGGGTGGGGGAGGGGAGGGGTGGGGGAGGGGATGAGGTCAGATCATTCTCTGGGTGGGGGAGGGGAGTGAGGTCAGATCATTCTCTGGGTGGGGGAGGGGAGTGAGGTCAGATCATGTGCATGAGAGATGGATTGGCCATGCTAAATTGCAACTTTGACGCAATCCATGTAGCCTAAAAATTGACCAACACTTACTCTCCCAAGACGTATTGCTTACGAGGATTGACTCCTAATTGACAGCAGGAGGACTCCTAATTGACATTGGTAAATTACAGGAAGCTCTGACAAATATTCATATGCATATCTGCAGACTGACTCACTCACACACCCCCTCACCCACCCCTACGCACACATCCTCACCCCCGCGCGAGTGCACACTCTGAATCTGAAAGGACAGAGTGAACCCAGCCAGGCCTGTGACACTGAATCAAAAAGGAGAGAGTGAATTGAAACTACACACCTTTGGACCCTAAGTGCATTTATCATGGCCAATTCACCTAACCGACACATCTTCGGACACTAAAGGAAATTTAACATGACCAATCCACCACTCGTACACATCTTGTGACACCACGGGACAATTTAGCATGGCCAAACCACTTCTCGTACAAACACAAAGATAATTTAGCATCCTTAACCACACCTACACATTTTCAACCTAAGGACAATTTAACCCAGCCAGGCCACACTATGGAAGGTGAAAGCGGCCAAAAAAACCTACACACCTTTGGACCTAAGGGCATTTAGCCTGGCCAATCCACCCTAACCTACACACCTTGGGACACCAAGGGGAATTTAGCCTGGCCAATCCACCTCTCCTACACACCTTGGGACAGCAGGGAGAATTTAGCCTGGCCAATCCACTTCTCCTACACACCTTGGGACAGCAAGGGGAATTTAGCCTGGCCAATCTGCCTAATTACATAACTTGGAATATTAAGGTGCAGTTTAAGCGATTAAGCGAATTAAGGATTATAGGGAGCAAGCGGGTAAGTGGAACTGATCCACTTCAGATCAGCCATGATCTTATTGAATGGTGGGGCAGGCTCGAGGGGCTGGATGGCCAACTCCTGCTCCTCTTTCTTATGATCTTATGTTCTTTAGCACGGCCAATCCATCTAACCGACACTCCTTGGGTCAGTCAGGGGCAATCTTGTACATATCCTGGGACATGAAGGGGCAATTTAGCACGGCCAATCCACCTCCCGTACACATCTTGTGACACTAAGGACAATTTAGTCTGGCCTCCACACCTCTCATACACATCTTGGTACACGAAGATGAATTTAGCCAATCCACCTAACCTACACATATCGCCTCTTAGTATCCCAAGATGTGTAAGTTATGGCGATTGGCCATGAAAATTGACCCTTCATGACCCAAGATGTGTACGAAATGTGGATTGACCATGCTAAATTCCCCTTAGTATCCCAAAATGTATACGAGAGGTGGATTGGTAACATTAAGTTGCCTCTTAGAGTCACAAGGTGTGTCGGTTAGATGGATTGGCCATGCTAAATTGCACCTATAGTGTCCCAAGATGCGTACAAGTGGTGGATTAGCCATGCTAAATTACCCCTTAATGTTCCAAAATGTGTATGAGAAGTGGAGTGGCCGTGCTAAACTGCCCCTCTCTCCAAGAAGTGTACTTTAGGTGGATTGGTGATCCTAAATTGCACCTTCACTTCCTGAAATGTTCAAGTTAGGTGTATTGGCCAAGCTAACTTGCCCCTGACTGTCCCAATTTAGCATGGCCAGTCCATCTAACCTACACATTTTGGGACAGTAAGGGGCAATTTAGCCTGGCCAATAAACCTCTTGTACATGTCTTGGGACACGAGTAGGAATTTAACATGGCCAATCCATATCTTGCACACAAGTTGGGACACTAAAAGGCAATTTAGCCTGGCCGATGCACCTCTCATATACATCTTGGCACACTAAGATGAATTTAGCATGGCCAATCCACCTAACCTTCACATCTTGGGACAGTCAGGGGCAATTTAGCCTGGCCAATACATCTAACTTGAACATTTCAGGAAGTGAAGGTGCAATTTAGCATCACCAATCCACCTAAAGTACACTTCTTGGGACAGAGGGGTAATTTAGCATGGCCAATCCACCACTTGTACGCACCTTGGGACACTACAGGTGCAATTTAGCATGGCCAATCCATCTAACCGACACATCTTGTGACTCTAAGAGGCAATTTAATGTTGCCAATCCACCTCTCGTATACATTTTGGGATACTAAGGGGGATTTTTCATGGCCAAACCACATCTCGTACACATCTTGGGTCATGAAGGGTCAATTTTCATGGCCAATCGCCATAACTTACACATCTTGGGATACTAAGAGGCAATTCAGTTTGGCCAGTCCACCTAACGTATACATCTTGGGGCACTAAGGGGGTCTTAACATGTCTAATTCTCCTCTCATCCACATCTTGGGATGCTAAAGGATTTAGCCTGGCCAATCACCACATGTGCACATCTTGGGAAATGAAGGGGCAATTTAACCTGGCAAATCCACCTCTCATACTCATCTTGGGACACGAAGAGGTGGTTCAGCACATCCAATCCCCCTAACCTCCATGTCTTGGGACACGAAGGGGCAATCCATCAAACTTACACATCTGTGAACAATAAGGGGCAATTTAGTGTCACCTATATATATATATCTTGGCACATTAAGGGGAATTGTAACATGGCCAATTCATCTCTTTATGAGGCTAAAGGGCAATTTAGCCCGGCCAATCCACATTCATAGACATCTTTGGACACTAAGGAGAATTTCGCCCGGCCTATGCACCTCTCCTACACATCTTGGCACATTAAGATGAATTTATCAAGGCCAATCCACCCAAACTACACATCTTAGCACACTATGGGGAATTTGGCATGGCCAATCCATCTCTCGTACACACTTTGGGACATGAAGGGGCGATTTAGCTTCCCAAATTCCCCTAGCCAATATGTCTTGGGGCATATTTAGAACATCGAATAGCACAGTACAGGCCCTTCGGCCCTCAATGTTGTGCCGAGCTTTGTCTGAACCCAAGATCAAGCTATCCCACTCCCTATCATTCTGGAGTGCTCCATGTGCCTCTCCAATAACTGCTTGAAAGTTCCTAAAATGTCCGACTCCACTATCACAGCAGGCAGTGTATTCTACACCCCAACCACTCTCTGAGTAAAGAATCTACCTCAGACATCCCTCCTATATCTCCCACCATGAACCTTATAGTTATGCCTCCTAGGAACAGCTACATCCACCCGAGGAAAAAGTCTCTGCATGTCTACTCTATCAATCACTCTCATCATAAACCTCTATTAAGTCACCTCTCATCCTCCTCCGCTCTAAAGAGAAAAGCCTCAGCTCCCTCAACCTTTCCTCATAAGACCTACCGTCCAAACCAGGCAGCATCCTGGTCAATCTCCTCTGCACTCTCTCCAATGCTTCCACATCCTTCTTATAGTGAGGTGACCAGAACTGTACACAATATTCCAAATGTGGTCTCATCAAGGTCCGGTATAGTTACAGCATAATCCCACGGTTCTTAAACTCAAACCCTCTGTTAGTAAACACTAACACACTATAAGCTTCTTCACACTCTATCCACTTGAGTGACAACCTTCAGAGATCTGTGGATATGAACCCCAAGATCTCTCTGTTCCTCCACATTCCTCAGAACCCTGCCGTTGACCCTGTAATCCACATTCAGGTTTGTCCTACCAAAATGAATCCCCTCGCACTTATCAGGGTCTGTATTTGGAGTCGGGGTTTAGGGTTGGGGCCTCTTCTAGGGGTCAGGGCTCAGGGTTGGTGCTTGTACCCGGGTCAGGGTTCAGGGTTTGGCCTTGTACTCAGGGTCAGGGTTCAGGGTTGGTGCCTGTACTTGGGGTAGGGGTTCAGGGTTGGTGCCTGTACTTGGGGTCGGCGTTCAGTGTTGAAGCCTGTACTCAGGTCAGAATTCAGGCTTGGGGCCTGTACTCAGGGTCAGGGTTCAAGGTTGAGGCTTGTGTAATCGGGGTCAGCGTTCAAGGTTGGGGCCTGTAATCGGAGTCAGGATTCAGGTTTTGGGACTGTACTCACACACTCTCTCACATACACACAGACACACGCACACTTTCTCACACATGCATTCTTTCACACACGAATTCTCTCTCATGAACATGCTCTCTCACACACACACTATCTCACACACATGCATTCTGTCTCTCTCACACATTCTCATCCACACGCACTCTCTCTCACAAACACATTCTCTCGCACACATACACATACACACACTCTCTCTCTCTCTCTCACACACACACTCT
The DNA here is from genome assembly GCA_024679065.1 of Sphyrna mokarran. Lineage (NCBI taxonomy): Eukaryota > Metazoa > Chordata > Chondrichthyes > Carcharhiniformes > Carcharhinidae > Sphyrna > Sphyrna mokarran. Next base: position 113,397 of record JAGIQG010000046.1, read on the forward strand.
CTCTCTCCACACACACACACACTCCCTTACACCCATTCTCTCTCACACGCACTCTCTCATTCACACACTCTCTCTCATTCACACACTCTCTCATACCCTCCCTTCTCACACACACTGTCCCTGTCAACCTCCACACACACACACACACACACACACACACACACACACACACCCCACCACACAACACACACCCCCCACACACACACTCCTACCCATCCCACCACCCTCATTCACACACCTCTCTCATAACACTCTCTACCCTCCCTTCCACAACACGTCCCTGTCAACCTCTCTCACTCTCACACACACACACAACCCTCTCTCTCTCCCAATACACTTGGGGTCAGTTCGAGTCGGTACTTGGTGTCAGGGTTCACGGTTTGAAGCCTACATTTAGGGTCAGGTTGGGTTTGGGCCTGTACTCGGGGTCAGGGTTCAGAGTTAGGGCCTGTACTCAGGCATAGGATTCAAAGTGGAGTAACACACACACACACACACACACACACACACACACACACACACACACACACACACACACACACACACACACACACACACACACACTCTCTCTCTCACGTATACTATTTCTCACATGCACTCTCTCTCTTACACATGTATTCCCTCACACACACACACTCTTTGACACACAATCGGGGTCAGGGTTCCGGGTTGGGGCCTGCACTCACACATGCACTCACACATGCACACTGTCTCACACGCACACTCTAGCATACTCACTCTCTCACACATGCATTCTTTCACACATAAGCTCTCTCTCACACACACACACATTCTCTCACACACAAGCACTCTGTCTCTCACACATGCACTCTCTCACACACTCTGTCTATCACACATGCACTCTCCCAAACACACATTCCCCTCTCACACACACACACACACACATTCTCTCTCTCAGACATGCAGTCTGTCCACACACACACACACTCACAAATACCCTCTCACAAACATTCTCTGACATATACACACACACTGTCTCACACACACTCTACCCCACCCTTTCCTCTGGGTCAGGGTTCAGAGTGTGTCCACGGGGTTAGAGTTCAGAGCCTGTTATCAGGGTCAGGGTTTGGGACCTATCCTCAGTGTTAGGACCCAGGGCCTGTGCTCAGGATCCAGGTTTAGGTTTGGGGCCTGTACTCGGGGTCAGAGTTCAGGGTTTGGGACCTGTACTCGGGGTCAGAGTTCAGGCTTTGGGGCCTGTACTCGGGGTCAGAGTTCAGGGTTTGGGGCCTGTACTCGGGGTCAGAGTTCAGGGTTTGGGGCCTGTACTCGGGGTCAGAGTTCAGGGTTTGGGGCCTGTACTCGGGGTCAGAGTTCAGGGTTTGGGGCCTGTACTCGGGGTCAGAGTTCAGGGTTTGGGGCCTGTACTCGGGGTCAGAGTTCAGGGTTTGGGGCCTGTACTCGGGGTCAGAGTTCAGGGTTTGGGGCCTGTACTCGGGGTCAGGGTGCAGGGTTGAGGCCTATATTCGGGGTCAGATTCAGGGTTTGGGACCTGTATTCGGGGTCAGGGTTCAGAGTTTGGTGCCTGTAATCAGGGTCAGGGTTCAGGGTTGGGGCCTGTACTTGGTGTCAGGATTCAGTGTTGGGGCCTGTACTCGGGCTCAGGGTTCAGGGTTGGGGTCTGTACTCGGGGTCAGGGTTCAGGGTTGGGGTCTGTACTCGGGGTCAGGATTCAGGGTTGGGGTCTGTACTCGGGGTCAGGGTTCAGGGTTGGGGTCTGTACTCGGGGTCAGGGTTCAGGTTGGGGCCTGTACTGGGGTCAGGGTTCAGGGTTGGGGTCTGTACTCGGGGTCAGGATTCTGGGTTGGGGTCTGTACTCGGGGTCAGGATTCTGGGTCAGGGTTCAGGGTTGGTGCCTGTACTCAGGGTCAGGGTTCAGGGTTGGGGTCTGTACTCGGGGTCAGGATTCTGGGTTAGGGTTCAGGGTTGGGGTCTGTACTCGGGGTCAGGGTTCTGGGTCGGTTCAGGGTTGGTGCCTGTACTCAGGGTCAGGGTTCAGGGTTGGGGTCTGTACTCGGGGTCAGGATTCTGGGTTAGGGTTCAGGGTTGGGGTCTGTACTCGGGGTCAGGATTCTGGGTCAGGGTTCAGGGTTGGGGTCTGTACTCAGGGTCAGGGTTCAGGGTTGGGGTCTGTACTCGGGGTCAGGATTCTGGGTTGGGGTCTGTACTCGGGGTCAGGATTCTGGGTCAGGGTTCAGGGTTCAGGGCCTGTACTCAGGCTCAGGGTTCAGGGTTGGGGTCTGTACTCGGGGTCAGGATTCTGGGTCAGGGTTCAGGGCCTGTACTCAGGTTCAGGGTTCAGGGTTGGGGGTCTGTACTTGGGGTCAGGGTTCAGGGTTGGGGTCTGTACTCGGGGTCAGGATTCTGGGTTAGGGTTCAGGGTTGGGGTCTGTACTCGGGGTCAGGATTCTGGGTTAGTGTTCAGGGTTGGTGCCTGTACTCAGGGTCATGGTTCAGGGTTGGGGTCTGTACTCGGGGTCAGCATTCAGGGTCAGGGTTCAGGGTTCGGGGCCTGTACTCAGGGTCAGGGTTCACGGTTGGGGTCTGTTCTCGGGGTCAGGATTCTGGGTCAGGGTTCAGGGTTTGGGGCCTGTACTCAGGGTCAGGGTTCAGGCTTAGGGTCTGTACTCAGGGTCAGGATTCTGGGTCAGGATTCAGGGTTTGGGGCCTGTACTCAGGGTCAGGGTTCAGGGTTGGGGTCTGTACTCGGGGTCAGGATTCTGGGTCAGGGTTCGGGGCCTGTACTCAGGGTCAGGGTTCAGGGTTGGGGTCTGTACTCGGGGTCAGGATTCAGGGTCAGGGTTCGGGGCCTGTACTCAGGGTCAGGGTTCAGGGTTGGGGTCTGTACTCGGGGTCAGGGTTCAGGGTTGGGGTCTGTACTCGGGGTCAGGGTTCAGGGTTGGGGTCTGTACTCAGGGTCAGGGTTCAGGGTTGGTGCCTGTACTCGGGGTCAGGGTTCAGGGTTGGAGCCTGTACTCGGGGTCAGGGTTCAGGGTTCGGGCCTGTACTCAGGGTTCAGGGTCGGAGCCTGTACTCAGGGTTCAGGGTTCGGGGCCTGTACTCGGGGTCAGGGTTCAGGGTTCGGGGCCTGTACTCAGGGTTCAGGGTTCGGGGCCTGTACTCAGGGTTCAGGGTTCGGGGCCTGTACTCAGGGTTCCGGGTTCAGGGTTCGGGGCCTGTACTCAGGGTTCAGGGTTCGGGGCCTGTACTCAGGGTTCAGGGTTCAGGGTTCGGGGCCTGTACTCAGGGTTCAGGGTTCAGGGTTCGGGGCCTGTACTCAGGGTTCAGGGTTCGGGGCCTGTACTCAGGGTTCAGGGTTCGGGGTTCGGGGCCTGTTCTCAGGGTTCAGGGTTTGGGACCTGTACTCAGGGTTCAGGGTTCGGAGCCTGTACTCAGGGTTCAGGGTTCGGGGCCTGTACTCAGGGTTCAGGGTTCGGGGCCTGTACTCAGGGTTCAGGGTTCAAAGGCAAATCCATGATCTTGCACACATCACGCCTGGGAGAAACACTAAGGCGATTTAGTCATCCTAATCTCCTTATTACACCACAAATCACGTCTTTTGGACCTAAGAGGCAATTTTACCCTCGGCCTGCACGCACTGCACCTTCATACACGATCTTTGATCACCACTTAACGATGATATTCATTGCATAGGCCCACTCCACCCTAACCTGACAAACTCTTGGGAACACGCTCACAGTGACAAATTATTGACAATAAGCCTGGCCCCAACTTGCACATTTTGGGACGCTAAGATGCAATTTAGCATGGCCAATCCACCTAAAGTACACTTCTTGGGACAGAAGGGCAGTTTATCATGACAAATCCACTTCTCATACACATCTTGGAACATTAAAGGACAATTTAACATGGCCAATTCACCCAATCTACACATCTTAGCACACTATGGGGAATTTGGCATGGCCAACCAACCTAATCTACACATCTTGGAACATTAAAGGCAATTTAGCCTGGCTAATCCACCTAGCCGACAAATCTTGCGACATTAAGTGGCAATTTAGCATTTTCAATCCACCTAATCTACCATCCTGGGACCATTCGGTGGATTGGCCATATATAGGAGGACTGTTTAAATACTTTATTTGTTTCCACAGGCTATTCGGTCCACCCTGTTGACCAACAAGGCGCATGCATTCGGCAGGTCGTGCGAGGGCTGCTCTTGGATGTTACTTCAGGAGTGGCCTAGTGCTTCACGTCGTTAGTGTATGCTTAAACTGGACCATCAGATGGGCAACATGACAGCTCAGAGACTATCGCTGTTGCTGTGCAGACACATGGATTTGGGCCTGTGTCTGCGGGAGTTTGCGCGTTCTCCCCGTGGTTGCGTGGGTTTTCTCCGGGTGCTCCGGTTTCCTCCCACATCCCAAAAATGTGCTCTTAGGCTGATTGGGTAACAAATTGTCCCTATATTGGTCTCTATATGTCATTAAGACGTTAGGACGGCTAAGACATATTGGACGGCCAATTGACCTAATCTACACTTCGTTGGGCCGAAGGGCCTATTTCCCGTGCTGTGTTGTTCTTTGTTCGTTGAGACACTCCTAATTGACAGGGGGGGGGGAACACTCCTAATTGACAGGGGGGGACACTCCTAATTGACAGGGGGGACACTCCTAATTGACGGGGGGGGGTAGGTTAGGAGGATTGGCTATACTAAATGCCTCTTAGATGTATATATCCCCCTAAAGATGTATGGGTTCCATTAATTGGCCATGCTGAATTGCCCCTTAGTGTCCAAATATGTGTAGGTTAGGTGTTTTGGCCAGGCTAAAATCCCCTTAGTATCCTAAGATGTGTATGACTGGCGGATTGGCCATATTAAATTGTCCTTTACTGTCCCAAGATGTGTAGGAATGGTGGGGTGGTCGTACTAAATTGCCCCATAATGTTCCAAGATACGTATGAGAAGTGGATTGGCCGTGCTAAACTGCCCCTCTCTCCCAAGAAGTTTACTTTATGTGGGTGATGCTAAATTGCACCTTTGCGTCCCAAAATGTGCAAGTTAGGTGTATTGGCGAGGCTAAATTATCCCTGACTGTCCCAAGATGTATAGGTTAGGTGGATTGGCCATGATGTGAAGAAAATGTGCGTAAATTGCCCTTAGTGTCCCAAGATGTGTGCAAGAAGTGGATTGGCCACGCTAAATTCCCATTTCTGTTGCAAGAAATGTAGGAGAGATGGTTTGGTCATGCTAATGTGCTCCTTAGTGTCCCAAATGTATAAGTGTATTGGATTGGCAATGCACAATTGCCACTTAATGTGCCAATATATGTACTAGACATGTGTAGGCCAGGCTAAATTACCCCTTGGTGCCAAGATGTGTACGATAGGTGGATTGGCAATGCTAAATTGCCCTTAGTATCATAAATATGTAATTTAGGTGGATTGGCAATGTTAAGTTGCCACTGAGATTAGAAACAGGAGAGGAGAGGTCACCCTGTTGGGAGTCTTTTATAGACCTCCTAAAAGTTCTAGAGAGGTAGAGGAAATGATTGCAAAGTCGAGTGAAAGTAATAGGGTAATTGTTATGGGGGACTTTAACTTTACTAATATTGATTGGAATAGCTATAGCTCTAGCTCGTTAGAGGGGTCAGTTTTTGTACAAAGTGTGCAGGAAGGTTTTTTGACTCAGTATGTAGATAGGCCAACTAGAGGTGAGGCTACATTGGATTTGGTGCTGGGCAATGAGCCAGACCAGGTGTTAGGCTTGGAAGTTGGTGAACATTTTGGTGATAGTGACCACAATTCGGTTACGTTCACCTTAGTGATGGATAGGGATAGGCATGAAGCTGGGGGCAGTAGTTATAGCTGGGGGAAGGGTAATTATGAGGCCATAAGGAGAGAATTAGGGTGCATAGGTTGGACTAGGAAACTACAGGGACTGGGAACATCTGAAATGTGGAGCTTATTCAAGGAGCAGCTGCTGCGAGTCCTTGATAAGTATGTCCCTGTCAGGCAAGGAGGAAATGGTCGAGTAAGGGAACCTTGGTGTACGAAAAAAGTTAATTCGCTGGTTAAAAGGAAAAAGGAGGCTTATGTCAGGATGAGGCTTGAAGGCTCGGTTAGTGCAATGGATAGCTATAGATTAGCCAGGAGGGAGCTAAAGAGTGAGTTGAGGAGAGCTAAGAGGGGACACGAGAAGACTTTGGCTGATAGGATTAAGGAGAATCCTAAAGCTTTCTTTAGATATGTTAAGAATAGAAGATTGGTTAGGGCAAGATTAGGGCCAGTCATAGACAGCAGTGGGAAGTTGTGCGTGGAGCCTGAAGAGATTGGAGAGGCACTGAACAAATATTTCTCTTCGGTATTCACGCAGGGAGATGTAAATGTAGTTGTGGAGAACACTGGGATACAGGGTTGCAAACTGGAAAGTATTGAAGTAGATAAGGAGGATGTGCTAGATATTCTTGAGGGTTTGAAGTTAGATAAGTCCCCTGGGCCGGACGGGATTTACCCTAGGATTCTCTGGGAGGCGAGAGAGGAGATTGCAGAGCCTCTGGCTCTGATCTTCAGGTCGTCGTTGGTTACGGGTATAGTTCCGGAAGACTGGAGGATAGCGAATGTGGTCCCATTGTTCAAGAAGGGGAAGAGAGACTTCCAGGGAATTATAGGCCAGTGAGTCTTACTTCTGTTGTGGGCAAAGTATTGGAGAGAATTATTAGGGATAGGATTTATAGTTATTTAGAGAGAAATGAATTGATTGGGGATAGTCAGCATGGTTTTGTGAAGGGTAGGTCGTGCCTTACTAACCTTATTGAGTTTTTTGAAAAAGTGACCAAAGAGGTGGATGGGGGTAAGGCGGTTGATGTGGTATATATGGACTTTAGTAAGGCTTTCGATAAGGTGGCCCATGGAAGGCTTCTGCAGAAAATGCAGATGTATGGGATAGAGGGTGATTTAGCTAATTGGATTAGGAATTGGCTAGCAGATAGAAGACAGAGGGTGGTGGTTGATGGGAGATATTCATCGTGGAGTTCGGTTACAAGTGGTGTACCTCAGGGGTCTGTTTTGGGGCCCCTGCTGTTTGTAATTTTTATAAATGATCTGGATGAGGGTATTGAAGGATGGATTAGTAAATTTGCGGATGACACTAAAGTCGGTGGAGTGGTAGATAGTGAAGAGGGGTGTTATAGTTTGCAGAGAGACTTGGACAAGTTGCAGAGCTGGGCCGAGAGGTGGCAAATGGAGTTTAATGTGGAAAAGTGTGAGGTAATGCACTTTGGCAGGAATAATAAATGTGTAGAGTATAGGGCTAATGGTAGGATTCTTAATAGTGATGAACAGAGGGATCTTGGTGTATTTGTGCATAGATCCCTGAAAGTGGCAATCAAGTCGATAAGGTTGTTAAGAAGGCATATGGAGTCTTAGCTTTTATTGGTAGGGGGATTGAATTTCGGAGCCGCAACGTCATGTTGCAACTGTACAAAACTCTAGTGCGGCCGCACTTGGAGTATTGTGTGCAGTTCTGGTCCCCGCATTATAAGAAAGATGTGGAGGCATTGGAGAGGGTACAGAGGAGGTTTACCAGGATGTTGCCTGGTATGGAGGGCAGGTCTTATGAAGAGAGGCTGAGGGATTTGAGGTTGTTTTCGTTAGAAAGGAGGCGGCTAAGAGGAGACCTATTGAAACATATAAGATGATTAGAGGTTTAGATAGGGTGGACAGTGATAGCCTTTTTCCTAGGATGGAGAAAGCTAGCACGAGGGGACACAGCTTTAAATTAAGGGTGATAGTTATAGGACGGATGTCAGAGGTAGGTTCTTTACCCAGAGGGTGGTAAGGGTATGGAATGCCCTGCCTGCTGCAGTTGTAGATGCGCCAAGTTTGGTGGCGTTTAAGAGGTTAGTTGATAAGTTTATGGAAGAGAAGGGAATGGTTTAGTTTGGAGGGGCATTGCTTTTTTCTAATTGGTCGGTGCAACATCGAAGGCCGAAGGGCCTGTTCTGCGCTGTAATGTTCTATGTTCTATGGTGAGGGCTGAGGGGTCAGGAACAGTAAGGGTCCGAATGTAAGAGGTGAAGGGTCAGGGATGGTGGGGGGGAAGGGGTCAGGCTTGGTGACAGATGATCGGTGAGAGATGGTGAGGGGTGACACGGCAGGGATGGTGAGGTGTCAGAGGTCAGGAATGGTGAGGGGTCAGGGTCGGTGAGGGGTGGGAAGGTGAGGGGTCGGAGTCAGAGATGCTGAGGGGTGAGGTATGGTGATGGGTGAGGGGTGAGTAGTCAGAAATAGTGAGGGATGAGAGGTCAGGGATGCTGAGGGGTCAGGGATGGTGAGGGAGGAGGGATGATGTGGATAGCAGTCAGGTTGGAGGGTCAGGGTTGGTGAGGGGTGGAGAGGTGAGGTTGATGAGGGGTGAAGGATTAGGGTTGGTGAGGGGTGAGAGTTCATGGATGGTGAGGAGTCAGAATTGGTGAGGGATGAGGGGTTAGTGTTGGTGACGGGTAAGGGGTCAGGAATGCTGAGGAGTCACAAATGGTAAGGAGTCAGGGTTGGTGAGGGGTGAGTGGTGAGAGATAGTGAGAGGTCAGACATGTTAAGGACCAGCAATGGTGAGGGGTGAGGGGTCAGGGATGGTGAGGGGACAGGGATGGTGAGGGGACAGAGTTCAGGGTTGGTGAGAAATGAGGGGAGAGCGATGGTGAGGGGTGAGGGGTCAGGGATGGAGAGGGATGGTGAAGAGTGAATGATCAGAGATGGTGAGGTGTGATGGGTCACAGATGGTGAGAGGTGAGAGGTCTGAGAAGGTGTGGGGTGAGGAATCGGATAGTGAGGGGTGAGGGTTCAGGGCTGATGAGGGATCAGGGATCAGGGATGGAGAAGGTGAGGGGTCAGGGATGCTGAGGGGTGAGGGATCAGGGTTGGTGAGTTATGGTGATGGGTGAGAGTTCAGGAATGCTGAAGGGTCGGGGTCAAGGATAGTGAGGGAGGAGAGGTGAGGGATGGTGGTGGATGAGAGATCAGGGATGGTGAGGGGTCAGCGATGGTGAGGAGTGAGGGGTCTGGGATGATAATGGGTCTGAGATGGTGAGAGGGAGAGAGAGTGCGTGTGAGAGACAGAGAGTGTGTGTGCAAACAAACCTGAATACTGACCCTGACAAGAGGCCTCAAAAATTGAACCCTGACCCTGAGCACAGGCCCCGAAATGTGAGAATCATAGAACCCTACAGTGCAGAAAGAGGCCTTTCAGCCCATCGAAGCTACACCAAACACTATCCCACCCAGGCCCTATCCCTATATCCCTACATTACTAATCCTCTGAACTACGCATCCCTGGACACTAGGGACAATTTCTTAGGACGGCCAATCAACCGACCCGCACATCTTTGGACTGTGGAAGGAAACTGGAGCACCCGGAGGATACCCACACAGACACAAGACAGTGTGTGAGAATGTGTGAGAGAGAGGAGAGTGTGTGTGTGGGTGGTGTGGTGTGTGTGTGTGTGTGTGTGTGTGTGTGTGTGTGGGGGTGTGTGTGTGTGTGTGTGTGTGTGGAGAGAGAGAGTGTTGTGTGTGGAGAGAGAGGTGTGTGTGGGGGGTGTGTGTGAGGGAGAGGAGGGTGTGTGTGAGGAGAGTGTGTGGGAGAGAGAGTGTGTGTGTGTGTGGAGAGAGAGAGGTGTGTGTTGAGAGAGAGAGTGTGTGTGGAGAGAGAGAGTGTGTGAGGAGAGAGAGTGTGTGTGTGGGAGAGAGAGAGAGATGTGTGTGGAGAGAGAGAGTGTGTGTGAGAGAGAGAGAGGTGTGTGTGTGTGAGAGGGAGGAGAGAGAGAGTGTGTGTGTGAGAGAGAGAGAGTGTGTGTGTGAGAGAGAGAGAGAGTGTGTGTGTGTGTGTGAGAGAGAGAGAGAGAGAGAGAGAGTGAGTGTGTGTGTGTGAGGGAGACAGAGAGAGTGAGTGTGCGAGACTGTGTGAAAAAGTGTGTGTGAGAGAGAAAGATTATTTGAGAGAATGTGTGAGAGATGAAGAACAGGCCCCAATCCTAAACCCTGACCCCATTTACTGGAGGCAAACTCTGAACCCTGAACCCTGAGTACAGGCCCCAAACCCTGAACCCTGAACCCTGAGTACAGGCCCCAACCCGAACCCTGAACCCTGAGTACAGGCCCCAACCCTGAACCCTCGAACCTGACCCTGAGTACAGGCCCCAACCCTGAACCCTGAGTACAGGCCCCAAACCCTGAACCCTGAGTACAGGCCCCGAACCCTGAACCCTGAACCCTGAGTACAGGCCCCGAACCCTGAACCCTGAGTACAGGCCCCGAACCCTGAACCCTGAGTACAGGTCCCGAACCCTGAACCCTGAGTACAGGCCCCGAACCCTGAACCCTGAGTACAGGCCCCGAACCCCGAACCCTGAACCCTGAGTACAGGCCCCGAACCCCGAACCCTGAACCCTGAGTACAGGCCCCGAACCCTGAACCCTGAGTACAGGCCCCGAACCCTGAACGCTGACCCTGAGTACAGCCCCGAACCCTGAACCCTGACCCCGAGTACAGGCCCCGAACCCTGAACCCGGAACCCTGAGTACAGGTCCCGAACCCTGAACCCTGAGTACAGGCCCCGAACCCTGAACCCTGAGTACAGGCCCCGAACCCTGAACCCGGAACCCTGAGTACAGGCCCCGAACCCTGAACCCTGAGTACAGGCCCCGAACCCTGAACCGAACCCTGAGTACAGGCCCCGAACCTGAACCTGAGTACAGGCCCCGAACCCTGACCCCGAGTACAGGCCCCAACCCTGAACCCTGACCCCGAGTACAGGCCCCAACCCTGAACCCTGACCCCGAGTACAGGCCCCGAAACCTGAACCCTGAGTACAGGCCCGAACTGAACCCCGACCCTCCTCCCTGAGTACAGGCCCACCGAACCTGTAAGCCTCCCTGACCCTCCCCGAGTACAGGCCCGAACCCTGAACCCTGACCTGAGTACAGGCCCCGAACCTGAACCCTGGAGTACAGCCCGAACCCTGAACCCTGGTACAGGCCCCAAACCTGAACCCTGAGTACAGGCCCCGAACCCTGAACCCTGAGCCTGAGTACAGGCCCCGAACCCTGAACCCTGACCCAGAATCCTGACCCCGAGTACAGACCCCAACCCTGAACCCTGACCCTGAGTACAGGCCCCAACCCTGAACCCTGACCCAGAATCCTGACCCCGAGTACAGACCCCAACCCTGAACCCTGACCCCGAGTACAGACCCCAACCCTGAACCCTGACCCTGAGTACAGGCCCCGAACCCTGACCCTGAATCCTGACCCCGAGTACAGACCCCAACCCTGAACCCTGACCCTGAGTACAGGCCCCGAACCCTGAACTGACCCAGAATCCTGACCCTGAGTACAGACCCCAACCCTGAACCCTGACCCTGATCCTGACCCCGAGTACAGACCCAACCGAACCTGACCCGAGTACAGCCACCCTGAACCCTGACCTACCGAGTACAGGCCCCAAACCCTGAATCCTGACCCAGAATCCTGACCCTGAGTACAGACCCTAACCCTGAACCCTGACCCTGAGTACAGGCCCCAAACCCTGAACCCTGACCCAGAATCCTGACCCCGAGAACAGACCCCAACCGTGAACCCTGACCCTGAGTACAGGCCCCGAACCCTGAACCCTGACCCTGAATGCTGACCCCGAGTACAGACCCCAACCCTGAACCATGACCCTGAGTACAGGCACCAACCCTGAACACTAACCCAGAATCCTGACCCCGAGTACAGACCCCAACCCTGAACCCTAACCCAGAATCCTGACCCCGAGTACAGACCCCAACCCTGAACCCTGACCCCAAGTACAGACCCCCAACCCTGAACCCTGAACCTGAGTACAGGCCCTGAACCCTGAACCCTGACCCAGAATCCTGACCCCGAGTACAGACCCCAACCCTGAACCCTGAGCCTGAGTACAGGCCCTGAACCCTGAACCCTGACCCAGAATCCTGACCCCGAGTACAGACCCCAACCCTGAATCCTGACCCCGAGTACAGACCCCAACCCTGAACCCTGACCCTGAGTACAGACCACCCTGAACCCTGACCCAGAATCCTGACCCCGAGTACAGACCCCAACCCTGAAACCCTGACCCTGAGTACAGGCACCAACCCTGAACCCTGACCCAGAATCCTGACCCCGAGTACAGACCCAACCCGAACCCAACCAGATCCGACCCGAGACAGACCCCAACCCTGAACCCTGACCCTGAGTACAGGCACCAACCTGAACCCTGACCCAGAATCCTGACCCGAGTACAGACCCCAACCCAGAATCCTGACCCCGAGTACAGACCCCAACCCTGAACCCTGACCCCAAGTACAGGCCCCAACCCTGAACCCTGACCCCGAGTACAGGCCCCAACCCTGAACCCTGACCCCGAGTACAGACCCCAACCCAGAATCCTGACCCCAAGTACAGACCCCAACCCTGAATCCTGACCCCGAGTACAGACCCCAACCCTGAACCCTGACCCCGAGTACAGACCCCAACCCTGAACCCTGAGCCCGAGTACAGGCCCCAACACTGAATCCTGACACCAAGTACAGGCCCCAACCCTGAACCCTGACCCTGATTACAGGCACCAAACTCTGAACCCTGACCCCGAATACAGGTCCCAAACCCTGAATCTGACCCCGAATATAGGCCTCAACCCTGCACCCTGACCCCGAGTACAGGCCCCAAACCCTGAACTCTGACCCCGAGTACAGGCCCCAAACCCTGAACTCTGACCCCGAGTACAGGCCCCAAACCTGAACTCTGACCCCGAGTACAGGCCCCAAACCCTGAACTCTGACCCCGAGTACAGGCCCCAAACCCTGAACTCTGACCCCGAGTACAGGCCCCAAACCCTGAACTCTGACCCCGAGTACAGGCCCCAAACCCTGAACTCTGACCCCGAGTACAGGCCCCAAAGCCTGAACTCTGACCCCGAGTACAGGCCTCAAAGCCTGAACTCTGACCCCGAGTACAGGTCCCAAACCCTGAACTCTGACCCCGAGTACAGGCCCCAAACCTAAACCTGGATCCTGAGCACAGGCCCTGGGTCCTAACACTGAGGATAGGTCCCAAACCCTGACCCTGATAACAGGCTCTGAACTCTAACCCCGTGGACACACTCTGAACCCTGACCCAGAGGAAAGGGTGGGGTAGAGTGTGTGTGAGACAGTGTGTGTGTATATGTCAGAGAATGTTTGTGAGAGGGTATTTGTGAGTGTGTGTGTGTGTGTGACAGACTGCATGTCTGAGAGAGAGAATGTGTGTGTGTGTGTGTGTGAGAGGGGAATGTGTGTTTGGGAGAGTGCATGTGTGATAGACAGAGTGTGTGAGAGAGTGCATGTGTGAGAGACAGAGTGCTTGTGTGTGAGAGAATGTGTGTGTGTGTGAGAGAGAGCTTATGTGTGAAAGAATGCATGTGTGAGAGAGTGAGTATGCTAGAGTGTGCGTGTGAGACAGTGTGCATGTGTGAGTGCATGTGTGAGTGCAGGCCCCAACCCGGAACCCTGACCCCGATTGTGTGTCAAAGAGTGTGTGTGTGTGAGGGAATACATGTGTAAGAGAGAGAGTGCATGTGAGAAATAGTATACGTGAGAGAGAGAGTGTGTGTGTGTGTGTGTGTGTGTGTGTGTGTGTGTGTGTGTGTGTGTGTGTGTGTGTGTGTGTGTGTGAGAGTGAGAGAGAGGTTGACAGGGACAGTGTGTGTGAGAGAGGGAGGGTATGAGAGAGTGTGTGAATGAGAGAGAGTGTGTGAATGAGAGAGTGCGTGTGAGAGAGAATGGGTGTAAGGGAGTGTGTGTGTGAGAGAGAGAGTGTGTGTGTGTGAGTGTGAGAGAGCGTGTGTGTGTGTGTATGTGTGCGAGAGAATGTGTTTGTGAGAGAGAGTGCGTGTGGGTGAGAATGTGTGAGAGAGACAGAGTGCATGTGTGTGAGATAGTGTGTGTGTGAGAGAGCATGTTCATGAGAGAGAATTCGTGTGTGAAAGAATGCATGTGTGAGAAAGTGTGCGTGTGTCTGTGTGTATGTGAGAGAGTGTGTGAGTACAGTCCCAAAACCTGAATCCTGACTCCGATTACAGGCCCCAACCTTGAACGCTGACCCCGATTACACAAGCCTCAACCTTGAACCCTGACCCTGAGTACAGGCCCCAAGCCTGAATTCTGACCTGAGTACAGGCTTCAACACTGAACGCCGACCCCAAGTACAGGCACCAACCCTGAACCCTGACCCTGAGTACAAGGCCAAACCCTGAACCCTGACCCGGGTACAAGCACCAACCCTGAGCCCTGACCCCTAGAAGAGGCCCCAACCCTAAACCCCGACTCCAAATACAGACCCTGATAAGTGCGAGGGGATTCATTTTGGTAGGACAAACCTGAATGTGGATTACAGGGTCAACGACAGGGTTCTGAGGAATGTGGAGGAACAGAGAGATCTTGGGGTTCATATCCACAGATCTCTGAAGGTTGTCACTCAAGTGGATAGAGTGTGAAGAAGCTTATAGTGTGTTAGTGTTTATTAACAGGGGGTTTGAGTTTAAGAACCGTGGGATTATGCTGTAACTATACCGGACCTTGATGAGACCACATTTGGAATATTGTGTACAGTTCTGGTCACCTCACTATAAGAAGGATGTGGAAGCATTGGAGAGAGTGCAGAGGAGATTGACCAGGATGCTGCCTGGTTTGGACGGTAGGTCTTATGAGGAAAGGTTGAGGGAGCTGAGGCTTTTCTCTTTAGAGCGGAGGAGGATGAGAGGTGACTTAATAGAGGTTTATGATGAGAGTGATTGATAGAGTAGACATGCAGAGACTTTTTCCTCGGGTGGATGTAGCTGTTCCTAGGAGGCATAACTATAAGGTTCATGGTGGGAGATATAGGAGGGATGTCTGAGGTAGATTCTTTACTCAGAGAGTGGTTGGGGTGTAGAATACACTGCCTGCTGTGATAGTGGAGTCGGACATTTTAGGAACTTTCAAGCAGTTATTGGAGAGGCACATGGAGCACTCCAGAATGATAGGGAGTGGGATAGCTTGATCTTGGGTTCAGACAAAGCTCGGCACAACATTGAGGGCCGAAGGGCCTGTACTGTGCTATTCGATGTTCTAAATATGCCCCAAGACATATTGGCTAGGGGAATTTGGGAAGCTAAATCGCCCCTTCATGTCCCAAAGTGTGTACGAGAGATGGATTGGCCATGCCAAATTCCCCATAGTGTGCTAAGATGTGTAGTTTGGGTGGATTGGCCTTGATAAATTCATCTTAATGTGCCAAGATGTGTAGGAGAGGTGCATAGGCCGGGCGAAATTCTCCTTAGTGTCCAAAGATGTCTATGAATGTGGATTGGCCGGGCTAAATTGCCCTTTAGCCTCATAAAGAGATGAATTGGCCATGTTACAATTCCCCTTAATGTGCCAAGATATATATATATACAGGTGACACTAAATTGCCCCTTATTGTTCACAGATGTGTAAGTTTGATGGATTGCCCCTTCGTGTCCCAAGACATGGAGGTTAGGGGGATTGGATGTGCTGAACCACCTCTTCGTGTCCCAAGATGAGTATGAGAGGTGGATTTGCCAGGTTAAATTGCCCCTTCATTTCCCAAGATGTGCACATGTGGTGATTGGCCCGGCTAAATCCTTTAGCATCCCAAGATGTGGATGAGAGGAGAATTAGACATGTTAAGACCCCCTTAGTGCCCCAAGATGTATACGTTAGGTGGACTGGCCAAACTGAATTGCCTCTTAGTATCCCAAGATGTGTAAGTTATGGCGATTGGCCATGAAAATTGACCCTTCATGACCCAAGATGTGTACGAGATGTGGTTTGGCCATGAAAAATCCCCCTTAGTATCCCAAAATGTATACGAGAGGTGGATTGGCAACATTAAATTGCCTCTTAGAGTCACAAGATGTGTCGGTTAGATGGATTGGCCATGCTAAATTGCACCTGTAGTGTCCCAAGGTGCGTACAAGTGGTGGATTGGCCATGCTAAATTACCCCTCTGTCCCAAGAAGTGTACTTTAGGTGGATTGGTGATGCTAAATTGTACCTTCACTTCCTGAAATGTTCAAGTTAGATGTATTGGCCGGGCTAAATTGCCCCTGACTGTCCCAAGATGTGAAGGTTAGGTGGATTGGCCATGCTAAATTCATCTTAGTGTGCCAAGATGTATATGAGAGGTGCATCGGCCAGGCTAAATTGCCTTTTAGTGTCCCAACTTGTGTGCAAGATATGGATTGGCCATGTTAAATTCCTACTCGTGTCCCAAGACATGTACAAGAGGTTTATTGGCCAGGCTAAATTGCCCCTTACTGTCCCAAAATGTGTAGGTTAGATGGACTGGCCATGCTAAATTGGGACAGTCAGGGGCAAGTTAGCTTGGCCAATACACCTAACTTGAACATTTCAGGAAGTGAAGGTGCAATTTAGGATCACCAATCCACCTAAAGTACACTTCTTGGGAGAGAGGGGCAGTTTAGCACGGCCACTCCACTTCTCATACACATTTTGGAACATTAAGGGGTAATTTAGCATGGCTAATCCACCACTTGTACGCATCTTGGGACACTATAGGTGCAATTTAGCATGGCCAATCCATCTAACCGACACACCTTGTGACTCTAAGAGGCAACTTAATGTTACCAATCCACCTCTCGTATACATTTTGGGATACTAAGGGGAATTTAGCATGGTCAATCCACATTTCGTACACATCTTGGGTCATGAAGGGTCAATTTTCATGGCCAATCGCCATAACTTACACATCTTGGGATACTAAGAGGCGATATGTGTAGGTTAGGTGGATTGGCTAAATTCATCTTCGTGTACCAAGATGTGTATGAGAGGTGTGGAGGCCAGACTAAATTGTCCTTAGTGTCACAAGATGTGTACGGGAGGTGGATTGGCCGTGCTAAATTGCCCCTTCATGTCCCAGGATATGTACAAGATTGCCCCTGACTGACCCAAGGAGTGTCGGTTAGATGGATTGGCCATGCTAAAGAACATAAGATCATAAGAAAGAGGAGCAGGAGTTGGCCATCCAGCCCCTCGAGCCTGCCCCACCATTCAATAAGATCATGGCTGATCTGAAGTGGATCAGTTCCACTTACCCGCTTGCTCCCTATAATCCTTAATTCGCTTAATCGCTTAAACTGCACCTTAATATTCCAAGTTATGTAATTAGGCAGATTGGCCAGGCTAAATTCCCCCTGCTGTCCCAAGGTGTGTAGGTTAGAGTGGATTGGCCAGGCTAAATTCCCCCTGCTGTCCCAAGGTGTGTAGGTTAGGGTGGATTGGCCAGGCTAAATTGTCTCTTAGGTTGAAAAATGTGTAGGTTTGGTTAATTGGCCATGCTAAATTCACCTTAATGTCCAAAATATGTACGAGAAGTGGTTTGGCCATGCTAAATTGTCCCGTGGTGTCACAAGATGTGTACGAGTGGTGGATTGGTCATGTTAAATTTCCTTTAGTGTCCGAAGATGTGTCGGTTAGGTGAATTGGCCATGATAAATGCACTTAGGGTCCAAAGGTATGTAGTTTCAATTCACTGTCTCCTTTTTGATTCAGTGTCACAGGCCTGGCTGGGTTCACTCTCTCCTTTTTAATTCAGTGTCACAGGCCTGGCTGGGTTCACTCTGTCCTTTTTGATTCAGTGTCACAGGCCTGGCTGGGTTCACTCTGTCCTTTTTGATTCAGTGTCACAGGCCTGGCTGGGTTCACTCTGTCCTTTCAGATTCAGAGTGTGCACGTGCGCGGGTGTAAGGATGCGCGAGTATGTGTGTGTTTGTACGAGAAGTGGTTTGGTCATGCTAAATTGTCCTGTGGTGTCACAAGATGTGTACGAGTGGTAGATTGGTCATGTTAAATTTCCTTTAGTGTCCTAAGATGTGTCGGTTAGGTGAATTGGCCATGATAAATGCACTTAGGATCCAAAGATGTGTAGTTTCAATTCACTCTCTCCTTTTTGATTCAGTGTCACAGGCCTGGCTGGGTTCACTCTGTCCTTTTTGATTCAGTGTCACAGGCCTGGCTGGGTTCACTCTGCCTTTCAGATTCAGAGTGTGCACTCGCGCGGGGGTGAGGATGTGTGCGTATGGGTGGGTGAGGGGGTGTGTGAGTGAGTCAGTCTGCAGATATGCATATGAATATTTGTCAGAGCTTCCTGTAATTTACCAATGTCAATTAGGAGTCCTCCTGCTGTCAATTAGGAGTCAATCCTCGTAAGCAATACGTCTTGGGAGAGTAAGTGTTGGTCAATTTTTAGGCTACATGGATTGCGTCAAAGTTGCAATTTAGCATGGCCAATCCATCTCTCATGCACATGATCTGACCTCACTCCCCTCCCCCACCCAGAGAATGATCTGACCTCACTCCCCTCCCCCACCCAGAGAATGATTTTGTTGTAATTTTAAAATCTCTGATCCTTTTTCGACCAGTTTGGTTACTCCAATGTTTTACCCCGGTTCCCTTATTTACAAGGTGGACAAAGGACAAACACAAGTAAAGGTTCAACAAGTTTATTAATAATAACCAATTAACCCTTAAATTACCCCCATAAAACAAGAGAATACCCCAAAATCAGATATTCTACCCGCAGAGATGGTTTGGTTAAACTGCAGGCTCGATTCTCTGAGTCTCTCTGGTTTGTTGTGTCGAAGGTGAGTCTCGATGGCAGCTTCTTCCTTCCTTCCCTCTCTGGTCAGTCTTCCAGATGGTCAACCTCCCTCATCCTCTCTTCACTGCTGGTCTCTGAAATGTGTCCCTCTATTTCCCCTCCTGCCTGTTTGCCTTTCCAGAAACTTCTCTGGCTTCTGCTCAATGAGATCCTGGGGGACGGGGTTCCCATCCCCAGTGGGTTTCTTGATGTTTGCCTGACAGGACACCAGGGTCTGTCCCCCACCCCCCGGTGTCCACCTCCACGCTGCTGTTTCCATGTAACCTGTTATCAGATTAAACCCACTGCAGGAACTCCCGGTGACAGAAAGTCTGGCCCAGTCTGGGTTTCTAACAATCGGCCGGTGCATTTCAACGGGGTGCAATGATCTCCTGCTAAATATCAGTCAGGGGGCAATGAGCTTTGATAGGGGGCTGATGAGTCAGACACAGACAGGTTTATGATTTGTACGACTGGCCTGCCTGAGGTTTGACTGGGTTTGATTTTTAATACATCCAATTCTTTCATTTACAATATCCAATTTTATCAGCCATAAAACGAGGCCTTGTTTATGTAACACCCTCACCAACCCAGATCCTTCACCCCTCACCATCTCTGACACCTTAAACCTCACCAACCCTGACCCCTCACCAACCCTGACCCCTCACCATTCCTGACCCCTCACCGTCACTGACCCCTCACCATTCCTGATCTCTGACCATCCCTGACCCTCTCCCCTCACCATCTCTGACTGCTCACTGTCCCTGACCCTTCACCCCTCACCAACATTGACCCCATATCCCTCACCATTGTTGACCATTCACCCCTCACCACCCCTGACCCGTCACCCCTCACTAATCCTGACCCCTCACCATCGCTGACACCTCACCCCTCACAAACCCTTCCCCCTCACTCCTCAGCATCACTGACCCTTCACCCCGCACTAATCCTGACTCCTCACCCCGCACCAATCCTGACCCCCACCCCTCACCATCCCTGACCAACACTGATCCCTCATCCTTCACCATCCCTTATCCCTCATCCTCCACGATCGCTGACCCCTGACCCTCCACCATCCCTGATCTCTCACTATCCCTGACCCCTGACCCTTCAGCATTCCTAATCCCTCACCATCCCTGACCCTCACCCCTCACCATCCCTTATCCCTCATCCCTCACCATCCCTGACCCCTGACCCTTCACCATCCCTGATCTCTCACTATCCCTGACCCCTGACCCTTCACCATCCCTGATCTCTCACTATCCCTGACCCCTGACCCTTCAGCATTCCTAATCCCTCACCACCCACCAACCCTGACCCCACACCACTCATCATCCCTTACACCTCACTATCCCTGATCACTCACCATCCTTCACCACTCACCCCTCACTATCCCTGACCCCTCGCAATCCCTGAACCCTGACGTGCCTACCATCCCTCACCCCTTACGCCTCACCTACCCTGAATCCTCACTGCTCACCAGCATCTCTGACCCCTCATTATCCCTCACCCCTAACCATCCCTGACCTCTGACCCCTCATTATCCCTCACCCCTAACCATCCCCGACCTCTGATTCCTCACCATTCTTGACCCCTCACCCCTCACCAACCCTGACCCCTCACCCCTCACCAAACCTGACCCCTCACCCCTCACCATCCCTGATCTCTCACCAATCCTGACCCCTTATCATCCCGGACTCCTGATCCCTCATCACCCCTGACCTCTCACCACACTGCACTTCTGACCCCTCAGCCCTCACAAATCCTGACCCCTGACCCCTCACCATCGCTGACACCTCACCCCTCACCACCCCTGACTCTTGGCCCATCATGATCCCTGACCCTTCACCCTGCACGAATCCAGACTCCTCACCCCTCATCAACCCTGACCCCTGACCCCTCAACATCCCTAACCCCTACCATCCCTGACTCGACATCCCTCATCATCTCTGACTCCCTCACCACCTCTGATCCCTCACCCCTCACCACCTCTGATCCCTCACTCCTCACCACCTCTGATCCCTCACTCCTCCCCCTCATCAACATCCCTGACCCCTCACTATCCCTGACCCCTCCCCACCCCCCTTACTCCACATTTGATCTCCAGTTTGGCAAAGGGATCTTGTTGACTCAGTGTCCCTGCTGTGCTGGTAATGTGAGCAGCCCACTGTCACCAGCTGGAGAAGTATCACTGACACGGTGTCCTGTGACTGATAGTCCAGAGTAGCCTGAGTCTCAGAACCTCCTGTCCCAGATCTCGTGACACCAGGTCCAAAACTTCATTCTTAACACTAACTGCATCAGGATGGGAAAATGTGATGTTGTGGGGGGTGGGGGGTGGGGAATGATTCTGAAACATTCAGCTGAATTAATTGCGTGCCCCTCTTGCTTGCTCATTGCTGCTGCTCCTCCAGACCAGAACACTGCATTTGCCTGACAAAGACACAGAGTGTCGAAAGCTCGCAAATTTACTATCAAATAAATCGGGTGGATTTAAAATTGGTGTTGCTAAATTCTTACTGAGTTCCCTCATCACTCACCAGTCACCCCTCACTATCCCTGTCCCTTCACCCCTGACCTCTCATCCCTCACCATCCCAGACCACTCGCCATCTCTGACACCTCACCCCTCACTATCCCTGACCCACATCTCACCATTCCTGAACCCTCACCCATCAACATCCCTCACCCCTCACTCCTCACTATCCCTGTCCCTTCACCCCTCACTCCTCACCAACCCTGACCCCTCACCCCTCAGTCCTCACCAACCCTGACCCCTCACCCCTCAGTCCTCACCAACCCTGACCCCTCACCCTGCACCAACCCTGACCCCTCACCCCTCAGTCCTCACCAACCCTGACCCCTCACCCTGCACCAACCTGACTCCTCACCCCTCACAATCTCTGACCCCTCAACCTCACCATCCCTCACCACCTACCACTTAGCAACGCTGACCCCTCACCATCACGGACTCCTTAACCCTCATCACCCCTGACCTCTCACCACTCTCCAGCTCTGTCCCCTCACCCTCCAATATCTCTGACCCCTCACCATCCCTGACCTCTCATCCCTCAGCATCCCTGACCCCTCACCAACCCTGATCCGACACCAACCCTGACCCTTTACCCCTCACCAACCCATACCCTCACCAACCCTGACCCTTCACCCCTCATCATCCCCGAACCCTCATTCCTCACCATCCCTCACCCCTCATCAACCCTGACACCTCACCATCCCTCACCCCTCATCAACCCTGACACCTCACCATCCCTCACCCCTCATCGACCCTGACACCTCACCATCCCTCACCCCTCATCGACCCGACACCTCACCATCCCTCACCCCTCATCGACCCTGACACCTCACCATCCCTCACCCCTCACCATCCCTCACCCCTCATCAACCCTGACACCTCACCATCCCTCACCCCTCATCAACCCTGACACCTCACCATCCCTCACCCCTCATCAACCCTGACACCTCACCGTCCCTCACCTTCTGTGAACCCTCATCCTGCACCATCTCTGACCTCTCAACCCCCACACCTCGACATTCCTGACCCTCACCCCTCATCCCTCACCAACTCTGACACCTCTGACACCTCATTATCCCTGACCCCTCATCATCTCCGACCACTCACCCCTCACTAACCCTCACCCCTCACAACTCTGACACCTCACCATCCCTAACCCCTCATCATCTCTGATCCTTAGCCATCCCTCAGCCCTCACCAACTCTCACCCCTCACTATCCCTCAATCCTCACTCAACAACACTCACCTTTCATCCCTCACAAACCTTGACCCCTCAATATCCCTGACTTCTCAATCCTCAATATTCCTGACCCCTCACCCCTCATAAAAACTGACCCCTCACCATTGTTGACTCCTCACCATCCATGATCCCTCACTCCTCACCACTCACCAACCCTGACCCCTCACCCCTCACCCCTCACTCTCCCTGACCATTGACCCTTCACTATTCCTGACCCCTGACCCTTCAGCATTCCTAACCCCTCACCACCCACCAACCCTGACCCCACACCACTCATCATCCCTCACACCTCACTATCCCTGATCACTCACCATCCTTCACCACTCACCCCCTCACTATCCCTGTCCCTTCACAATCCCCCATCCCTGACCCCTGACGTGCCTACCATCCCTCACCCCTTATGCCTCACTTACCCTGACTCCTCACTGCTCACCAGCATCTCTGACCCCTCACTATCCCTCACCCCTAACCATCCCTGACCTCTGATCCCTCACCATCTATAACTCCTCGTCCCTCACCATCCCAGACCATTCACTATCCCTGACCCCTGACCCATCACCATCTCTGACCCCATCATCCCTGATCCCTCACCATCACTAACCCCTCACTGCGAACCATTCCTGATCCTTCAACCCTCACCATCACTGAACACTGACCAACTCTGACCCTCATATCTCACCATCCCGGACCCTGCCACCCCTCACCCCTCACCATCCCTAATTCCTCTCCATCCCTAACCCCTCACCCCACCCCTCAACATCCCTGATTCCTCACAATCCCTGTCCCCTCACCCCTTACCATCCCTCACAACTCACTCCTCACCTTCTCTGACTCCTCACCCCTCACAATCCCAGGCCCCTCACCATCCTTTACCGCTCACCACTCTCCAGCTCTGACCTCTCACCCCTCACCATCCCTCACCCCTCACCATCCCTCACCCCTCACCATCCCTGATGCCTCACCATCCCTGACCCCTCACCCCTCATCAACCATGACCCCTCACCCCTCACCATCCATCATCCCTCACCCCTCAACCTTCACCATCCCGGACTCCTGATTCTTCATCACCCCTGACCTCTCACCATCCCTGACCCCTCACCCCTCACAATCCTGACCCCTGACCCCTCACCATCCCTGACCACTGACCCCTCACCCTTCACCATTCCTGACCCCTCACCCCTCACCAATCCTGATCCTTCACCCCTCACCTCTCACTATCCCTGACCCCTCACCCCTCACCAACACTGACCCGTCACCTCTCATACGTCACCCCTCACCATCCCTCACCCCTCACCATCCCTGACACCTCACCATCCCTGACCCCTCACCCTCACCATCCCTCACCCCTCACCCCTCAATATTCCTGACCCCTCACCCTCACCATCCCTAACCCCTCACCCCTCAATATTCCCGACCCCTCACTTCTCACTATCTCTGACCCCTGATCCCTCATCTTTCCTTACTTCTCATCAACTCTGACACCTCACCATCACCATTCCTGACCCCTCACCCCTCACAAACCTTGACTCCTCAACATACCTGACCTCAATCCTCAAAATCCCTGACCACTCACCATCCCTCACTCTAACCCCTCACCAACCCTGACCCCTCACCATTCCTGACCCTGTCCCATCTCTGTCCCCTCACTCTCCCCATGCCTGACCCTATCACCCCTCACCATTCCTGACCCCCTCACCCCTCACCATTCCTGACCCATCACTCAGCACCATCACTGACCCCTGACCTCTCACCAACTCATCATCCCTGACACCTCATCCCTCACCATCTTAGCCCACCATTCCTGACCCCTCACCCGCCCCTCTCTGACCCCTGACCAAACCTGACCCTTCACCCCCTCACCATTCCTAACCTCTCACTCCTCACTATCTCTGACCTCGCACCGCTTCATCGCTCACTAACCCTGACCCCTTACCCTGTACCACACCTTACACCTCACAAACCCTGACCTCTCAGCAATCCTGACCCCTCACTGCCCTCCCTCACCCAGAGAATGATCCGACCTCACTCCCCTCCCCCACCCAGAGAATGATCTGACCTCACTCCCCTCCCCCACCCACTGAATGATCTGTGAGTCTGAGGATTAAGAGATCAGGTTTGGTGCTCGGTCAGTCGTTACGGATTTTAAAGAATGGGGGGTCAGGGGTCATGGATGTTAAAGGGTGAGGGGTCAGGGATGGTGAGGATTGAGGGATGATGAGGGGTGAGGGATCAGTTTTGGTGAGGGGGTCAGGAGGTCAGGGATGGTATGTGATGACGGTTGTTGAAGGGTGGAGGTTCGGGAATGATGAGCTCTCAGGGTTGGTGAAGAGTGAGGCGTGAGGGATGGTGAGTGGTGAGGAGTCAGGGATGGTGAGGGATGATGTGGGATGATGAGGGATGTTGCGGACTAAGGGGTCTGGTTTATTGAGGGGTCAGGGATGGTGAAGGATCAGGTTTGGTGAGGGGTCAGGAGTCAGGGATTGTGCAGGGCCAGGGATGGTGAGAGATGAGGGCCCAGAGTTGGTGAGGGGTGAGGGATGGTCAGGGGTGAGGGATAAGGGATCAGCGATGGTGAGAGTTGGGGAGGGGTCAGGGATAATAACAGGTCAGGAGCCAGAGTTGGTGAGGGGTCAGGGGACAGCAATGAGGGTTTAGGGTTGGTTTGAGGTGAGGGGTGAGGTTTGTTGATCGGTGAGGGATCAGGGATGGTGATGGGTCGAGGGATGGTGAGGGGTCAGGGACGGTGAGGGGTCAGGGACGGTGAGGAATGAGAGGTCAGGGCTGGTGAGGGGTCAGGAGTCAGGGATGATGAGGGGTCAAGGTTTGTGAGGGCTGAGGGGTCAGGATTGGTGAGGCGTGAGGGGTGAGGGATGGTGAGGGGTCAGGTATGGTGAGGGGTCAGGAATGTTGAGGGCTCAGTATTTATGAGTGGTGAAGGTCAGGGATGGTGAGAGGTGAGGGTTCAGGGGTCAGCGTTGGTGGTGGTTGAGAGGCCAGGGATTGTGAGTGGTGAGGGGTCAGGTTTGGTGAGGGGTGAGGGATGGTGCGGGATAAGGGTTCGGGAATAGTGAGGGGTGAAGGGTCAATGTTGGTGCGAGGTCAGGGGTCAGAAATGCTGAGGGGTGAGGGGTCAGCAATGTGAAAGGTCAGGGGACAGCAATAGTGAGAGGTGAGAGGTCAGTGTGGTTGAGGGGTGAGGGGTTAGGATTTTGAGGGCTCTGGGATAGTGAGGGGTCAGTGTTGGTGGGCGGTGAGGGGGCAGAGGTGGTGAGGGATTAGGAGTCATGGATGGTGAGGGGCCGAGGGATGGTATGATGAGGGATGAAGGGTCAGGTATGGTAAGGGACGACTTGTCAGGGATGGTGAAGAGTGACGGTGAGGGGTAAGAGATAGTGAGGAGGGGTGAGAGGTGAGGGGTGAGGGGATGGTGAGGGGATGGAATAAAGAGTGAGTAATCAGGCATGATGAGGTATGAGGGGTCAGGGATGGTGAAGGGTAAAGGGTCAGGGTTGGTGAGAGGTGAGGGGTGAAGGGTCAGCGTTGGTGAGAGGTGAGGGGTGAGGGGTCAGGGTTGATGAGAGGTGAGGGGTGAGGGGTCAGGGTTGGTAAGGGGTGAGGGGTCAGGGATGGTGAAGGGTTAGGGATGTTGAAGGCTAAGGAATGGTGAGTGGTAAGGGGTCAGGGATGGTGAGATGTGAGCAGTCAGGGATGGTGAGGGGCCCAGAATGGTGAGGGGCCTAGAATGGTGAGGGGTTAGGGGGGAGGGGTGAGAGGTGAGTGGTGAGAGATTGTGAGGCATCAGGGCTGTTGAGGAATGAGGGATGGTGAGGGTGAGGGCTGAAGGCTCAGGATTCGTAGGATGAAAGGTCAGGATTCATGAGGGGTCAGAGTTGGTGATGGGTGAGGGAGAGGGTCAGCGTTTGTGAGGGGTAAGGGGTCAGAGATGGTAAGGGGTGAGAGGTCAGGGATGGTGAGGGGTCAGGGGTGTTGAGGCACAGAACTTGTGAGAGGGTGAGGGGGTCAGCGTTCATGAGGAGTGAGGGGTTAGCGATGATGAGTGGTGAGGAGTCACGGATGGTGACGGGTCAGGGGTCAGGGATGATGGCTGAGGGGTCAGGATTGGTGAGGGGTGAGGGGTCAGAGTTGGTTACGGATGATCGGTCAGAGGTGGTGAGGGGTGAGAGGACAGAGATGGTGAGGGATCAGAGATGGTGAGGGGTGAAGGACAGAGATGGTGAGGGATCAGAGATGGTGAGGGGTCAGGGGTCAGGGAGAGTAAGGGGTGAGGGGTCAGGCATGCGGAGGGATGGTGAGGGGTCAGAGATGTTGAGTTGTGATGGGTCACGGAGGGTGAGAGGTGAGGGGACAGGGATGTTGAGGAATGAGGAATCAGAGTTATGAGGGATGGTGAGGTGTGAGGGGTCAGGGTTGGTGAGAGGTGAGGGGTCAGGGTTGGTGAGAAGTGAGGGGTAGGGATGGTGAAGGGTCAGGGATAGTAAAGGGTCAGGATTGGTGGGGGGTCAGGGATGATGAGAGATGAGCAGTCATGGGGTCAGGTATAGAGAGGGGTCAAAGTTAGTGAGGGCTGAGGGGTCAAGGATGGTGAGGGGCGTGCGGTCATGGTTGGTAAGGGGTAAGGTGTCAGGGATGGTGAGGGCTGAGGGCTCAGGGTTGGTGAGGTGTGAGGCGTGGTGAGGGTAGTTGGGCCTGGGATGGTGAGGGGTCAGGAGTCAGGGATGGTGAGAGATCAGGGTTCATGAGGAGTGAGGGTCAGGGATTTGAGGGGTGAAGGGTCACGGATGGTGAGGGGTAAGTGGTCACGGATGATGCCGGGTCGAGGAGATGGATGGTGAAGGATCAGAATTGGCGAGGAAAGGTGACAGATGAGAGGTCAGGGTTGGTGAGGGATGAGTGGTGAGAGATGGTGAGAGATGAAGGGTCAGGGATGGTGAGGTGTCAATGTTGGTGAGGGCTGAGGGGTCAGGAACAGTAAGGATCAGGAATTGTAAGGGGTGAGGGGTCAGGGATGGTAAGGATGAGGGGTAAAGGATCAGGCTTGGTGAGGGGTGAGAAGACAGGGATGGTGAAGGGTCAGGGTTTGTGAGGGGTCAGGGATGGTAAGGGCTGAGGGGTGGGAGATGGTGAGGAATTAGAGGTCAGAGATGGTAACCATTGAGGGGTGAGGGATGATGAGGTGTGAAGGGTTAGTGATGGTGAGGGGTGAGAGGTGAAGGGTGAGGGGTCAGGGTTGGTGAGTGATGGGAAGGGTGAGCAATCTGATATGCTGAGGAGTGACAGCGATGGTGAGGAGTCAGAGATGGTACGGGCTGAAGGGACAGGGATGGTGAGGATGAGGGACCTGTGATGGTGAGGGGTGACGGATTAGCGATGGTGAGGAATGAGGGGCCAGGGATGCTGAAGAGTCAGGGATGCTGAAGAGTCAGGGATGCTGAAGGGTGAGGGATGGTCAGGGATGTGGCTTCAGAGTTGGTGAGGGATGTGGGATCAAGATTGGTGAAGTGTGAGCGGTCAGTGTTGGTGAAGGGTTAGATATGATGAGGGTTGAGGGGACAGGGTTGGTGAGGGGTGAGCGGTCAGGGATGGTGAGGGGTCAGGGATGTTGAGAGGTCAGGGATCAGGGAGGTTAGGGGTCAGGGATGGTGAGGCGTCGGGATTGGTGAGGGGTGAGCGAGTGGTCAGGAATGGTGAGGGCTGAGGGGTCAGGTTTGGTGAGGGATGAAGGGTCAGTGTTGGTGAGTGTTGAGTGGTCAGGGATCAGTGTGGTGAGTAGACAGGGATCGCAGGGGGGTCAGAGATGGTGAGGGGTCAAGATTGGCGAGGGGTGAGGGTTCAGGGATGGTAAGGGGTGAGGAGTCAGGGAGGTTGAGGGGTGAGGGGCGAGGGGTGAGGGGATGGTGAAGGGTGAGGGATCTGGGATGGTGAAGGGTCAGGGATCAGGAATGGAGGGGGGTGAGGGATCAAGGTTGGTGAGAGGTGAGAGGTCAGGGAAGGTTTTGGGCCTCTCATCTCTCACCAACCCGGACCCTGGTGAGGAGTCAGAGATGGTGAGGGATCAGGGATTGTGAGGGGTCAGGGCTCAGGAATGGTGAGGGGTGAGGCGTTAGGGTTGGTAAGGGGTGAGGGTTATTGAGGGGTGAGTGGGCAGGAATGGTGAGATGTGAGGTGTAAAGGTTGGTCAGAGGTCAGGGATGGTGATGGGTGAAGGGTCAGGGATGGTGATGGGTGAAGGGTCAGGAATGGTGATGGGTGAAGGGTCAGGGATGGTGATGGGTGAAGGGTCAGGGATGGTGATGGGTGAAGGGTCAGGGATGGTGATGGGTGAAGGGTCAGGGATGGTGATGGGTGAAGGGTCAGGGATGGTGATGGGTGAGGTCAGGATGGTGAGGGTGAAGGGTCAGGGATGGTGATGGGTGAAGGGTCAGGAATGGTGATGGGTGAAGGGTCAGGGATGGTGATGGGTGAAGGGTCAGGAATGGTGATGGGTGAAGGGTCAGGGATGGTGATGGGTGAAGGGTCAGGGATGGTGATGGGTGAAGGGTCAGGGATGGTGATGGGTGAAGGGTCAGGAATGGTGATGGGTGAAGGGTCAGGGATGGTGATGGGTGAAGGGTCAGGGATGGTGATGGGTGAGGGGTCAGGACTGGTGAGGGGTGAAGGGTCAGGGATGGTGATGGGTGAAGGGTCAGGAATGGTGATGAGTGAAGGGTCAGGGATGGTGATGGGTGAAGGGTCAGGAATGGTGATGGGTGAAGGGTCAGGGATGGTGATGGGTGAAGGGTCAGGGATGGTGATGGGTGAAGGGTCAGGGATGGTGATGGGTGAAGGGTCAGGGATGGTGATGGGTGAAGGGTCAGGGATGGTGATGGGTGAAGGGTCAGGGATGGTGATGGGCGAAGGGTCAGGGATGGTGATGGGCGAAGGGTCAGGGATGGTGATGGGCGAAGGGTCAGGGATGGTGATGGGCGAAGGGTCAGGGATGGTGATGGGCGAAGGGTCAGGGATGGTAATGGGTGATGGGTAAAGGGTCAGGGATGGTGATGGGTGAAGGGTCAGGGATGGTGATGGGTGAGGGGTCAGGACTGGTGAGGGGTGAAGGGTCAGGGATGGTGATGGGTGAAGGGTCAGGAATGGTGATGAGTGAAGGGTCAGGAATGGTGATGGGTGAAGGTCAGGACTGGTGATGGGTGAGGGGTCAGGACTGGTGAGGGGTGAAGGGTCAGGGATGGTGATGGGTGAAGGTCAGGAATGATGATGGGTGAAGGTCAGGAATGGTGAGGGGTGAGGTGTCAGGACTGGTGATGGGTGAGGGGTCAGGACTGGTGAGGGGTGAAGGGTCAGGGATGGTGATGGGTGAAGGGTCAGGAATAGTGATGAGTGAAGGGTCAGGGATGGTGATGGGTGCAGGGTCAGGAATGGTGATGAGTGAAGGGTCAGGGATGGTGATGGGTGAAGAGTCAGGGATGGTGATGAGTGAAGGGTCAGGAATGGTGATGGGTGAAGGGTCAGGGATGGTGATGGGTGAAGGGTCAGGGATGGTGATGGGTGAAGGGTCAGGGATGGTGATGGGTGAAGGGTCAGGGATGGTGATGGGTGAAGGGTCAGGGATGGTGATGGGTGAAGGGTCAGGGATGGTGATGGGTGCAGGGTCAGGAATGGTGATGGGCGAAGGGTCAGGGATGGTGATGGGCGAAGGGTCAGGGATGGTGATGGGCGAAGGGTCAGGGATGGTGATGGGCGAAGGGTCAGGGATGGTAATGGGTGATGGGTAAAGGGTCAGGGATGGTGATGGGTGAAGGGTCAGGGATGGTGATGGGTGAGGGGTCAGGACTGGTGAGGGGTGAAGGGTCAGGGATGGTGATGGGTGAAGGGTCAGGAATGGTGATGAGTGAAGGGTCAGGAATGGTGATGGGTGAAGGTCAGGACTGGTGATGGGTGAGGGGTCAGGACTGGTGAGGGGTGAAGGGTCAGGGATGGTGATGGGTGAAGGTCAGGAATGATGATGGGTGAAGGTCAGGAATGGTGAGGGGTGAGGTGTCAGGACTGGTGATGGGTGAGGGGTCAGGACTGGTGAGGGGTGAAGGGTCAGGGATGGTGATGGGTGAAGGGTCAGGAATAGTGATGAGTGAAGGGTCAGGGATGGTGATGGGTGCAGGGTCAGGAATGGTGATGAGTGAAGGGTCAGGGATGGTGATGGGTGAAGAGTCAGGGATGGTGATGAGTGAAGGGTCAGGAATGGTGATGGGTGAAGGGTCAGGAATGGTGATGGGTGAAGGGTCAGGGATGGTGATGGGTGAAGGGTCAGGAATGGTGATGGGTGAAGGGTCAGGAATGGTGATGGGTGAAGGGTCAGGAATGGTGATGGGTGAAGGGTCAGGGATGGTGATGGGTGAAGGGTCAGCATTGATGACGGATCAAGGTCAGGAATGGTGAGGGTTGAGGAATAGGCTGGGTCAGGGGTGAGGGATGGTGAGGGCTGAGGGATTTGGGATGATGAGGGATGAGGGGTCGAGAATGGTGAGGGTTAAGGGGTCAGGGATGGTGTGGGGTGAGGACTCATGGATGTGAGGTGTCAGGGATCAGGTTTGGTCAGAAGTCAGGAATGCTGAGGGGTCAGGGGACGGGAATGGTGAGGGGTCTGGGATAGTGAGTGATGAGGGGACAAGGATGGTGAGGGGTGAGGTGTGAGGAATGGTGAGAGGTGAGGGCTGAAGGATGGTAAGGGGTGAGGGGTCCGGAATGGTGATAGGTGAGGGGGTCAGGGATGGTAAGGGATCAGGGGTCAGGATTGGTCAGAGTGAGGACTCAGAGTTGGTGAGAGGTCAGGAATGGTGAAGGGTGAGGGATGAGGGTTGGTGAGGTGTGAGGGGTCAGAGGTGGTAGGGGTGAGAGAGAGTGCGGTGTCAGGATTGTGAGGGGTCAGGGATAGTGAGGGATCAGATATGATGAGGGTCAGGGTTCAGGTTTTGTGAGGGTCAGTATTGGTGAGGGGTGAGGAATCAGGGTGGGTGAGGGGGTGAGGGGCCAGGGTTGGTGAGGGGTGAGGGGTCAAGGTTAGTGAGGGGTCAGGGATGGTGAGGGGTGAGGAATAAAGGTAGGTGAGAGGTCAGGGATGGTGAAGGATGAACTGTCAGGGACATTGAGGGGTCAGGGTAGATGAGGGGTCAGGGTTCAGAGGTGGTGGGGGTGAAGTATGGTGAAGTGTCAGGATTGCTGAGGGGTGAGGAGTCAAGGTTGGTAAGGGGGTCAAGAATCAGGGATTGTGAGGGATTAGGGATGTTGAGGAGTCAGCATTGGTGAAGGGAGGGGTCAGGCTTGGTGAGGGGTGAAGGGTGAGGGGTCAAGGTTGGCAAGGGGTTAACAGTCACGGATGCTGTGGGTTCAGGGTTGGTGAGGGTGAGGGTCTGGGTTGGAGAGGGCTGAGTGGTGAGAATGATGGGTCAGGAATGGTGAGGGGAGAATGGTGAGGGGTCAGAGATGGTGAGGGGATGGTGAGAGGTTCGGGATGATGAGGGATCAGGGAAGGTGAGGGGTGAGTGATCAGGGTTGGTAAGGAGTGAAAGGTCACAGATGGTGAGGGCTGACAGTTCAGGAATGGTGAGGGGTGAGGGGTCAGGAATGGTGAGGGGTCAGAGGTGGTGAGGGCTGAGTGGTCTGGGTTGGTGAGGGATGATGGTTCTGGGACAGTGAGGTGAATGGGATCAGGGATAGTGAGGGGTCAGAGTTAGTGAAGGATGAGGGGTCAGGAATGATGAGGGTTCAGGATTGATGAGTGGCGAGGGCTCATGGTTGGTGAGGAGTGAAGGGTGAGGGATGGTGAGGGCTGAGGGGTCACTGATGGTGAGGGATGTTGAGGTCTGAGGGGTGAGGGATGGTGAAGTGACAGAGATGATGCAGAATGAGGAGTCAAGGATGGTGAGGGGTCAGGGGTTAGGAAGGTTAGGGGCCAGGGATGCTGAGCGGTCAGTGTTGGTGAGGGGTCAGCGTTGGTGAGGGGTCAGTGTAGGTGAGGGGTCAGTGTTGGTGGGGGGGGTCAGTGTTGGTTAGGGGCCAGGGTGCTGAGCGGTCAGGTTGGTGAGGGTCAGTGTTGGTGAGGGGTCAGTGTTGGTTAGGGGGTCAGTGTGGTTAGGGGGTCAGTGTTGGTGAGGGGCAGTGTTGGTGAAGGGTCAGTGTTGGTGAGGGGGTCAGTGTTGGTGAAGGGTCAGTGTTGGTGAGGGGGTCAGTGTTGGTTAGGGGTCAGTGTTGGTGAGGGGTCAGTGTTGGTGAGGGAGTCAGTGTTGGTGAGGGGGTCAGTGTTGGTGAGGGGTCAGTGTTGGTGAGGGGGGTCAGTGTTGGTGAGGGGTATGTTGGTGAGGGTCAGTGTTGTTGAGGGCTTAAGGTGGGTCAGGAATAGTGAGGGGTGAGTAGTTTTGGTGAGGGGTGAGGGGTCAGCAATAGTGAGGGTTGAGAGGTCAGGGATGGTGAGGATGAGGGGCCAGAGATGCTGAGGGGTGAGCAGTTTTGGTGAGGGGTGAGGGGTCAGCAATAGTGAGGGTTGAGAGGTCAGGGATGGTGAGGATGAGGGGCAGGGATGGTGAGGGGTGAGAGGTTGTAGTTGGTAATGGGTGAGGGGTCGGGTTGATGGGGTGGTGAGGGGGGTCAGGGATGGTGAGGGGTGAGGCTCAGGGTTGCTGAGGAATGAGAGGTCAAGGATAATGAGGGGTCAGGAATGGAGAGGGATCAGGACAGGTGTGGGTTCAGGAATGGTGAGGGATGAGGGATTCTGAGGGGACAGGGGTCAGGGTTGGTGAGGGGTGAGGGATCAGGGATGGTGAGGAGTGACGGGTCAGGGATGGTGAGGCATCAGGATTGGTGAGGGGTCAGGACTGGTGAAAGATGAGAGGTCAGCGTTGGTGAGGGGTCAGGGGTCAGGAATGTGAGGGCTGAGAGCTCAGAGTTGGAGAGGGTTGAGTGGTCAGGAATGGTGAGGGATGAGGGGTCAGGGTTGATGAGGGTAGAGGGGTCAGGGATGGTGATGGGTCAGGGATGGTGATGGGTCAGGAGTCCGGAATGGCGAGGGATCGGGGTTGGTGAGGGGCCAGGAGTCCGGAATGGTGAGGGGTCAGGGATGGAGAGGGGCCAGGAGTCTGGAATGGTGAGTGGTCAGGGATGGAGTGGGGTCAGGAGTCCGGAATGGTGAGCGGTCAGGGATGGAGAGGGGACAGGAGTCCAGAATGGTGAGCGGTCAGGGATGGAGAGGGGCCAGGAGTCTGGAATGGTGAGCGGTCAGGGATGGAGAAGGGTCAGGAGTCCAGAATGGTGAGCGGTCAGGGATGGAGTGGGGTCAGGAGTCTGGAATGGTGAGCGGTCAGGGATGGAGAGGGGTCAGGAGTCTGGAATGGTGAGGGGTCAGGGATGGAGAGGGTTCAGGAGTCCGGAATGATGAGGGGTTGGTGTTGGTGAGGGGTCAGGAGTCCGGAATGGTGAGGGGTCAGGGATGGAGAGGGTTCAGGAGTCCAGCATGGTGAGGGGTTGGGGTTGGTGAGTGGTGATGGATGGAGAGGGGTCAGGGATAGTGAGGTGTAAGGGATGGTGAAGAGTGTGGGGTCAGGATTGCTGGATGTTGAGGGGTCAGGGACAGTGAGCGGTGAGAGATGGTAAGGGGTGAGAGGTCAGTGATGGTGACAGGTCAAAGGGTGAGGGGTGAGGGGTCAGTGATGGTGAGAGTTGATAGGTCAGGGATGGTGAGGGATGAGGGGTCAGGGTTGATGAGGGTAGAGGGGTCAGGGATGGTGATGGGTCAGGGATGGTGATGGGTCAGGAGTCCGGAATGGTGAGGGATCGGGGTTGGTGAGGGGCCAGGAGTCCGGAATGGTGAGTGGTCAGGGATGGAGTGGGGTCAGGAGTCTGGAATGGTGAGGGGTCGGGGTTGGTGAGGGGTCAGGAGTCCGGAATGGTGAGTGGTCAGGGATGGAGAGGGGACAGGAGTCCGGAATGGTGAGCGGTCAGGGATGGAGAAGGGTCAGGAGTCCAGAATGGTGAGCGGTCAGGGATGGAGAGGGTTCAGGAGTCCGGCATGGTGAGGGGCCAGGGATGGAGAGGGGTCAGGAGTGCGGAATGGTGAGCGGTCAGGGATGGAGAGGGTTCAGGAGTCCGGAATGGTGAGGGGTCAGGGATGGAGAGGGTTCAGGAGTCCGGCATGGTGAGGGGTCAGGGATGGAGAGGGTTCAGGAGTCCGGAATGGTGAGCGGTCAGGGATGGAGAGGGTTCAGGAGTCCGGAATGGTGAGCGGTCAGGGATGGAGAAGGGTCAGGAGTCCAGAATGGTGAGGGGTCAGGGATGGAGAGGGTTCAGGAGTCCGGCATGGTGAGGGGTTGGGGTTGGTGAGTGGTGAGTGGTGATGGATGGAGAGGGGTCAGGGATAGTGAGGTGTAAGGGATGGTGAAGGGTGTGGGGTCAGGATTGCTGGATGCTGAGGGGTCAGGGACAGTGAGCGGTGAGAGATGGTGAGGGGTGAGAGGTCAGTGATGGTGACAGGTCAAA
The DNA here is from genome assembly GCA_024679065.1 of Sphyrna mokarran. Classification (NCBI taxonomy): domain Eukaryota; kingdom Metazoa; phylum Chordata; class Chondrichthyes; order Carcharhiniformes; family Carcharhinidae; genus Sphyrna; species Sphyrna mokarran. The sequence continues at coordinate 148,395 of JAGIQG010000046.1, forward strand.
GGGTGAGGGGTGAGGGGTCAGTGATGGTGAGTATTCATGGATGGTGAGAGGTCAGGGGTGGAGAGCAGTGAGGGGTCAGGGTTGCTGAGGGGTGAGGGGTCAGGGTCGCTGAGGGATGAGGGGTCAGGGTTGGTGAGGGGTGAGGGGTCAGGATTGCTGAGGGATGAGGGGTCAGGGTTGCTGAGGGGTGAGGGGTCAGGGTTGCTGAGGGGTGAGGGGTCAGGGTTGCTGAGGGATGAGGGGTCAGGGTTGCTGAGGGGTGAGGGGTCAGGATTGCTGAGGGATGAGGGGTCAGGGTTGCTGAGGGATGAGGGGTCAGGGTTGCTGAGGGATGAGGGGTCAGGGTTGCTGAGGGATGAGGGGTCAGGGTTGCTGAGGGATGAGGGGTTAGGGATGATGAAGGATGAGGGATGATGAGGGGTGAAGAGTCAAGGTTGTTGCGGAGTGAGGGTTAGGGATGGTGAGGGGTCTGGGAGGGTGAGGGATGAGGGTCAGAAGTGATGAGGGGACAGGGATCAGGGATGGTGGGAGGTGAGGGGTCAGGATTGGTGAGGGATGAAGGTCAGGGATGATGAGGGATGAGGGGTTAGGTTTGATGAAGAGTGAGGGGTCAGGAACAGTGAGGAGTCAGGAACAGTGAGGGGTCAGGAACAGTGAGGGGTCAGCAGTGAGGGTTGGTGACGGGTCAAGGGTAGTGAGGGCGAAGGGTCAGTGCTGGTAAGCGGTGAGGGTTTAGGGTTGGTGAAGGGTGAGGGGTCAGTGATGGTGAGGGGTGAGGGGTGAGAGGTGAGGGATCAGGGTTATTGAGGACTGGTGAGGGATGAGGGGTCAGAATGGTGAGGGGTGAAAGGTCAGGGAAGTTTAGGAGTCAGGCTTTGTGAAGGTTGAGGGGTCAGACATGGTGAGGGGTCAGACATGGTGAGGGGTCAGGGATGGTGAGGGGTCAGGGATGGTGAGGGGTCAGGCACAGTGAGGGGTCAGGGATGGTGAGGGGACAGGGATGGTGAGGGGTCAGGTATCGTGAGGGGTGAGGGGTCAGGGATGGTGAGGGGTCAGGCACGGTGAGGCAGAGGTGAGGGGACAGGGATGGTGAGGGGTCAGGGATGGTGAGGGAACAGGCACGGTGAGGGGTCAGGAATGGTGAGGGGTCAGGGATGGTGAGGGGTCAGGGATAGTGAGGGGTGAGGGATCAGGGATGGTGAGGGGTCAGGCACGGTAAGGGGACAAGGATGGTGAGAAGTCAGGCACAGTGAGGGGTCAGGCACAGTGAGGGGTCAGGGATGGTAAGGGGTCAGGCACAGTGAGGGGTCAGGGATGGTGAGGGGACAGGGATGGTGAGGGGACAGGGATGGTGAGGGGTGAGGGCTGAGGGGTCAGGGATGGTGAGGGTCAGGGATGCTGAGGGGTCAGGGATGGTGAGGGGTCAGGCACGGTGAGGGGTCAGGGATGGTGAGGGGTCAGGGATGGTGAGGGGTCAGGATGGTGAGGGGTCAGGGATGAGGGGTCAGGGATGGTGAGGGTCAGGATGCTGAGGGGTCAGGGATGGTGAGGGGTCAGGCCGGTGAGGGGACAGGGATGGTGAGGGACAGGGATGGTGAGGGGTCAGGGATGGTGAGGGACAGACACGGTGAGGGGTCAGGAATGGTGAGGGGTCAGGGATAGTGAGGGGTGAGAGGTCAGGGATGGTGAGGGGTCAGGCACAGTGAGGGGTCAGGGATGGTGAGGGGACGGGGATGGTGAGGGGTCAGGAATGGTGAGGGGTGAGGGGTCAGGCACAGTGAGGGGCCTGGCATGGTGAGGGGTTAGGCATGGTGAGGGGCCGGCATGGTGAGGGGTCAGGGATGGTGAGGGGTCAGGCACGGTGAGGGCCAGGCATGGTGAGGGGTCAGGCATGGTGAGGGGTCAGGGATGGTGAGGGGTCAGGCATGGTGAGGGGGTCAGGGATGGTGAGGGGTCAGGCACGGTGAGGGGTCAGGCACGGTGAGGGGTCAGGGATGGTGAGGGAACAGGCACAGTGAGGGGTCAGGAATGGTGAGGAGTCAGGGATGGTGAGGGGTCAGGGATAGTGAGGGGTGAGGGATCAGGGATGGTGAGGGGTCAGGCACGGTGAGGGGTCAGGCACGGTGAGGGGTCAGGCATGGTGAGGGGTCAGGGATCGGGAATGGTGAAGGGTCAGGGATGGTGAGGGGTCAGGGGTCGGGAATGGTGAGGGGTCAGGGATCGGGAATGGTGAGGGGTCAGGGATGGTGAGGGGTCAGGGATCAGGAATGGTGAGGGGTCAAGAATCGGGAATGGTGAGGGGTCAGGGATCAGGAATGGTGAGGGGTCAGGGGTCGGGAATGGTGAGGGGTCAGGGGTCGGGAATGGTGAGGGGTCAGGGGTCGGGAGTGGTGAGGGGTCAGGAATGGGGAATGGTGAGGGGTCAAGAATCGGGAATGGTGAGGGGTCAGGATCGGGAATGGTGAGGAGGATCAGGAATGGTGAGGGGTCAGGGGTCGGGAATGGTGAGGGGTCAGGGATCGGGAATGGTGAGGGGTCAGGGGTCGGGAATGGTGAGGGGTCAAGAATCGGGAATGGTGAGGGGTCAGGGATGGTGAGGGGTCAGGGATCAGGAATGGTGAGGGATCAGGGATCGGGAATGGTGAGGGGTCAGGGATCGGGAATGGTGAGGGGTCAGGGATTGGGAATGGTGAGGGGTCAGGGTTCAGGGATGGTGAGGGGTCAGGGATTGGGAATGGTGAGAGGTGAGGGGTGAGGAATGGTGAGGGGTCAGGGTTGGTGAGGGGACAAAGATGGTGAGGTATGAGGGATGAGGGGTCAGGGTTGCTGAGAGATGAGAGGACAAGAATGGTGAGGGGTCAGGGATGGTGAGGGGTCAGGGATCGGGAATGGTGAGGGGTGAGGGGTCAGGATTGGTGAGTGGTGAGAGTTCGGGATGGTGAGGGGTCGGGGATGGTGAGGGGTGAGGGGTCAGGAATGGTGAGGGGTGAGATGGTGAAGGATGAATGGTCAGGGATAGTGAGGGGTGAGTGGTCAGAGAAGGAGAATGTGAGAGGCCAAAGATGGTGAGGGGTGAAGGGTGACGGAGTCAGGATTAGTGAGGGATGGGAGGGGTGAATGGTCAGTGATGGACAGGGCTGAGAGGATGCTGAGGAGTGAGGGATCAGTGAGGGTGAGGGGTCAGGAATGGTGAGGATTGAGGGATTTGGGTTGGTGAGGGGTGTGGGTCAGGTCTGCTGAAGGGTGAGGGGTGGGGGGTGATGATGTGGAGATGACGGTGTTGGGCTGGGGTAAAACAGAGAGAAATCCCACACCACCAGTTTAAAGTCCAAACAGGTTTATTTGTAGCAAAAGCCGCAAGTTTTGGGGCGAGCCCGTCCCTTCGTCAGGGAGCTGGGAATTCAGATCATAAAAATAACACACAGACACAAACTCCATTTACAGAATAATGATTGGAATGGGAGTCTTTACAGTGAATCAATTCTTAAAGATACAGACAGTGTGAGTGGAGAGAGGGTTAAGCCCCAGGTTAAAGAGATGTGGATTGTCTCCAGACAGCCCAGTAAGTGAGGGTTTATAAACCCAGGCAAGTCCTGGGGGTTACAGATAGAACACAGAACATTACAGAGCAGTCCAAATTTACTAACCTGTCCCTCTACACCCTCATCCAGGTCATTTATAAAAATGGCCCCAAAACAGATCTCTGAGGTACACCACTAGTAACTGAACTCCAGGTTGAATATTTCTCATGAATCACCACTCTCTGTCTTCTATCAGCGAGCCAATTCCTGATCCAAACGGCTAAATCCCCCTCAATCCCGTGCATCTACATTTTCTGCAGCAGTTTACCATGGGGAACCTTATCAAATACTTTACTAAAATCCATATACACCACGTCAACTGCCTTCCCCTTATCCACCTGTGAGATGAACCCAAGATCCTGGTTGAAATTGTCCTCATGTGGGCGGAACTTGGCTATCAGGGCGAGGAGTCAGAGTTGGTGCGGGGGTGAAGGCTCAGTGATCGTGAGGGGTCAAAGGTCAGGGCTGGTGAGGGGTCAGGGATGGTGAGGGATCAAAGGTCAGGGATGGTGAGGGATGGTGAGGGATGAGGGGTCAGGGAAGGTGAGGGATCATGAATGGTGAGGGGTTAGGAATGATGAAGGGTGAGGGGTCAGGATTGCTGAGGGGTCAAGATTGCTGAGGGATCAGGGGACAGGGTAGTTGAGGGTGAGGGTTCAGTGTTTGTGAAGGGTGAGGGGTGAGGGATGGTGAGCGGTCAGGGATGGAGAGCAGTGAGGAGGTCAGGATTGGTGAGGTGTGAGGGGTCAGAGTTGGTGAGGGGTGAAGGATCAGTGATGGTTTGGGGGTGAGGGGTCAGGGTTGGTGAGGGTCAGGAATGGTGAGGGGTCAGGGTTAGTGAGGAATCGGGATTTGTGAGGGGTGAGAGGTTAGCAATGATGAGTGTCGAGGAATCACGGATGGTCAGTAATGAGGGGGTCAAGGATAGTGAAGGGTCAGGAATGGTGAGGGGTGAGGGCTCAGGGTTGGTGAGTGGTGAGGGGTCAGGATTAGTGAGGGGTGAGGGGTGAGGTGTGGTCAGGGACGGTGAGAGATGGGGAAGGGTGAGGGATTGTGAGGAGTGAGGGAAATGGGATGCTGAGGGGACAGGGAGGAGAGGGGTGAGTGATGACTGATGGTGAGATATGAGGGGTCAGGAATAGTGAAGGGTCAGTGGTCAGGAAGAGTGAGGAGTGAGGGGTGAGGGGTCAGGGTTGGTGAAGGGTGAGGGGTCAGGGTTGGTGAGGAGTGAAGGGTCAGGGATGGTGAGAGGGGAGGTGGTGAGGAGTGAGGATTCATCGATGGTGAAGGGTCAGCGATGGTGAGGGGTCAGTGTTTATGAGGGGTGAGGGACCAGGAATATTGAGGATTCAGGGGTCAGGGATTGTGAGGGGTCAGGGATATTGAGAGGTCAAGGTTTGTGAGGGATGAAAGGTGAGTGTTGTTGAGTGAGGATTCAGGGATAGTGAGGGGTGAGAGTTGGTGAGGGCTGAGGGATGGCTAAGGATTAGAGATGATGAAGGGTTAGGGATGGTGAGGTGTGAGGTGTCAGAGATGGAGAGGGGTGAGGGTTGGTGAGGGGTCAGAGATGATGAGGGGTCAGGGATGATGAGGTGTCAGAGGTGTCAGAGTTGGAGACGGGTGAGGGGTGAGGGTCAGGAATGGTGAGGGGTGAGGGTTGGTGAGGGGTCAAGGATGCTGAGGGATGAGAGGTCAGGGATGGTGAGGGGTCAGGGATGTTGGGGGGGGTGAGGGGGCAGAGCTGGAGAGCGGTGAGAGGTCAGGGGTGAAGAGGGGACAGGAGTCCGGGATGGTGAGGGGTCAGCGTTGCTAAGTGGTAGGTGGTGAGGGATGGTGAGGGTGAGGGTTCAGGGATTGCGAGGGGTGAGGAGTCAGGTTGGTGCAGGGTGAGGGGTCAGGGACAGTGAGGGCTGAGGGGGCAGGGATGGTTAGGGATGTGATGTCAGGTTGGTGAGGAGTGAGGATCAGGGATGGAGAAGGGTGAGGGGTCAGGGTTGGTGAGGAGTGAGGGGTGAGGGGTCAGGGTTGGTGAGGAGTGAGGGGTGAGGGATGCTGATGGGTGAGGGTTCAGGAATGGTGAGATGTGGGTCAGGGATAGTGAGGGGTGAGGTGTCAGGGATGGCAAGTGGTCTGGGATGGTGAGGGGTGAGAGTTCAGGGGTGAAGGGTCAGGGTTGGTGAGGGATGACTGGTAAATGATGAGGGGTCAGAAGGATGGTGAGGGGTCAGGGATGGTGAGGGGTGAGGGATGTTGATGGACGGTGAGGAGTGAGGGATCAGAGGTGGTGAGGGGTGAGGGGTCAGAGTTGGTGAGGGAGTCAGAGATGATGAGGGATGTCGAGTCAGGCATGGTAGGGATTAGGGATGTTGAGGGGTCAGGGGTCAGGGTTCATGAGGGGTGAGGAGTCTGAGTTGGTGCAGGGTGAAGCATCCGGGATCATGATAGGCCAAGAGTCAGGGGTGGTGAGGGGTCAACGTTCAGGGATGGTGAGGGGTCAGGGGTCAGAGATGGTGAGGGGTGAGGTGTCAGCGATGGTGAGAGTTGTGCTGTCAGGGATGGTGAGGGGTCAGGATTTGTGAGGGCTGAGGGGTCAGAAGTGCAGTCTGGTGAGAGGTCAGGGGTGATGAGGGATCAGGAGTGCAGGATGGTGAGGGGTCAGGGATGGTGAGGGGTGAGGGGTCAGGGATGGTGAGGGGTGAGGGGTCAGGATCTGTGAGGGCTGAGGGGTCAGAAGTGCAGTCTGGTGAGAGGTCAGGGGTGATGAGGGATCAGGAGTGCAGGATGGTGAGGGGTCAGGGATGGTAAGGGGTCAGGGTCAGGGATGGTGAGGGGTGAGGTGTCAGCGATGGTGAGGGGTCGGGATTTATGAGGGCTGAGGGGTCAGAGGTGTAGTCTGGTGAGAGGTCAGGGTGATGAGGGATCATGAGTCAGCATTGGTGAGGGGTCACCAATGGTGAGGGGTGAGGGATCAGGAATGGTGAGGGGTCAGGGTTGGTGAGGGGTGAGGGGTAATGGGTCAGTGTTGGTGAGGGGTGAGGGGTGATGGGTCAGGATTGGTGAGGGGTGAGGGGTCAGGGATGATGAGGAGTCAGGGATGGTGAGGGGTCAGGGATGGTGAGGGCTCAGGGATGGTGAGGGGTCAGAGATGGTGAGGGGTGAGGTTTGGTGAGGGGTGAGGGGTTAGAACAGGAGAGTGGTGAGCGATAAAGGATGATGAGGGGCCTGGGATGGTGAGGGGTGAGGAGTCAGAGAAGGTGAGGTGTGAGTTGTGAGGGATGGTAAGGGGTGAGGGGACAGGGACTGTGAGGAATCAGGGATGGTGAAGGGTCCGGGATGGTGAGATATGAGTGTGAGAGTTGGTCAGTGTTCAGTGATAGTGAGGGTTGAAGGATCAGGAATGGTTCGCAGTGAGGGGTTAGTGATGGTGAGGGATCAGGGATGATGGGGTCAGAGATGGTGATGGGTCAGGGGTCAGGGATAGTGAATGGTCTGGGATGGTGAGGGACCAGGAGTCATGGATGGTGAGGGATCAGGAGTTATAGAACATAGAACATTCCAGGCAGGGCATTCCACTCCCGAACCATCCTCTGGGTAAAGAACCTACCTCTGACATCTGTCCTAAAACCACCACCCCTTAATTTAAAGCTATGTCCCCTCGTGCTAGCTTTCTCCATCCTAGGAAAAAGGCTATCACTGTCCACCCTATCTAAACCTCTAATCATCTTATATGTTTCGATAAGGTCTCCTCTTAGCCGCCTTCTTTCTAACGAAAACAACCTCAAATCCCTCTCTTCATAAGACCTGCCCTCCATACCAGGCAACATCCTGGTAAACCTCCTCTGTACCCTCTCCAATACCTCCACATCTTTCTTATAATGTGGGGACCAGAACTGTACACAATACTCCAAGTGCGGCCGCACTAGAGTTTTGTACAGTTGCATCATGATGTTGTGGCTCAATCCCCCTACCAATAAAAGCTAAGACTCCGTATGCCTTCTTAACAACCTTATCGACTTGATTGCCTCATGGATGGTGAGGGGTCAGAGGTCAGGGATGGTTAGGGGTGAGGATAGTGAGGGGTGAGAGATGCTGGTGAGCGGTGAGGAGTCAGGGTAGGTGAGGCGTGAGGGGTGAGGGATGGCAGGCACGTCAGGGATCAGGGATTGCGAGGGGTCAGGGATAGTGAGGGGTGAGTGGTGATGGATGGTGAGTGATCAGGGATAGTGAGGTGTAAGGGATGATGAGTGGTGTGGGGTCAGGGTTGGTGGGTGGTGAGGGATTAGGAATGCTGAAGGGTCAGGGGTCAGGGATAGTGAGAGATCAGGGATGGTGAAGGGTCAGGGGTCAGGGATGGTGAGGGGTGAGGGGTCAGTGATGCTGAGGGGTGAGGGGGAAGGGTCTGTGAGGGGTGAGGTGTCAGCGACGGTGAGGGGTCAGGTTTAGTGAGGGGTGACGGGTCGGGGTGGTGAGGGGTGAATGGTCAACAATGGTGAGGGATATGGGGTCAATGTTGGTGAGGGGTGAAGGGTCAGGGACAGTGAGCAGTCAGAGATGGTGAGGGGAGAGAGGTCAGGGATGGTCAGAGGTCAGGGATAGTGAGGGGTCAGGGATGGTCAGGAGTCAGGGATGCTGAGGGATAATAGGTCAGGGATGCTGAGGGGTCAGGTGGCAGGGACGGTCAGAGACAGCGAGGGGTCAGGGGTCACGGATGTTGAAGGATGAGGGGTCAGGGATAGTGAGGAGTCAGGGATGATGAGGGGTGAGGGGTCAGGGTTGGTGAAAAGTGAGAGGTCAGGGATGATGAGCAGTCAGAAGATCAGGGATGGTGAGGAGTGACTGTTCAGGGATGGTGAGGGGTGAGGGTTGGCGAGGGCTGAGGGTTAGTGAGCGGTGAGTGGTCAGGGTTGATAAGGGGTGAGGGGTCAGGGTTGGTGAGGGGTCAGTGTTGGTGAGGGATGAGGGGTGAGGGGTGAGGGGTCAGGGTTGATGAGGGTGAGGGGTCAGGGTTGATAAGGGTGAGGGGTGAGTGTTGGTGAGGGGTGAGGGGTGATAGGGGTGAGGGGTCAGGGTTGGTGAGTGAGGGGTGAGGGTTGGTGAGGGATGAGGGTGGTGAGGGGTGAGGGGTCAGGGTTGGTGAGGGGTGAGGGTTGCTGGGGTTAATGAGCGGTGAGTGGTCAGGGTTGATAAGGGGTGAGGGGTCAGAGTTGGTGAGGGGTCAGTGTTGGTGAGGGGTGAGGGGTGAGGGGTCAGGGTTGATAAGGGGTGAGGGGTCAGGGTTGATAAGGGGTGAGGGGTCGGGAATAGTGAGAGGTCAGGGATATGGATAGTGGAAGTTTTGTTGAGGAGTGAGGCGGGAGAGATGGTGAGGGGTCAGGGATGGTGAAGGGTCAGGGGTCAGGGAATGGTGAAGGATCAGGGATGGTGAGGGGGTGAGGGTTCAGAGTTAGTGAGGGTTCAGAGTTCGTGAGGGGTCAGGAATGGTGAGGGGTCAGGGATGGTGAGGGGTCAGGGATGGTGAGGGGTCAGGGATGGTGAGGGGTCAGGGAGGGTGAGGTTTAAGGTGTCAGAGATGGTGAGGGGTGAAGGATCTGGGTTGGTGAGGGTGTTACATAAACAAGGCCTCGTTTTATGGCTGATAAAATTGGATATTGTAAATGAAAGAATTGGATGTATTAAAAATCAAACCCAGTCAAACCTCAGGCAGGCCAGTCGTACAAATCATAAACCTGTCTGTGTCTGACTCATCAGCCCCCTATCAAAGCTCATTGCCCCCTGACTGATATTTAGCAGGAGATCATTGCACCCCGTTGAAATGCACCGGCCGATTGTTAGAAACCCAGACTGGGCCAGACTTTCTGTCACCGGGAGTTCCTGCAGTGGGTTTAATCTGATAACAGGTTACATGGAAACAGCAGCGTGGAGGTGGACACCGGGGGTGGGGGGACAGACCCTGGTGTCCTGTCAGGCAAACTTCAAGAAACCCACTGGGGATGGGAACCCCGTCCCCCAGGATCTCATTGAGCAGAAGCCAGAGAAGTTTCTGGAAAGGCAAACAGGCAGGAGGGGAAATAGAGGGACACATTTCAGAGACCAGCAGTGAAGAGAGGATGAGGGAGGTTGACCATCTGGAAGACTGACCAGAGAGGGAAGGAAGGAAGAAGCTGCCATCGAGACTCACCTTCCACACAACAAACCAGAGAGACTCAGAGAATCGAGCCTGCAGTTTAACCAAACCATCTCTGCGGGTAGAATATCTGATTTTGGGGTATTCTCTTGTTTTATGGGGGTAATTTAAGGGTTAATTGGTTATTATTAATAAACTTGTCGAACATTTACTTGTGTTTGTCCTCTGTCCACCTTGTAAATAAGGGAACCGGGGTAAAACATTGGAGTGAGCAAACTGGTCGAAAAAGGATCAGAGATTTTAAAATTACAACAAAATCATTCTCTGGGTGAGGGAGGGGAGTGAGGTCAGATCATTCTCTGGGTGGGGGAGGGGAGTGAGGTCAGATCATGTGCATGAGAGATGGATTGGCCATGCTAAATTGCAACTTTGACGCAATCCATGTAGCCTAAAAATTGACCAACATTTAATCTCCCAAGACGTATTGCTTACGAGGATTGACTCCTAATTGACAGCAGGAGGACTCCTAATTGACATTGGTAAATTACAGGAAGCTCTGACAAATATTCATATGCATATCTGCACACTGACTCACTCACACACCCCCTCACCCACCCATACGCACACATCCTCACCCCCGCGCGAGTGCACACTCTGAATCTGAAAGGACAGAGTGAACCCAGCCAGGCCTGTGACACTGAATCAAAAAGGAGAGAGTGAATTGAAACTACACATCTTTGGATCCTAAGTGCATTTATCATGGCCAATTCACCTAACCGACACATCTTAGGACACTAAAGGAAATTTAACATGACCAATCCACCACTCGTACACATCTTGTGACACCACGGGACAATTTAGCATGGCCAAACCACTGCTCGTACATATTTTGGACATTAAGGTGAATTTCGCATGGCCAATTAACCAAACCTACACATTTTTCAACCTAAGAGACAATTTAGCCTGGCCAATCCACCCTACCCTACACACCTTGGGACAGCAGGGGGAATTTAGCCTGGCCAATCCACCCTAACCTACACCTTGGCACAGCAGGGGGAATTTAGCCTGGCCAATCCACCTAACTTAACACACTTTGGGACAGCAGGGGGAATTTAGCCTGGCCAATCCATCTAATTACATAACTTGGAATATTAAGGTGCAGTTTAAGCGATTAAGCGAATTAAGGATTATAGGGAGCAAGCGGGTAAGTGGAACTGATCCACTTCAGATCAGCCATGATCTTATTGAATGGTGGGGCAGGCTCGAGGGGCTGGATGGCCAACTCCTGATCCTATTTCTTATGTTCTTATGTTCTTTAGCATGGCCAATCCATCTAACCGACACTCCTTGGGTCAGTCAGGGGCAATCTTGTACATATCCTGGGACATGAAGGGGCAATTTAGCACGGCCAATCCATCTCCTGTACACATCTTGTGACACTAAGGACAATTTAGTCTGGCCTCCACACCTCTCATACACATCTTGGTACACTAAGATGAATTTAGCCAATCCACCTAACCTACACATATCGCCTCTTAGTATCCCAAGATGTGTAAGTTATGGCGATTGGCCATGAAAATTGACCCTTCATGACCCAAGATGTGTACGAAATGTGGATTGGCCATGCTAAATTCCCCTTAGTATCCCAAAATGTATACGAGAGGTGGATTGGTAACATTAAGTTGCCTCTTAGAGTCACAAGGTGTGTCGGTTAGATGGATTGGCCATGCTAAATTGCACCTATAGTGTCCCAAGATGCGTACAAGTGGTGGATTAGCCATGCTAAATTACCCCTTAATGTTCCAAAATGTGTATGAGAAGTGGAGTGGCCGTGCTAAACTGCCCCTCTCTCCAAGAAGTGTACTTTAGGTGGATTGGTGATCCTAAATTGCACCTTCACT
>JAGIQG010000046.1:167500-185000 GCA_024679065.1 Sphyrna mokarran
ATTCCCTGCTTTCTGACTTTAGCATGGCCAACCACATACTCATACACATTTTGGAATATTACTGGGCAATTTAGCATGGCCAACCCACCCAACGTACACATCTTTGCACATTATGGGGAATTTGGCATGACCAATCAACCTAATCAACACATTTTGGGGCATTAAGGGACAATTTAGCCTGGCTAATCCACTAACCTACAAATCTTGTGACATTAAGTCGCAACTTAGCATTTCCAATCTACCTAATCTACATATTTGGATCAGTAAGGGACAATTTAGCATGGTCAATCCACTTAACCTACATATATTGGAACACTAAGGGGCAATTTAGAGTGGCCAATTCACCAAAACTACACACCTTAGGAAACTACAGGGCAATTTACCATGGCCAATTCACCTAATCGACAAACCTTGGGTCACTAAGAGGCAATTTAGCATGGCCAAGCCAAAAAATGTGCATATCTTTTGGTACTAAGTGGCCTTTGAGCATTGCCAATCCATGAAGTCTACACATTAGGGACACTGAGGGGGAATTTATCATGGCCAATCCATCTAACCTACACATCTTGGGACTCGAAGGGGATTTAACATGTCCAATTCTCTTCATCCACATCTTTATTAAAGGGACATTAAAGGAAATTTAGCACGGCCAATTCACCAATTCTACCCATCTTGGGACATGAAGTGGCAATTTAGCCTGGCGAATCCACTTCTTGTACACATCTTGGGACACCACAGGACAATTTAGCATGGCCAATCCATCTTTCATATACATCTTGGGACATTATGTGGACTTCAGCATGGCTATCCATCTAACCTACACATCTTCAAACACTAAGGGGCAATTTAGCAAGGCCAGTCCACACCTTGTACACATCTTGGGAAACTAAAGAGCAACTTGGCTTGGGCAATCCATCTATCGTACATTTCATTTAGCCTGGCCTATGCATCTCTTGTACACATCTTGGCACACTAAGATAAATTTAGCATGGCCAATCCACCTAACCTAGGCATCTTGGGACACCAAGGGGCTATTTAGCCTGATATATGCACTTCCCGTACATATCTTGGCACATTAAGATGAATTTAGCATGACCAATCCACCTTAGCTACAAATCTTGCAACACTACGTGGCAATTTAGCATGGTTAATTCACCAAACCTGCACATCTTGAGACATTAGGGGCATTTAGCATGTCCAATCCACCTAATCTACACACCTTGGGACACAAATCTCCATCTCAGGACGCTAAAGTTAATTTAGCATGGCCAATGTGCATGTTGCATGCATCTTGAGACACAAAGCAGCAGTTTAGCATGACCAATCCACCTCTCGTACATATCTTGGGACACTAAGAGCCGATTTAGCACATCCAGTCCCCCAAACCTACACATCTTGGGACAGTAAGGAGAAATCCATCTAACCTAGACATCTTCAAACAATAAGGGCAATTTAGCATGGCCAATCCACCTCTCGTCTACATCCTGGGAGACTAAGGGGAGATTTAGCGCAACCAATCGCTCAAAACTACACATGTCCCAAGGTATGTCAGTTAGGTAGATTGGCCATACTAATCTGTCCCATGGTGTCCCATTAACATTAATGGGAGATATGGACATGTTAAAATCCCCTTAGTCATTCAAAATACCCTTAGTGTCCAAAGATATGTAGGTTCAGTTAATTGGCCAGGCTGAATTGCCCTTTACTGTCCCAAGGTGTATAGGTTGGGTGGATTGGCCATGCTAAGTTGCACCGTAGGATCCCAAGATGTGTAGGTTAGGTGAATTGGCCATGCTAAACTGCCCCAAAGTGTATAGGTTAGAGGGATTGGCAACACTAACTTGCCCCTTAGTGTGTCAAGCTGTAGATGAAAGATGGGATGGCCATGATAAGTTGCCTCTTCATGTCCCAAGATGTGCACGAGAGGTGGATTGGCCAGGCTAAATTAATTTTAGTGTCCCTAGATGTGGATGAGAGGAGAATTGGACATGTTAAAATCTCCTTAGTGTCCTAAGATGTGTAAGTTAGATGTTAAATGCCCTTGTGTCTAAAGATGTATAGTTTGGTTAATTGGCCATGCTAAAATGGCCCTTGGTATCCGAAGATGTGTTAAGTAGGTGGATTTGTCAAGCTAAGTTGTCCCTTACTATCCCAAGATGATTAAGTTAGGTGGATTGGCCTTGCTAAATTGTCTCTTAGTATCCCAAGGTGTATAGGTAAGGTGGATTGGCCATGCTAAATTGCCCCTTAGTGTACCAATATGTGTATGAGAGATGCGTAAGCTAGGCTAAATTGCCCCTTTGTGTTCCAAGATGTTTACAAGATAATGTAGATTAGCCATGCTAAAATGGCCCTTGGTGTCCGAAGATGTGTTAATTAGGTGGATTGAACATATTAAATTGACCCTTTGTGTCACAAGGTGTGTAAGTTAGGTGGATTGGCCATGCTACATTGCCCCTTAGTGTCCTAAATATGTAAGTTAGATGGATTGACAATGATATATTGCCACTTAGTGTGCCAATACGAGAGGTGCGCAGGCAAGGCTAAATTGCCCCTTCGTGTCCCAAGATGTATCGGTTAGATGGATTGGTAAATTGCCGCTTCGTGACCTGAGAAGTGGATTGACCAGGCTAAATTTACTTAAGCGTCCCAAGATGTGGATGAGAGGAGAATTGGACATGGTAAAATCCCCTTAGTGTCCCAAGATGTATAGGTTAAGTGCTTTGGCCAGGCTAAATTCCCCTTCGTATCCCAAAATGTGTACAGCTGGTGGATTGGCCATGTTAAATTGCCCCTTATTGTTCCAAGATCTGTAGGTTAGGCAGATTGGCCCTTAGTGTTCCAAGATGAATAGGTTTGGTAAATTGGCTGTGCTAAATTGTCCTTTAGTACCCCAAAATGTTTACAACTGGTGGATTGGCCATGCTAAATTGCTCCCTCATGTCCCAAGATGTGTACAAGAGGTGGAATGGCCAATCTTCATTGTCCTTCAGTGTTCCAAGATGTGTATGAGAGGTGGATCGGTCGTGCTAAATTGTCCCTCTTTCCCAAAAAGTGTACTTAGCATGCTTTGACCATGCTAAATTCCCCTTAGTATCCTAAAATGTGTACGAGTGGTGGATTGGCCATGTTAAATTGTCCTTTAGTGTCCCAAGATAGATACGAGAGTTGAGTTGGCAATGTTAAATTGCACCTCTATCTTCCAAGATGTGATTGAGAAGTGGATTGGTGATGCTAAATTGCGCCTTAGAGTCCCAAGATGTGCAAGTTAGGTGTATTGACCAGGCTAAATTGCCCTGCTGTCCAAGATGTGTAGGTTAGGTGGATTGGCCTTGCTAAATTCATCTTAGTGTGCCAAAATGTGTACGAGGAGTGGGTCGGCCAGGGTAAACTGCCGCTTTGTGCCCAAGATGTGTAGGTTAGATGCTTTGGCCATGCTAAATTCCCCTTAGTATCCTAAAATGTGTACGAGTGGTGGATTGGCCATGTTAAATTATCCTTTAGTGTCCCAAGGTAGGTACGAGAGTTGAGTTGGCAATGTTAAATTGCACCTCTATCTTCCAAGATGTGATTGAGAAGTGGATTGGCCATGCTAAGCTGCCCCTCTGTCCCATGAATTGTACTTTAGGCGGATTGGCAAAGCTAAATTGTAGCTTAGAGTCCCAAAATGTGCAAGTTAGGTGTATTGGCCAGGCAAAATTGCCCCTGACTGTCCCAAGATTTGTAGATTCGATCAATTGGCCATGCCAAATTCACAATGTACTAAGATGTGTCAATTGGGTGGATTGGCCATTGTAACTTGCCGCTTTGTGTCTCAAGATGTGTATGAAATGTGGATTGACCATGCTAAATTAATTTTAGCATCCCAAGATGTGGATGAGAGGAGAATTGGACATGTTAAAATCACTATAGTGTCCCAAGATGTGTAGTTAGGTGGATTGGCCATGCTAAATTCCTCTTAGTACCCAAAGGTATGTAAGTTCGGTGGATAGGCTATGCTCAATTGCCCCTTAGTGTCCCAAGATGTCTACGAGAAGTGGATTGACCATGTTATATTGTCCCTTCGTGTTCTCAGATGTGGTGGTTAGATGGATTGCCCCTTAGTGTCCCAAGAACGTAGGTGAGTGGGATTGGATGTACTAAATCGTCCCTTAGTGTCCCAAGATGAGTACAAGAAGCGATTGGCCATACTACATTGCTCCTTAGTGCCCAAGATGTGCACGAGGGGTGGACTAGCCATGCCAGTTCATGTGGATTGAACATGCTAAATTAACTTTAGCATCCCAAGATGTGGATAAATTGCCCCTTAGTGTCCCAAGATGTACAAGTTAGGTGGATTGGCCATGTTAAATTGCTCCTTATTGTCACATGATTTCCCGCTAGAATGTGAAGATATTGCATTTCACACAAGAAGATAAAGTTTTGGTCACTGCTAACCAATACAGAAAACCACCCAGAATGATCCAGTTATGAGGCATTGGGTGGAACTTGTCCAGAGAGGGAACATGAGTAGAAAGCACCCGGAGTTACGATGATAAGTGTGTGAAAGCTGGGAGTTATCGGTGCTGCTGGATGTTTATTCTGGGCTAAGAGAGCCTCATTCCCCCATCATTAAGAGGAAAGGTGCTGGAATGGGAGCACCAAGAGCACCCGTGGGTGCAGACAATGGGAGAAATAACAAGAAGCTGTTTGTGGTGCTGCCCAAATGGGAGAGAAAGTGGGACGGTGCGAATGCTGCTCTTGAGGATGGAAGGAGCTGCCTCTTGCTGCCTGGGATTGTCCCCAATGGCAGCGAATCCACAGCGAGTCGCTGCTTCACCACAATCCTGATGTGGAGATGCCGGTGTTGGACTGGGGTGGACACAGTAAGATGTCTCACAAACACCAGGTTCCAGTCAAACAGGTTTATTTGGCAGCACCAGCTTTCTGAGTGTGGCTCCTTCTTCAGGTGAGTGGGAGATGTGTTCACAAACAGGGTATATTATAGGCACAGACTGCATTTACAGGATAATGGTTGGAATGTGGGTCTTTCCAGGTGTTAAAGGTGCAGACAGTGTGAGTGGAGAGAGGGTTGAGCAGCAGCTATCTCCAGTAAGAAGTCTGACCACACCATCTACTCAGTAAGAATTTAGCAACACCAATTATTAATCCAACCGATTTATTTGATAGTAAAAAAGCGAGCTTTCAACACTCCCGTGTCTTCCTCAGGCAAGTGCAGTGTTCCGGTCTGCAATAGCACACATCAGCACAGACAGTCAGAGATTGCTGATTAGAATGCGAATCCTTACATCCAACCTGCTATTCAAGTGTTAAAGTGGCTAACAATGTGTGTGAAGGGGATCCTGAGCATTGTTAGAGAATTGTGTATTTTCTCCAGACAGCACAGTAAGTGAGGTTTTTTGCTAACCCACGCAAGTTACGGGGGTTACAGATAGTGTGTCATGAAGCCAAGATCCCTGTTAAGACCGTCCTCATTGTGCGGAGCTTGGCTATCAGTCTCTGTTCAGCGACTCTGCGCTGTCGTGTATCACGAAAGCCCCCTTGAAGAACATTTACCCGCAGATCGGAGGCCGAATGCCCATGACTGCTGAAGGGTTCGCCCACAGGAAGGGAACTGTTTTGCCTGGTGATTGTTGAGCGATGCTCATTCATCCGCTGTCGTAGTGTTTGCATGGTCTCCCCAATATACCATGCTTTGGGACATCCTTTCTTGCAACGTATTAGGTAGACAATGTTGGCCGAGTTGCAAGAGTATGTACCGTGCACCTGGTGAATGGTATCCTCACGTTTGATGATGTCGTCCATGTCTATGATCCGGCATGTCTTGCAGAGGTTGCTGTGGCAGGGTTGTGTGGTATTGTGGTCACTGTTCTCCTGAAGGTTGGGTAGTTTGCTGCGAACAATGATCTGTATGAGGTTGTGCGGTTGTCTGAAAGCAAGAAGTGGGGGGGGTGGGGATGGCCCTAGCGAGATGTTCATCGTCATCAATGATATGTTGAAGACAGATAGAACATAGAACATTACAGAGCAGTACAAATTTACTAACCCGTCCCTCTACACCCTCATCCAGGTCATTTATAAAAATGGCCCCAAAACAGATCTCTGAGGTACACCACTAGTAACTGAACTCCAGGTTGAATATTTCTCATGAATCACCACTCTCTGTCTTCTATCAGCGAGCCAATTCCTGATCCAAACGGATAAATCCCCCTCAATCCTGTGCATCTACATTTTCTGCAGCAGTTTACCATGGGGAACCTTATCAAATACTTTACTAAAATCCATATACACCACATCAACTGCCTTCCCCTTATCCACCTGTGAGATGAACCCAAGATCCTGGTTGAAATTGTCCTCATGTGGGCGGAACTTGGCTATCAGGGCGAGGAGTCAGAGTTGGTGCGGGGTGAAGGCTCAGTGATCGTGAGGGGTCAAAGGTCAGGGCTGGTGAGGGGTCAGGGATGGTAAGGGATCAAAGGTCAGGGATGGTGAGGGGGTCAGGGATGGTGAGGGATCAAAGGTCAGGGATGGTGAGGGGTCAGGGATGGTGAGGGATCAAAAGTCAGGGCTGGTGAGGGGTCAGGGATGGTGAGGGGTCAGGGACAGTGAGGGATCAAAGGTCAGGGCTGGTGAGGGGTCAGGGACGGTGAGGGATCAAAGGTCAGGGATGGTGAGGGATGGTGAGAGATGAGGGATGGTGAGGG
This sequence comes from Sphyrna mokarran, assembly GCA_024679065.1. Classification (NCBI taxonomy): domain Eukaryota; kingdom Metazoa; phylum Chordata; class Chondrichthyes; order Carcharhiniformes; family Carcharhinidae; genus Sphyrna; species Sphyrna mokarran. Next base: position 174,205 of record JAGIQG010000046.1, read on the forward strand.
ATGAGGGGTCAGGGAAGGTGAGGGATCATGAATAGTGAGGGGTTAGGAATGATGAAGGGTGAGGGGTCAGGATTGCTGAAGGGTCAAGATTGCTGAGGAATCAGGGGACAGGGTTGTTGAGGGTGAGGGTTCAGTATTTGTGAAGGGTGAGGGGTGGAGGGATCGTGAGCAGTCAGGGAGGAGAACAGTGAGGGGGTCAGGATTCGTGAGGTGTGAGGGGTCAGAGTTGGTGAGGGGTGAAGGATCAGTGATGGTTTGGGGTGAGGGGTCAGTGTTGGTGAGGATCAGGAATGGTGAGGAGTGAGGGGTTAGCAATGATGAGTGTCGAGGAATCACGGATGGTCAGTGATGAGGGGGTCAAGGATAGTGAAGGGTCAGGAATGGTGAGTGGTGAGGGCTCAGGGTTGCTGAGTGGTGAGGGGTCAGGGTTGGTAAGGAGTGATGGGTGAGGGATGGTGAGGGTTCAGGCTTGGTGAGGAATGAGGGTTCAGAGATAGTGAGGGGTCTTGGGTCAGGGATGGTAGGGCGTGAGGGTTCGGGATTGGTGAGGACTGAGGGGTGAGGGATGCTGACGGGTGAGGGGTCAGGAATGGTGAGATGGGGGTCAGGGATAGTGAGGGGTGAGGGGTCAGGAATGGTGAGTGGTCAGGGATGGTGAGGGATGAGGGGTGAAGCATGGTGACAGGACAGGGGTCAGGGATGGTGATGGGTGAGGTGTCAGTATTGGCGATGGGTGAGGGATGATGATGGGTCGGGGTCAGGGATGGTAACGGGTCAGGGTTGCTGAAGGGTGATGAGGTGTGAAGGGTGAGGGGTCAGAGATGGTTAGGGGTGAAGGGTGAGGGGAGAGGGGCCAGGAATGGTGATGGGTCAGGGTTGCTGTGAGGTGTGAGGGGTGAGGGACGGTGAAGGGTCAGAGATGGTTAGGGATGAGGTGTGAGAAGTCAAGGTTGGTGAGGGGTCAGAGGTCAGTTGATGAGGGGTCAGGGAACAGCAATGGTGAGGGTCAGGGGTCAGGTTTAATGTGGAGTGAGGGGTCAGGGATGGTGAAGGGTGAGGTGTCAGAAATGGTCAGGGGTGAGGATTGATGAGGGGTCAGGTTCGGTGAGGGATGAGCTGTCAGGGATGTTGGAGGGTGAGGGATGGTGAGGAATGAGGGGTCAAGAATGGTGAGGGGTGAGGGATGGTGAGGGGGAGGTATCGGGTTTGGTGAGGGGTGAGGGATGGTGAAGGGGGAGGTATTGGGTTTGGTGAGGGGAGAGGTATGGTGAGGGTGAGGGTGGGGGGGTATGGTGGTGAGGGGGGGGATGGTGAAGGGGGAGTATCGGGTTTGGTGAGGGGGAGGGATGGTGAGGGGGAGGTATCGGTTTGGTGAGGGGTGAGGGATGGTGAAGGGGGGGGTATCGGGTTTGGTGAGGGGGAGGGATGGTGAAGGGGGAGGTATCGGGTTGGTAGGGGTGAGGGATGGTGAGGGGGAGGTATCGGGTTTGGTGAGGGGGGAGGGATGGTGAGGGGGGAGGTATCGGGTTTGGTGAGGGGTGAAGGATGGTGAGGGGAGGTATCGGGTTTGGTGAGGGGGGAGGGATGGTGAGGGGGAGGTATCGGGGTTTGGTGAGGGTGAGGATGGTGAGGGGGGAGGTATCGGGTTTGGTGAGGGGTGAGGGATGGTGAAGGGGGAGGTATCGGTTTTGTGAGGGGGGAGGATGGTGAGGGGGAGGATGGGTTGGTGAGGGGGAGGGATGTGAGGGGGGAGGTATCGGGTTTGGTGAGGGTGAGGGATGGTGAGGGGGGAGGTATGGGTTTGGTGAGGGGGGGTATCGGGTTTGGTGAGGGGTGAGGGATGGGGAGAGGTTCAGAGTTGGTGATGGTTCAGGGATGATGAGGCGTGAGAGGTCAGAGTTAGTGAGGGGTGAGGGGTGAGGGGTGGTCAGGGATCAGGGATGGTGAGAGATGGGGAAGGGTGAGGGATTGTGAGGAGTGAGGGAAATGGGATGGTGAGGGGACAGGGAGAAGAGGGGTGAGTGATGACTGATGGTGAGTAGTGAAGGGTCAGTGATCAGGGAGAGTGAGGGGTGAGGGGTCAGGGTTGGTGAAGGGTGAGGGGTCAGGGTTGGTGAAGGGTGAAGGGTCAGGGATGGTGAGAGGGGAGGTGGTGAGGAGTGAGGGTTCATCGATGGTGAAGGGTCAGCGATGGTGAGGGGTCAGTGTTTATGAGGGGTGAGGGATCAGGAATATTGAGGATTCAGGGGTCAGGGATATTGAGAGGTCAAGGTTTGTGAGGGATGAAAGGTGAGTGTTGTTGAGTGAGGATTCAGGGATAGTGAGGGGTGAGAGTTGGTGAGGGCTGAGGGATGGCTAAGGATCAGAGATGATGAGGGGTTAGGGATGGTGAGGTGTGAGGTGTCAGAAATGGTGAGGGGTGAGGGGTGAGGGGTCAGAGATGATGAGGGGTCAGGGATGATGAGGTGTCAGAGGTGTCAGAGTTGGAGAGGGGTGAGGGGTGAGGGTCAGGAATGGAGAGGGGTGAGGGTTGAGAGGTCAGAGATGGTGCAGGATGAGGGTTCACGCAAGGTGAGGGGTGAGGGATGGTGAGGTGTCAGGGTTGATGAGGGGTGAGGGATGGTGAGGTGTCAGGGTTGATGAGGGGTGAGGGATGGTGAGGTGTCAGGGTTGATGAGGGGTGAGGGATGATGAGGAATGAGGGTTCGGGGATGATGAGGGGTGAAGGGTCAGGGTTGGTGAGGGTATGGGTTGGTGAGGGGTGAAGGGTCAGGGTTGGTGTGGGATCAGGGTTGGTGAGGGGTAAAGGATGCTGAGGGATGAGCGGTCAGGGATGGTGAGGGGTCAGAGATATTGGGTGGTGAGGGGACAGAGCTGGAGAGTGGTGAGAGGTCAGGGGTGAAGAGGGGACAGGAGTCCGGGATGGTGAGGGGTCAGCTTTGCTAAGTGGTAGGTGGTGAGGGATGGTGAGGTTGAGGGTTCAGGGATTGCGAGGGGTGAGGAGTCAGGTTGGTGCAGGGTGAGGGGTCAGGGACAGGGAGGGCTGAGGGGGCAGGGATGGTGAGAGATGTGATGTCAGGTTGGTGAGGAGTGAGGATCAGGGATGGAGAAGGGTGAGGGGTCAGGGTTGGTGAGGAGTGAGGGGTGAAGGGACAGGGATGGTGAGGAGTGAGGGGTGAGGGATGCTGATGGGTGAGGGTTCAGGAATGGTGAGATGTGGGTCAGGGATAGTGAGGGGTGAGGTGTCAGGGATGGCGAGTGGTCTGGGATGGTGAGGGATGAGAGTTCAGGGGTGAAGGGTCAGGGTTGGTGAGGGATGACTGGTGAGTGATGAGGGGTCAGGGATGGTGAGGGGTCAGGGATGTTGATGGATGGTGAGGAGTGAGGGATCAGAGGTGGTGAGGGGTGAGGGATCAGAGGTGGTGAGGGGTGAGGGATCAGAAGTGGTGAGGGGTGAGGGATCAGAGATGGTGAGGGAGTCAGAGATGATGAGGGATGTCGAGTCAGGGATGGTAAGGGTTAGGGATGTTGAGGTGTCAGGGGTCAGGGTTGATGAGGGGTGAGGAGTCTGGATTGGTGCAGGGTGAAAGGTCAGGGATCATGATAGGCCAAGAGTCAGGGGTGGTGAGGGGTCAAGGTTCAGGGATGGTGAGGGGTGAGCGGTCAGAGATGGTGAGGGGGTGAGGTGTCAGGGATGGTGAAGGGTGAGGGGTCAGGATCTGTGAGGGCTGAGGGGTCAGAAGTGCAGTCTGGTGAGAGGTCAGGGGTGATGAGGGATCAGGAGTGCAGGATGGTGAGGGGTCAGGGATGGTGAGGGGTCAGGGATGGTGAGGGGTGAAGTGTCAGCGATGGTGAGGGGTCAGGATTTATAAGGGCTGACGGGTCAGAGGTGCAGTCTGGTGAGAGGTCGGGGTGATGAGGGATCATGAGTCAGGATTGGTGAGGGGTCACCAATGGTGAGGGGTGAGGGATCAGGAATGGTGAGGGGTCAGGGTTGGTGAGGGGTGAAGGGTCAGGATTGGTGAGGGGTGAGGGGTAATGGGTCAGTGTTGGTGAGGGGTGAGAGGTCGATGGTGAGGAGTCAGGGATGGTGAGGGGTGAAGGGTCAGGATTGGTGAGGGGTGAGGGGTGGTGGTAGGGTAGGGATGGTGAGGTGGGGGGTGGGGTGGGTGAGGAGTCAGGGATGGTAAGGGGTTCAGGATTGGTGAGGGTGAGGGGTCAGGGATGGTGAGGAATCAGGGATGGTGAGGGGTGAGGTTTGGTGAGGGGTGAGGGGTCAGAGCTGGAGAGTGGTGAGCGATAAAGGATGATGAGGGGTCTGGGATGGTGAGGGGTGAGGAGCCAGAGAAGGTGAGGAGTGAGTTGTGAGGGATGGTAAGGGGTGAGGGGACAGGGACTGTGAGGAATCAGGAATGGTGAGGGGTGGGGTGAAGGGTCAGGGATGGTGAGATATGAGGGTCAGAGTTGGTCAGTGTTCAGTGATGGTGAGGGTTGAAGGATCAGGAATGGTTCGCAGTGAGGGGTTAGTGATGGTGAGGGATCAGGGATGATGGGGTCAGAGATGGTGATGGGTCAGGGGTCAGGGATAGTGAATGGTCTGGGATGGTGAGGGACCAGGAGTCATGGATGATGAGGGATCAGGAGTTATAGAACATAGAACATTCCAGGCAGGGCATTCCACTCCCGAACCATCCTCTGGGTAAAGAACCTACCTCTGACATCTGTCCTAAAACCACCACCCTTTAATTTAAAGCTATGTCCCCTCGTGCTAGCTTTCTCCATCCTAGGAAAAAGGCTATCACTGTCCACCCTATCTAAACCTCTAATCATCTTATATGTTTCAATAGGTCTCCTCTTAGCCGCCTTCTTTCTAACGAAAACAACCTCAAATCCCTCAGCCTCTCTTCATAAGACCTGCCCTCCATACCAGGCAACATCCTGGTAAACCTCCTCTGTACCCTCTCCAATACCTCCACATCTTTCTTATAATGTGGGGACCAGAACTGTACACAATACTCCAAGTGCGGCCGCACTAGAGTTTTGTACAGTTGCATCATGATGTTGTGGCTCAATCCCCCTACCAATAAAAGCTAAGACTCCGTATGCCTTCTTAACAACCTTATCGACTTGATTGCCTCATGGATGGTGAGGGGTCAGAGGTCAGGGATGGTTAGGGGTGAGGATAGTGAGGGGTCAGAGATGCTGGTGAGCGGTGAGGAGTCAGGGTAGGTGAGGCGTGAGGGGTGAGGGATGGTAGGCATGTCAGGGATCAGGGATTGCGAGGGGTCAGGGATAGTGAGGGGTGAGTGGTGATGGATGGTGAGTGATCAGGGATAGTGAGGTGTAAGGGATGATGAGTGGTGTGGGGTCAGGGTTGGTGGGTGGTGAGGGGTTAGGAATGCTGAAGGGTCAGGGGTCAGGGATAGTGAGAGATCAGGGATGGTGAAGGGTCAGGGGTCAGGGATGGTGAGGGATGAGGGATCAGTGTGGTCAGGGATGGTGAGGTGTGGGGGTCACGGATGGTGAGGGGTGAGGGGGAAGGGTCTGTGAGGGGTGAGGTGTCAGCGACGGTGAGGGGTCAGGTTTAGTGAGGGGTGACGGGTCAGGGGTTGTGAGGGGTGAATGGTCAACAATGGTGAGGGATATGGGGTCAATGTTGGTGAGGGGTGAAGGGTCAGGGACAGTGAGCAGTCAGAGATGGTGAGGGGAGAGGGGTCAGGGATGGTCAGAGGTCAGGGATAGTGAGGGGTCAGGGATGGTCAGGAGTCAGGGATAGTGAGGGGTCAGGGATGGTCAGAGTCAGGGATAGTGAGGGGTCAGGGATGGTCAGAGGTCAGGGGTAGTGAGGGGTCAGGGATGCTGAGGGATAAGAGGTCAGGGATGCTGAGGGGTCAGGCGGCAGGGACGGTCAGAGACAGCGAGGGGTCAGGGGTCACGGATGTTGAAGGATGAGGGGTCAGGGATAGTGAGGAGCCAGGAATGATGAGGGGTGAGGGGTCAGGGTTGGTGAAAAGTGAGAGGTCAGGGATGATGAGAAGTCAGAAGATCGGGGATGGTGAGGAGTGACTGTTCAGGGATGGTGAGGGGTGAGGGTTGGCGAGGGCTGAGGATTAGTGAGCGGTGAGTGGTCAGGGTTGATAAGGGGTGAGGGGTCAAGGTTGGTGAGGGGTCAGTGTTGGTGAGGGTGAGGGTGAGGGGTGAGGGTCAGGGTTGGTGAGGGGTCAGTGTTGGTGAGGGGTGAGGGGTGAGGGGTCAGGGTTATAAGGGGTGAGGGGTCAGGGTTGATAAGGGTGAGGGGTCAGAGTTGGTGGGTGAGTGTTGGTGAGGGATGAGGGGTGAGGGGGTGGGGTCAGGGTTGGTGAGGGGTGAGGGGTCTGGGTTAATGAGCGGTGAGTAGTCAGGGTTGATAAGGGGTGAGGGGTCAGAGTTGGTGAGGGGTCAGTGTTGGTGAGGGATGAGGGGTGAGGGGTGAGGGGTCAGGGTTGGTGAGGGGTGAGGGGTGAGGGGTAGGGGTCAGGGTTGGTGAGGGGTGAGGGGTCGGGTTTGATAAGGGGTGAGGGGTCAGGGTTGATAAGGGGTGAGGGGTCTGGGTTAATGAGCGGTGAGTGGTCTGGGTTGATAAGGGGTGAGGGGTCGGGAATAGTGAGAGGTCAGGGATATGGATAGTGGAAGTTTTGTTGAGGAGTGAGGCGGGAGAGATGGTGAGGGGTCAGGGATGGTGAAAGGTCAGGGGTCAGGGAATGGTGAAGGATCAGGGACGGTGAGGGGGTGAGGGTTCAGAGTTAGTGAGGGTTCAGAGTTCGTGAGGGGTCAGGAATGGTGAGGGGTCAGGGATGGTGAGGGGTCAGGGATGGTGAGGTTTAAGGTGTCAGAGATGGTGAGGGGTGAAGGATCTGGGTCGGTGAGGGTCTTACATAAACAAGGCCTAGTTTTATGGCTGATAAAATTGGATATTATAAATTAAAGAATTGGATGTATTAAAAATCAAACCCAGTCAAACCTCAGGCAGGCCAGTCGTACAAATCATAAACCTGTCTGTGTCTGACTCATCAGCCCCCTATCAAAGCTCATTGCCCCCTGACTGATATTTAGCAGGAGATCATTGCCCCCCGTTGAAATGCACCGGCCGATTGTTAGAAACCCAGACTGGGCCAGACTTTCTGTCACCGGGAGTTCCTGCAGTGGGTTTAATCTGATAACAGGTTACATGGAAACAGCAGCGTGGAGGTGGACACCGGGGGTGGGGGGACAGACCCTGGTGTCCTGTCAGGCAAACATCAAGAAACCCACTGGGGATGGGAACCCCGTCCCCCAGGATCTCATTGAGCAGAAGCCAGAGAAGTTTCTGGAAAGGCAAACAGGCAGGAGGGGAAATAGAGGGACACATTTCAGAGACCAGCAGTGAAGAGAGGATGAGGGAGGTTGACCATCTGGAAGACTGACCAGAGAGGGAAGGAAGGAAGAAGCTGCCATCGAGACTCACCTTCGACACAACAAACCAGAGAGACTCAGAGAATCGAGCCTGCAGTTTAACCAAACCATCTTGGTGGGTTGGAGACTTCAATCTGGGCGATCCTCTTGTTTTATGGGGGTAATTTAAGGGTTAATTGGTTATTATTAATAAACTTGTTGAACCTTTACGTGTGTTTGTCCTTTGTCCTCCTTGTAAATAAGGGAACCGGGGTAAAACATTGGAGTGAGCAAACTGGTCGAAAAAGGATCAGAGATTTTAAAATTACAACAAAATCATTGTCTGGGTGGGGGAGGGGAGTGAGGTCAGATCATTCTCTGGGTGGGGGAGGGGAGTGAGGTCAGATCATTCTCTGGGTGGGGGAGGGAGTGAGGTCAGATCATTCTCTGGTTGGGGAGGGGAGTGAGATCAGATCATTCTCTGGGTGGGGGAGGGGAGTGAGGTCAGATCATTCTCTGGGTCAGGGAGGGGAGTGAGGTCAGATCATTCTCTGGGTCAGGGAGGGGAGTGAGGTCAGATCATTCTCTGGGTCAGGGAGGGGAGTGAGGTCAGATGATTCTCTGGGTGGGGGGAAGGGAGTGAGGTCCCCCCCCTCCCAATTGACTGGGGGCAACACTCCTAATTGACGAGGGGGGGGACGCTCCTAAATCACAAATTACAATGGGATCTCAAATTACAATTACTCAATGACATACATGGACACACACACACACACACACACACACATGTCCTCTTATTCACATGGACACACATATATATTTATACGTATGTATACTCTTGCAGACACATCCTGAATCTCAATAGACAGAGTGAACCCAGCCAGGCCTGTGACACTGAATCAAAAAGGAGAGAGTGAACCCAGCCAGGCCTGTGACACTGAATCAAAAAGGACAGAGTGAACCCAGCCAGGCCTGTGACACTGAATCAAAAAGGACAGAGTGAACCCAGCCAGGCCTGTGACACTGAATCAAAAAGGACAGAGTGAATTGAAACTACACATCTTTGGACCCTAAATTCACCTAACCTACACATGACCAATCCACGACTCGTACACATCTTGTGACAATTTAGCATGGACAAACCACTTCTCATAAGTATCTTGGACACTTAGATGAATTTAGCATGGCCAATTAACCAAACCTATACATTTTTAGACCTAAGGGACAATTTATCATGGCCAATCCGCCCTAACCTACACACCTTGGGACAGCAGGGGGAATTTAGCCTGGCCAATCCACCCTAACCTACACACCTTGGGACAGCAGGGGGAATTTAGCATGGCCAATCCACCTAACTTAACACACTTTGGGACAGCAGGGGGAATTTAGCCTGGCCAATCCACCCTAACCTACACACCTTGGGACAGCAGGAGGAATTTAGCATGGCCAATCCACCTAACTTAACACACTTTGGGACAGCAGGGGGAATTTAGCCTGGCCAATCCACCCTAACCTACACACCTTGGCACAGCAGGGGGAATTTAGCCTGGCCAATCCACCCTAACCTACACACTTTGGGACAGCAGGGGGAATTTAGCCTGGCCAATCCGCCCAATTACATAACTTGGAATATTAAGGTGTAGTTTAAGCGATTAAGCGAATTAAGGGTTATAGGGAGCAAGCAGGTAAGTGGAACTGATCCAGTTCAGATCAGCCATGATCTTATTGAATGGTGGGGCAGGCTCGAGGGGCTGGATGGGCAACTTTTGCCCCTATTTCTTATGTTCTTATGTTCTTTAGCATGGCCAATCCATCTAACCGACACTCCTTGGGTCAGTCAGGGGCAATCTTGTACATACCCTGGGACACGAAGGGGCAATTTAACACGGCCAATCCATCTCCCGTACACATCTTGTGACACTAAGGACAATTTAGTCTGGCCTCCACACCTCTCATACACATCTTGGTACACTAAGATGAATTTAGGCAATCCACCTAACCTACACATATTGCCTCTTAGTATCCCAAGATGTGTAAGTTATGGCGATTGGCCATGAAAATTGACCCTTCATGACCCAAGATGTGTACAAAATGTGGATTGGCCATGCTAAATTCCCCTTAGTATCCCAAATGTATACGAGAGGTGGATTGGACATTAAGTTGCCTCTTAGAGTCACAAGGTGTGTCGGTTAGATGGATTGGCCATGCTAAATTGCACGTATAGTGTCCCAAGATGCGTACAAGTGGTGGATTAACCTTGCTAATTGCCCCTTAATGTTCCAAGATGTGTATGAGAAGTGGAGTGGCCGTGCTAAACTGCCCCTCTGTCCCAAGAAGTGTACTTTAGGTGGATTGGTGATGCTAAATTGCACCTTCACTTCCTGAAATGTTCAAGTTAGATGTATTGGCCAGGCTAACTTGCCCCTGACTGTCCCAATTTAGCATGGCCAGTCCATCTAACCTACACATTTTGGGTCAGTAAGGGGCAATTTAGCCTGGCCAATACACCTCTTGTACATGTCTTGGGACACGAGTAGGAATTTAACATGGCCAATCCATATCTTGCACACAAGTTGGGACACTATTTGGGTTTTTGGGTCAGGTGCAATTTAGCATGGCCAATCCATCTAACCGACACATCTTGTGACTCTAAGAGGCAATTTAATGTTGCCAATCCACCTGTTGTATACATTTTGGGATACTAAGGGGAATTTAGCATGGCCAAACCACATTTTGTACACATCTTGGGTCATGAAGGGTCAATTTTCATGGCCAATCGCCATAACTTACACATCTTGGGATACTAAGAGGCAATTCGGTGTGGCCAGTCCACCTAACGTACACATCTTGGGGCACTAAGGGGGTCTTAACATGTCTAATTCTCCTCTCATCCACATCTTGGGATGCTAAAGGAAATTTAGCCTGGCCAATCACCACATGTGCACATCTTGGGAAATGAAGGGGCAATTTAACTTGGTAAATCCACCTCTCATACTCATCTTGGGACACGAAGAGGTGATTCAGCACATCCAATACCCCTAACCTCCATGTCTTGGGACACGAAGGGGCAATCCATCAAACTTACACATCTGCGAACAATAAGGGGCAATTTAGTGTCGCCTATATATATATATATATATATATCTTGGCACATTAAGGGGAATTGTAACATGGCCAATTCACCTCTTTATGAAGCTAAAGGGCAATTTGGCTTGGGCAATCCACCTATGCACACATCTTGGGACACTAAAGAGCAATTTAGCCCGGCCAATCCACCATTCATAGACATCTTCGGACACTAAGGAGAATTTAGCCTGGCCTATGCACCTCTCCTACACATCTTGGCACATTAAGATGAATTTATCAAGGCCAATCCACCCAAACTA
>JAGIQG010000046.1:193702-216202 GCA_024679065.1 Sphyrna mokarran
ATTAGACAAGTTAAAATCCCCTTAGTGTCCCAAGATGTGTAGGTTAGGTGAATTGGCCGTGCTGAATGCACTTAGGGTCCAAAGATGTGTGGTTTCAATTCACTCTGTCCTTTTTGATTCAGTATCACAGGCCTGTCCTTTTTGACCTCACCCCCTCCCCCACCCAGAGAATGATTTTGTTGTAATTTTAAAATCTCTGATCCTTTTTCGACCAGTTTGGTTACTCCAATGTTTTATCCCGGTTCCCTTATTTACAAGGTGGACAAAGGACAAACACAAGTAAAGGTTCAACAAGTTTATTAATAATAACCAATTAACCCTTAAATTACCCCCATAAAACAAGAGAATACCCCAAAATCAGATATTCTACCCACAGAGATGGTTTGGTTAAACTGCAGGCTCGATTCTCTGAGTCTCTCTGGTTTGTTGTGTCGAAGGTGAGTCTCGATGGCAGCTTCTTCCTTCCTTCCCTCTCTGGTCAGTCTTCCAGATGGTCAACCTCCCTCATCCTCTCTTCACTGCTGGTCTCTGAAATGTGTCCCTCTATTTCCCCTCCTGCCTGTTTGCCTTTCCAGAAACTTCTCTGGCTTCTGCTCAATGAGATCCTGGGGGACGGGGTTCCCATCCCCAGTGGGTTTCTTGAAGTTTGCCTGACAGGACACCAGGGTCTGTCCCCCCCACCCCCGGTGTCCACCTCCACGCTGCTGTTTCCATGTAACCTGTTATCAGATTAAACCCACTGCAGGAACTCCCGGTGACAGAAAGTCTGGCCCAGTCTGGGTTTCTAACAATTGGCCGGTGCATTTCAACGGGGTGCAATGATCTCCTGCTAAATATCAGTCAGGGGGCAATGAGCTTTGATAGGGGGCTGATGAGTCAGACACAGACAGGTTTATGATTTGTACGACTGGCCTGCCTGAGGTTTGACTGGGTTTGATTTTTAATACATCCAATTCTTTAATTTACAATATCCAATTTTATCAGCCATAAAACTAGGCCTTGTTTATGTAACACCCTCACCTATGTTCTATGTTCTATGTTCTAAATTGACCCTGAGTGCCCCAAGATGTGTAAGTTAGTTGGCTTGGCCTTGGTAAATTGCCCCCCTTAGTGTCCCAAGAAATGTAGGTTAGGTGGATTGGCCATATTAAATTGCCAACTGCCCCTTAGTGTCACAAGATGTACACTAGAAATGGGTTGGGCATGCTAAATTGTGAATTAGTGTCCCAAGATATGTTGGTTCGGTGGATTAGCCACCTCTCATTGTTCCTCTCAGTGTCCAAAGATGTATAAGTTAGCTGGATTACCCCTTAGAGTCTCAAGATATTTACGAGAGGTGATTTGGCCATACTAATTTCCCCTTAGTCTCCCAAGATATGTACGACAGGATGGATTGGCTAAGTTAAATTGCCTTTTAGTATATCAAGTTGTGCAGCAGTGGATTGGCCATGGTTAATCCCCCTCAGTGTGTACGAGGCCTGGATTGGTCATGGTAAATTGACCCTTAGTGTCCTAAGATGTGAACAAGTGTTGCATTGACCATGTTAAATTGTTCTTTAGTGTCCCAAGATGTTTCGGTTAGGTGGATTGACCTTGCTCAATGGCCCCTTAGTATCCAAAGATATGCAGATTTGTTGGATTGACCATGCTAAATTCCCATTAGTTGTGCCAAGATGTGTACGAGAGATGGAATGACCATGCTAAATTGTCCCTTATTGTCCCAAGATGCGTACGAGTGTGGATTTACCTTGCTAAATTCACCTTGGGTCCCAAGGGCTCTTAATAGTGTTGAGGAACAGAAGGATCTTGGTGTATGTGTCAATAGATCCCTGAAAGTAGGCAGTCAAGTGGATAAAGTTGTTAAGAAGGCTTATGGAGTCTTAGCTTTTATTGGTAGGGGGATTGAATTTAGGAGCCGCATCATCATGTTGCAACTGTACAAAACTCTAGTGCGGCCGCACTTGGAGTATTGTGTGCAGTTCTGGTCCCCACATTATAAGAAAGATGTGGAGGCATTGGAGAGGGTACAGAGGAGGTTTACCAGGATGTTGCCTGGTATGGAGGGCAGTTCCTATGAAGAGAGGTTGAAGGATTTGAGGTTGTTTTCGTTAGAAAGGAGGCGGCTAAGATGGGATCTTATTGAAGCATATAAGATGATTAGAGGTTTAGATAGGGTGGACAGTGATAGCCTTTTTCCTAGGATGGAGAAAGCTAGCACGAGGGGACACAGCTTTAAATTAAGGGGTATGAGTTATAGGACGGATATCAGAGGTAGGTTCTTTACTCAAAGAATGATTAGGGAGTGGAATGCCCTGCCTGCAGCTGTTGTAGATGCGCCAAGTTTGGTGGCGTTTAAGAGGTTAATTGATAAGTATATGGAAGAGAAGGGAATGGTTTAGTTTGGAGGGGCATTGCTTTTTATTTTGGTCGGCACAACATCGAAGGCCGAAGGGCCTGTTCTGTGCTGTATTGTTCTATGTTCTATGTTCTATGTTCTATGTGTACGAGAAGTGGATTGCCAAGCTAAATTCTCTTTAGCATCCCAATATGTGCAAAAATGTGTAGTTTTGGTTAATTGGCCATGCTAAATTGCTAAAGTGTTTGAAGATGTATAGGTTAGGTGGATTGCTCACTAGTGTCCCAAGACATATTGGCTAGAGGGATTTGGGAAGCTAAATCGCCCCTTCATGTCCCAAAGTATGTACGAGAGATGGATTGGCCAGGCTAAATGTCCCCTTAGTGTCCCTAGATGTGTACCAGTGCTAGATTGATCATTTGTGTAATGTACAAGACATGAGCTGGCATTGTTAAATTGCCCCTTAGTGCCCTAAGACATGTACAAGATATGGATTGGCCACGCTAAATTACCCCTTTATGTTCGAAGATGTGGAGGTTAGATGGATTGCTCCTTAGTGTCCGAAGACGAGTAGGTTTGGGAGATTGGATGTGCTAAATCTCCCCTTACTGTCACAAAACATGGACAAGACATGGATTGGCCATGCTAAATTGCCCCTTACTGTTCCTAGATGTGTTACATTGATGCTTTGACTGTACTAAATTCTGCTTTGAGTCCCATGTTAAGCACATGAGGTGGATTTGGCCATGCTGAATTGCACCTAAGAGGAGGATTGGCCACTGTAAATACCCCTTAGTGTTCCAAGATGTTTAGAAGAGATGGATTGGCCATGCTAATTGCCCCTCAGTGTTCTTAGATATGTACGAGAGGAGGATTGGCCATTCTAAATTACGCCTTGGTGTCCCAAGGTGCAAATGAGATGTGGATAGGCCAGGCTAAATAGCCCCTTAGTGTCCCAAGTTGTCTACAAGAGGTGGATTGGCCATGTTAAATTCATCTTAGTGTCCCAAGATGTTTACGAGAGGTGGATTAGCGTTGTTAAATTTAGATTGGGTAGAACATAGAACAATACAGCACAAACAGGCCAATCCACAGACCTATCTATAAGCTCCCATCCCATTCGTTTCCATATAGTCATCCAGAAGTCTTTTAAAAGACCCCAGCGAGTTTGCCTCAACAACCTCCAATGGCAGCCGATTCCATTTATTCACCATCCTCTGAGTGAAAAACTTACCCCTAACATCCCCTCTGTATTTGCTTCCCTGCACCTTAAATCTGTGTCCTCTTGTAGTGACCATTTCAGCTCAGGGAAATAGTCTCTGAGAGTCCACCCTTAGATGTGGAATCATATTGTGTTGAATTAGATTGAGAAGTGGAATCACATTTTGTTGCAATTGACTGAGATGTGGAATCATATTGTGTTGTATTAGATTGAGATGTGTAATCATATTGTGTTGTATTATATTGAGATGTGGAATCATATTGTGTTGTATTAGATTGAGATGTGTAATCATATTGTGTTGTATTAGATTGAGATGTGTAATCATATTGTGTTGTATTAGATTGAGATGTGGAATCATATTGTGTTGTATTAGATTGAGATGTGTAATCATATTGTGTTGTATTAGATTGAGATGTCAAATCATACAATATTGTATTAGACTGAGATGTGGAATCATAGAGTGTAACATTAGATTGAGATGCAGAATCACATTCTGTTGTATTAGATTGAGATGTGGAATCATAAGGTGAATTAGATTCAGATGTGGAATATATTGTGTTGCATTCGACTGAGATGTAGAATCTTGTGGTGTTGTGTTAAATTGAGATGTGGAATCACATTGTGTGTCAGATTGAGATGTGAAATCACATTGTGTTGTCTTAGATAGGGATGTGAGATGCTATTGTGTTGCATTAGATTGAGGTGTTGAATCATATTGTGCTGTATTAAATTGAAATATGAAATCATATTGTGTTGTGTTAGATTGAGATGTGAAATCACATTGTGCTATATTAGATTGAGATGTGGAATCATATTGTTTTATATTTGAGATGTCGAATCGTAGTCTGTTATATTAAATTGAGATGTGGAATCATTTGTGCTGTATTATATCGTGATGTCGAATCATATTGTGTTGAATTTGATTGGGATGTGGAATCATATTGTGTTGTATTAGAACATGATGAGGAAATATATTTGTGTTGGATCAGATTGTGATGTGGAATTACATTGTGTTGTACAAATAAATTGAAACATTGGAACCCTTTGTGTTGTATTAGACTGAGATCTAGAATCATATTACGTTGGTCTTTTGGACTGAGATGTGGAATTATATTGCCATTCCCAATTAGATTGAGATATGGTATGATGTTGTGTCGTTAAAGAAGATTGAGATGTGGAAACATGTATTATGTTAGATTAAGAAACGTAACTGTTAAATTATGTTGAGATGTGGAAATATTTTGTCTTGTATTAAATTGAGATGTGCAAGCTATGGTGACGTTACATTGGACTGAGCTGTGGAATCACATTGTGTTTTATTAGATTGAGGTACATAACCATTTTGTGTTGTATTAGATTGAAATGCGCAATCATGATATGTTTTTGTATTACATTGAAATGCGGTATCATCTTGTGCTGTTCTATCATATTGAGATGTGGAGTCATTTTGTGTTGTTCTATTAGAACAAAGAACAAAACAGCACGGGAAACAGGCTCTTCGGCCCAACGAGCCCACGCGGCCATCCCGATGTTCCCACCTCTACCTACGATCCCTGTCTATGTTTATAGATCTATGGATTAAAAACCAAATTTGAGACAATTTAGGGAGAATTTGTTTTGCCAATTAGCCTAAGAGCACATCTTTGGGATGTGGGAGGAAACCGGAGCACCCGGAGAAAACCCACGCAAGCACGGGGAGAATGCGCAAACTCCCACAGACACAGGCCCCAAATCCATGTATCTGCACAGCACAGCGATAGTCACTGAGCTGTCGTGTTGCCCATCAAAAGGTCCAGGTCAAGCGTACACTAACGACGTGAAGCACTAGGATACTCTCGAAAAAGATCCAAGAGCAGTCCTCTCTCGACCATCGCATGTATGCCCCTTGTTAGACAACAAGGTGGACCAAAGCATCTGTAGGATAAAAACAACTACATCAATATCATCATCTATTTACACACTTCCCAGGGACTCCCAAGGCTCATGATCCCTATTTTAAATCAGTTTTCTATCCCCTCCATTCCCATTCTGTTCATGTGCCCATCTAAGTATTTCTTAAATAACTCCAGAGTACCTGCCTCCACCACTTTACTTGGCAGCGCATTCCTTACCCCCACCACCCTCTGTGTGAAAAAACTCCCTCTAGCGTCCAAATTATACCTTACCCCCCTCACCCTAAGCCCGATTGAGACATTGAACCAGTTTGTGTCGTATTTGATTGAAACGTGGAATTATACAGTATTGCTGTATTACATTGAGATGTGGAATTTTAAGGTATTGTACTGGATTGAGAATTGGAATCGGATTCTGAGGTATTATTCTTTGAGGTGTGAAATAATATTATGATGTGTCAGATTGGCTTGTGGAAACATATTGAGTTATTGAATTAGACTCCGACGTTGGAGCACATTGTGTTGGATTAGATTGAGATATGGCAACATATCGTGTTGCATTAGATATGGAATCGTACTGTGTGTAACATTAAGTCGAGATTTGAAATTATATTCAGTTGTATTATATTGAGATGTGCAAAAGATTGTGTTGAATTAAATTACAATGTGGGAAAATATGTTTTTATCAGATGGCGATGTGGAATTATATTGCACTGTATTAGACTGGCATGAGAAACCACATCATATTGTGCTGTTGAAATGCAGAGATTTTATTATTTGATTCCTGCAATGATGTTACAGTTAAAAAGAGTAAACATACCCCAGGGTAGTGCAGAACAGCTGAGAAATAAACTCTCTCTTGGAAGTTGAATTATCGATCAGTCACAACCAGGCGAAAGATCATATTGAAGCAACTTGACAGTTTGAGTTTTGATGTTTGAGATGGTACCGCCATCGATGGGAAAATGCACTCTCTAATTTTATTAGTTACTTGATGTTGTCAATATTGCCCAGTCTTTGAAACACAGCAACTTGAATTCAGAAACATATATATTCCCCAGACTAATCCAGTGTTGTCATGTGTTGATCTTTAAAGAAAAGAAGTTGAGCGATTGTGCAATGCCTGAATCCCAGAGCGTACCCAGGGTATATATTAAAGGGATTGCATTACCTCAGAGTTAATATAGAGATTGCTTGCAGTTCAAAAGGCCACCACGCAGAAAATGGGACTTCTATTTGAAATGGCGAAGAAAATATTTTATTCAATCCTAGGTGGTTTTGGAGTTCCTGGTAAGTGATTCTATCCATGGTAATTATCTGATACGGTGTGTGAACTGAACAAATATTTCACTCTGTGCAAATTGATTGTCACCTATATACAAACATTTGGTCAATCATATTATTTAAGTCACAGATGAATTGAATTCCCGCTGTGGCTTTTCACTATTCCCCCACTATTCTATGCTTGCAATGCAAAAACTGTATTGGATTGAGATGTAGTATCACGGTGTGTTGATATATTCAGTTGAGATGTGAAGTCTTATTGTGTTGCATTGAGATTAGATGTGGAACATATTGTATTGTTGTATCAGATTAAGATGTAGAAACATGATTTGATGTATTAGCTTATGATGTGGAATCACATTATGTTGAATTAGAATGAGATGAAGAATCATTGTGTTGTTGAATTAGATTGAGATGTAGGATCATATTATATTCGTGAGTGAGATTGAGATGTGGAATCTTATTGCGTTGTATTATGATGAGAGAGAACCATAGAGTCACAGAACATTACAGCACAGACACAGACATTTTGGCCCTTCTTGGCTGTGCTGAACCAGTTTCCTGTCTAGTCCTATTGAGCTGTCTTAGAGTGAGATGTGGAATCATAAAATGTTGTATGAGATTGAGATGTGAAAACATTTTGTATTTTAGATCATGATGAGGAAATGCATTCACTTGATGAAGAGGGGAATCTCGAAAGCTTGTGAGTTTACTATCGAATAAATCAGTTGAACTTATACCGGGTGATGTCAGACTTCTTACTAGTGATATTGTTGCCAGCTTATTGATTATTCTGCTGCTTGTCCCCAAACTCAACTTGTTTTGAGATTCTTCACGAGGCTGGGTTTTCTAACTTGCCACAGGATGTTGGAAAATTAAAATGATTTGCACCTATCAATTTACTGTAATTTTCAAATTCGGAGAGTTACTCGTGAAGAAGAAACAGAAATGGATACAAATATGCCATTGATTGTAATATTGTTTTATATAATCGTGAGATGTGTCTACTGTTGACGAGATGAGAATTTATTGCCCAGCTGCAATTTGCCCTGAGGTGGTGGTGAAGACCTGCTTTCTGGAACCAGTGCAGTTCCGGGTGTGCAGTTACACCCACAGTGCTATGAGAGATGGAGATCCATGATTTTGACGCAGTGACAGTGAAGGAAGGCCGATATAACCCCAAGTCTAGATGTTGTGTTCCTTTGTGGGGTACTTCTGTCTGCTTGGGTTCCGTTGTACCCTTGTCCTTGTTCTTCAGGATGATAGTACTTGTAGATTGAAAGGTTCTGTCCTAGGAAGTTTTGTGAGATATTTCAGTGCATTATTTTAGTTGGAATGCACAATTGCTGATGTCCGTTGGTGGTGAATGTTGTCACTGTGTTATTGTTGCATGGAAGCCAATAAGAAAGGCTGTTATAAATTGATTGGGGATAGTCAGCATGGAATGAATTGATTGGGGATAGTCAGTATGGTTTTGTGAAGGGTAGGTCGTGCTTTACTAACTTTATTGAGTTTTTTTAAAAAGTGACCAAAGAGGTGGATGGGGGTAAGGCGGTTGATGTGGTATATATGGACTTTAGTAAGGCATTCGATAAGGTGCCCCATGGAAGGCTTCTGCAGAAAATGCAGGTGTATGGGATTGAGGGTGATTTAGCTAATTGGATCAGGAATTGGCTAGCAGATAGAAGACAGAGGGTGGGGGTTGATGGAAACTATTCATCATGGAGTTCGGTTACAAGTGGTGTACCTCAGGGGTCTGTTTTGGGGCCACTGCTGTTTGTAATTTTTATAAACGATCTGGATGAGGGTATTGAAGGATGGATTAGTAAATTTGCAGATGACACTAAAGTCGGTGGAGTGGTAGATAGTGAAGAGGGGTGTTATAGTTTGCAGAGAGACTTGGACAAGTTGCAGAGCTGGGCCGAGAGGTGGCAAATGGAGTTTAATGTGGAAAAGTGTGAGGTAATTCACTTTGGCAGGAATAATAAATGTGTAGAGTATAGGGCTAATGGTAGGACTCTTAATAGTGTTGATGAACAGAGGGATCTTGGTGTATATGTGCATAGATCCCTGAAAGTTGGCAATCAAGTCGATAAGGTTGTTAAGAAGGCATACGGAGTCTTGGCTTTTATTGGTAGGGGGATTGAATTTCGGAGCCGCAACGTCATGTTGCAACTGTAGAAAACTCTGGTGCGGCCGCACTTGGAGTATTGTGTGCAGTTCTGGTCCCCACATTATAAGAAAGATGTGGAGGCATTGGAGAGGGTACAGAGGAGGTTAACCAGGGTGTTGCCTGGTATGGAGAGGAGGTCTTATGAGGAGAGGCTGAGGGATTTGACGTTGTTTTCGTTGGAAAGAAGGCGACTAAGTGGAGACCTTATTGAAACATATAAGATGATTAGAGGTTTAGATAGTGTGGACAGTGATAGCCTTTTTCCTCAATGGGGAAAGCTAGCACGAAGGGACATAGCTTTAAATTAAGGGGTGGTAGTTATAGGACGGATGTCAGAGATAGGTTCTTTACCCAGAGGGTGGTAAGGTATGGAATCCCTGCCTGCTGCAGTTGTAGATGGGCCAAGTTTGGGGCGTTTAAAAAGTTAGTAGATAAGTTTATGGATGAAAAGGGAATGGTTTAGGTTAGAGGGTCATTGCTTTTTCTTAATTGGTTGGCACAACTTTGAAGGCCGAAGGGCCTGTTCTGCAAGGTAATGTTCTATGTTCTATGCTCTTATGTCCTCAATGGTGTTGGACAGTTAGTCAGGGGCCTAGCTCCCTGTGTTTGCCACCTCAATCCTGACCAATATCCCTACCGCACAGCACCAACAATTCCACCTAAATCACAAAAATAAGAATGTGCCCTAATGCCATTATTATCTGGCATTTTCCATGAAAAAAAAACAAATGGAATTCCCCAACCCCGATTCTTAAAATTCCATCAACTCGGAAATCACGAGACCAAGGACACCCAATAACTTGGAACACTGAACAGCCTACTGTACCTCATCTCAGCCTGATTCCCCCAAGTCCTCAACCTCCACACAACACACCCACCCCTCTATTTCTAATATAGAAACAGTCCTCACTGAGTTACTTTCCTGACAGAGTCCTGTCCTTCCTCTCCATCGCTGGAACGAGTGAACAGTCAATGTCCAGTTTACATATATATCTTTCTATTGCAGTTAATTTGCTGGCGATTGTGATCTTAATTCAAGGAAAGTGCGGCCTCTCCACCTGCACCAGTTTCTACCTGACGGCTATGGCAACGGCGGATCTGGTGCTCCTAATCTGTAATGTCTTACTTTGGAGGATGGTTTATTATTATTTTGGAACAACTTTCCTTGACATCACCCCTGTGTGCACCGTTGTGAATGCAATCCTTTTTTCAGCTATTGATTGTTCTGTCTGGTTCACCACTGCTTTCTCATTTGATCGATTTATGGCCATTTGTTGCCAGAAGATGAAAACAAAATATTGCACAGTGAAAACTGCGACTGTGGTTCTAGCAACAATAAGTGTCTTATCCTGTTTGAAAACTATATACTTGTTCTTTGTAGTAGAACCTGGACAGATCATTAAAAATGTGCCGTGGTTCTGTGTTGTAAAAACAAGTTATTATACAGACCACAGATGGGCGGCATTTACTTGGTTTAAAAAAGTTTTCAATCCATTGATGCCATTTGTTTTAATTCCATTCATCAATGCTCTGACAGTGAGACACATTTTAGTGACCAGTCAAGTCCGGAAGGGACTGAGAGGTCAGATTCAGGGGGAAAGCTGCCGTGACCCAGAGCTGGAGAGCAGGAAGAAGTCTATAATACTACTCTTCAGCATATCCGGCTGCTTTATTCTCCTGTGGTTGGGGGATGTAATGCATTTTTTGTATAATAAAATTGCGTGGAAGGATCCAATTTATTACACATATTCTGAATATATATTTAGACAAGTTGCCGTTATGTTGCGGAACGTGAATTGCTGCACAAACGCATTGATTTATGTGGTGACTCAGCCCAAGTTCAGAGAACAGATCAGAATCACAGTGAAATATCCACTCACATCAATTGTTAAAATAGTAAAGAAACAAATCAAATGATAGCATCACATTTCCTTCTCAGCCAATCAGGGAGACACAGCTGATTATTGGTGATCCACCTCCACCAATTGTAATGATTTGTTTGCTAATTCTCAACCACTTCAGGCATTTATGAAGATTTACTCAGTGACTCAATGTTTCCATAGGTAATCAGATTGCTGTTAGCCTGACAGCCATGTCTACCAAACACAGACTGGCCGACAGATTCTGTAGCCAACCAGGATGTATCATCCTGTGATCATCCTGAACAAGTAGGAATGCAAGTAATCCAAATTTATGAAAAGCTGTCACCTCAGCCAATCTTTAACAATCAAGCTTCACTATAGTGCAGTCTTCACTAATCAACTGGGCAGTCCCACTGGCAGAATGAAGCATTTGTCTATCTTGGACTCTGCCCCGACAACAGGATGCGCCGATCTTGAAACTTTGATGATACAAACAGCAGCAGGTCCAATCAGGAAGCTCTCAGATGAACAAAGAACAAAAGAACAAAGAACAACACAGCACGGAAAACAGGCCCTTCGGCCCAACGAGCCCATGCCGCCACCTCGATGTTCCCACTTCCACCCATGACACTTGTCTATGTTTATAGAAATCTGCATTGGAACCAAATTAGCGAGACAATCCAGGGAGAATTTGTTCTGCCAATCAGCCTTAGAGCACATCTTAGGTTGGAGGAAACCAGAGCACCCGGAGAAAACCCATGCAAGCACGGGGAGAATGCACAAACTCCCACAGATACCGGCCCAAATCCATGTATCTGCACAGCGACAGCGATTGTCACTGAGCTGTCAAGTTTCCCATCAATTGGTCCAGGTCAAGCGTACACTAATGATGTGAAACAATAGGCTACTCTCGAAAAATCCAAGAGCAGCCCTCTCATGACCCATTGCGTGTATGCCTCTTGTTGGACAATAAGGTGGACCGAAGTACCTGCAGGATAAGATGGATTGATATTTTCCCAACTA
The DNA here is from genome assembly GCA_024679065.1 of Sphyrna mokarran. NCBI lineage: Eukaryota > Metazoa > Chordata > Chondrichthyes > Carcharhiniformes > Carcharhinidae > Sphyrna > Sphyrna mokarran. The sequence continues at coordinate 205,515 of JAGIQG010000046.1, forward strand.
ATCAGATGTTTCCATTCTAAGACCGAAAGGGAAGCAGCATGACCCTGTGATAACTCCACACATGAGGAGACTCCTGGCAATTTTGTAAACAAAATGAGCCTGCCAATCGTGAATTCAGAGACTCATCAGCCAATAAGTCAGCGTAGCACACTTGCTGTCATCGGGCACAGCCAGTCAGAATTCAGACATTAGCTTCCCCCACACCATCCTCACCACCCAGCTCCTACACCCCTAGATGTGTAATCAAAAGGGGCTTCAATTTGTGACTGCCAACCAATGGAAAACTCCAACATTTGCACAAAGCCTGCTCTTAGTTTCAGAACATTTACTTCTCAGAGCGATATCAGTATGAACCAAACAGTGAGACCTGGAATGTGTTCGAGGGTGACCCTCCTCAACCGCTCTGGGGTTGTTCCATCTCTGCTTGAATTAACCATAAATTATTGCAACCTGTAGCAGAGGCTTCTGTGATTTGTTGGAAGAACTTCATCACAACAGACTGCATGGAACTAAGTGTTTAAATTTCCAACTCACAAGTATACGTTTTCCAAAGATGTAAAAAAATGCTTTCCCTAATTATTGTAAATGACAGATAATTGGAGACTGCAATTTTGGTCGCACTGGCAGCGGCTTGCATGGACTGATTTGACTGAAAAATTTAATGGTACATTCTAATGTCAAATGATATCCATGCAATGCTTATGCATCAGGAAATATACTGACAATATCATTGAGTCCTGAAGCAGGGAAACATTCAAGTCGGATTGTGGGATAAAATTAGACGCAATTTTCTTTTGCAATAGCTGAATTGTTCCACATATCCAGATGGCATTCTGGAATAACGGTAACTGAAAACATCCAATACAGACATGTGGCTGACGTAATATTTATTGATTGATGAACAATCATGCAGTAACTACATTTTATGAATTCAAATCATGAGCATTATGTTTGAATAAAGATCGTCAGAGTGCGAGTTTCGGATTACAATCAGATAAATTAGGTAAAAGTTTCTTGCTCCTGGTTTGGATGTCTGTACATTCTAATATCGAATTCTGCCTCGGAAAATTAGGATAATTGATGTAATCGAAGAGCAAATCTGGTCTCTGAGGCAATGATCTTCTTGGGCACCATCTTGTATCTGTCCAGGGTCGGCGATTGACACTACAGTTATGACCAGATGGTATAGATGTAAAGTAAGGAGCAGGATGTTGAGACGGTTTATTCAGTGAGAGGATGATGTGAATCTGGGATTTCCTGCCTTCATGTGTGTTGGTGGCGGAGAGTTCTTTCACATTTACAAAGCATTTAGATAGGTTCTTGTGATGCCAAGGCTATTGACCAATTGCTGGAAAATAAGATTAAAATAGTTGAGTGGTTGTATTTGACTGGTGCAGACTTTGATGGGCTGAAGGGCCTTTGACTGTGTTATACGGACCTCTATGACTCTATGATGCTCCTTGCAGTTGAAACGAAACAAAAAATGATGCTAAATCTAAGTGAAGAATAAAGTTGTTTGGGCTTTGAAATGAAACAAGTTTCAACAAATCTTCAACAAACATTTCCTTGCTGAGACCATGTATTTTATCGAAATCTTCAAACAAAAGCAGGCCCGAATCTAATAAATCCATATCTGTCATTTCTCTGGTCACATTCTGTTTTTGGTTGTCATCGTGCAATAAAAAGTAAATAATAATGGTTTGAAATTAACTCTGAGGGAGAAGTCGTACTCCTGCAAAAGGAGACAATCCCAGAAGGAGCATTGCTCAAGACTCACCGTGGAAAATTGCTAAAAAGACAGCATTGGACGGAGGTTTGCTCCAAACCGAACATGTTCTTCACTTGGGTCGACTGGTTTGATGTGTGTAATGACCAGATCTGTCCTCAATGTACTTGGTCACCTGATACGCATTCTCATTCAGTGATTTCAGGCACATTTAAAAGGAAGCCTGAGCTCTATCACACCGTTTCCTTGACCTTTCATCGGAGTTGTTGAAAACAACACAGGTATATTTCCCTTTATATGATATAGAACATAGAACATTACAGCACAGAACAGGCCCTTCGGCCTTCGATGTTGCGCTGACCAATATGAAAAGCAATGCCCCTCCAAACTAAACCATTCCCTTCTCTTCCATATACTTATCAACTAACCTCTTAAACGCCACCAAACTTGGCGCATCTACAACTGCTGCAGGCAGGGCATTCCACTCCCGCACCACCCTTTGGGTAAAGAACTTACCTCTGATATCCGTCCTATAACTATCACCCCTTAATTTAAAGCCGTGTCCCCTCGTGCTAGCTTTTTCCATCCTAGGGAAAAGGCTATCACTGTCCACCCTATGTAAACCTCTAATCATCTTATATGTTTCGATTAGGTCCCCTCTTAGCCGCCTCCTTTCGAACGAAAACAACCTCAAATCCCTCAGCCTCTCTTCATAAGACCTGCCCTCCATACCAGGCAACATCCTGGTAAACCTCCTCTGTACCCTCTCCAATGCCTCCACATCTTTCTTATAATGTGGGGGCCAGAACTGCACACAATACTCCAAGTGCGGCCGCACTAGAGTTTTGTACAGTTGCAACATGACGTTGCGGCTCCGAAATTCAATCCCTCTACCAATAAAAGCCAAGACCCCATATGCCTTCCTAACAACCTTCTCGACCTGACTGCCTACTTTCAGGGATCTATGCACATACACACCAAGATCCCTCTGTTCATCTAGACTACTAAGAATCCTACCATTTGCCCTATACTCTACACATTTATTATTTCTGCCATAGTGCATTACGTCACACTTTTCCACATTAAACTCCATTTGCCACTTCTCGGCCCAGCTCTGCAACTTGTCCAAGTCCCTCTGCAAACTATAACACCCCTCTTCACTATCTAAAGATATATGCTGCAGATTGAATGTAAGGCGTTAGGAGACTTGACTATTTTGACCGCATTCCTGTGACTGGTTAGTACGTCAGTCATGGTTCATTAAACTTGCTGAGCAAGTCCTCACCCATCAGCACCCAGGCAGCTACGCTGTGTAACTGACTGATCGGCAAATAAACTGAGAGGAGTGAATCAGAGTGACTCACCCAATGGCATTTGCTATAAGGTGCCTGGTAAACATCAAGAGATGGTCCAAAGCTGTCCTCGAGCTGATCACACAGGTAGAAAATGTCTAATTTTCATTTTGTTTGGATGATTTGCAATCAATCAATGTTGTGGTTGGTTTGTAACCAGCCGGGATACCAGAGGAAATAAATAAGAATGTTTGAACAATGTTATTCAGTGGAGAGACCAGTTGGTGAGCCAAATGTCTATCTCTTCACTGGTGTAAAAATCAAATTGTTTGATGGTGTAACCGAGCTGGGTGCCGAATGATTTGTTTTACATCATTGTTCTCTAACAAAATGATGATGCGTACACGGTATCAGTGAATACCCATCACCGATGATGGAGCCAAGGTGCAAAGTTGCTAAAAATATGCAAATTTACAAATTGGAATTTGTAGGGTGCGGTACTGTTCTATGAATGAAACTTCTACTGGAACTGATTGGTGTCCATTGGTTGCGATATTCGAATGTGTAAAACTGGGTTCTGTCCAATGGAAAAATTGAGAAGCATTATCCGGCATTTTTAAAAGTATTTTACCAAAGCTGTTATGAGAATTGTGATGGATTACATGGTCCGTTAGCCAGTAAAGGCATGGTCTACTTCTAATCGTGCTCCACTGAAAAACGGACCTCTGAGATGATATTCCAATCCCTCTAATCCTAAATAAAGCTGGCCAGTGAAAAGTCAGAGCTCGAATGGGGACTGAAAGGATCCCTCACGTGCTCTTTGGCAATGCAGGAAAATAAACTAAAACCAAACAAAATGCTGGAACATCTCAGTACGTCTGACATCATCTGTGGAGAGAGAGAATGGAGCTAAAGTTTTGAGAATGAATGAGTCTTTATCAGAGCTAAAATAGAAAACTGTAACTAATCGATAAGTTAGTTCAGTCTATCTGGAATCCCCAAGAGGGTCCCACAAAGAAGCAATGCCAGGAGTGGAGAAAGGGGATGAGGATGATAAAGTATGTATTGTGATTCTCTGAGTGCATGTAGAATTAACAACATGAGTGAATAAATTTGTGAAGAAAAAAACCCAGCTCTAACAATGAAAATAATTAGGTTGCGATATATCAACTGTGTGAGTTTACAATTATTACTTGATGGGAATCAATTAAATGCGAACATTTTAAACAGAGTCTGCAGAAGTTTAGAATCTCTTTGGGAATCTTATTGCTTGGTCATAGCAACAATGAGATAAAGAACAAAAGATTTAGCAGAGATAATGTGTTTAGGAGATTGAATCAACAAATAAGAGGTGTTTACTATTGATGCTGCATCGGACAGTTATGGATGGTGTGTTTCAACTTTTCAAGTTTTCTGCCTGATCAGTGGGATTTAAGAGAAACAGATAAAGAAGACAAATTGTATTTCATAAAGCTTCCTTTTCAAAAGTCATTAAACTGGTACTACGGTTTTGGGCCAGCGGCATGATTCCAAGACATTTTGCTAAACATGTGAGAATTTAAATTCAGACTCAAATTCACACGTGAGAATTAGATGGTTTTAATTAATAATGGTGACTTCAAATTTGGGAGATTCGAAACGTTCATGACAAATCTTGTGTCGGGTGGCTCTTGGATGGATCTTTGGCCCATAAATTCAAATTAGCGGTGGAAATCCACGCACAACGAAAAACAGAAGGACTTGTTGCAAATTTAGCTGAGTTGAAAAATCGAGAGACAGCTCCCATTTGGAGCATCAGTCTTCAACTTTCAGCAGGCCCCCAACACACAACGCAGGTTCACTCGAGTCTTGACCACTTGTGATAGGGTAGGTTGGGAATACTCAGGTCTAGCTTTGAACTTGACGCTGGGTCCACAGTGATCATTTCGCCCACGTGCACTAAAAATTGGGGGCTGATCCGGGATTTAGACCATCGCTGGAACACCGTCTCCTGGCACTGGGTGAGTATCTTTACTCATCTCATCAAATCCGTGGAATACCAGTGTCCCAGTGTCAGAGCCGTGTTTCAAGGCTGCCACGATCTGAACTTGTGAACGGGGTCCATTCAATAGCTGTACAGCAGTAACGTGGGTTTAAGTTTCTTTTTGGGTGGGTGACTGGGATTGCGAACTGTGATTCATTGTGTTATTTTTACATTCCGCTGACCCCCGACAAGCCCGACCACAGACTGACTGACCACAAGGGGACCCAACAGGACAGGTGTTAACAGGTACAGGGCAGGGACATTGCCCTGGGATTTAAAGTTAAGGTATAAGGCAGGGACATTGCCCTGGGATTTAAAGTTAAGGTACAAGGCAGGGACATTGCCCTGGGATCTAAAGTTAAGGTATAAGGCAGGGACATTGCCCTGGGATCTAAAATTAAGGTATAAGGCAGGGACATTGCCCTGGGATCTAAAGTTAAGGTATAAGGCAGGAACATTGCCCTGGGATTGAAAGTTAAGGTACAAGGTAGGGTCATTGCCCTGGGATTTAAAGTTAAGGTATAAGGCAGGGAAAGCACCCTGGGAATCAAGGTTAAGAAGGATGTCCAAGGTTTCAGGCCACTGAGATCGGATTCTTGGAGTTCAGCACAAGTCCAGGCTCTGCAAGTCGGGAAGGACCTCCACAGGCGCGAAAGATCAGGCCACTGGGGGCAAAATCCGCGAGGAGTTTGCTACATGTCCGGGCGCTACTAAGTCTGGAGTCTCTGAGTGCCTCGACCGCTACAAGCAGGAGACCTCTGGTAGCGCGAAGAAACAACTACACATCAGGGGACTCCGACCCACTGTCAGCTGCACGCCAGTCAGTACCCAGGTCCGGGTGACTCCCAAGGAGATAGGGAAATGGCTGCCCTCTGAAATTCGATTTAGTGATAGGAGTTTGGGTAGGAGCTAGTGGCCCTGGTCACTGTAGTCAGTAATCTCTCCGTACACTGCGGCCTCTGCGGAGAGGCTGGACAGAGCTCCCTGGCCTCTGAGAGTGACAATCTCCCCACTACACACAGGCCGGGCTCTGCAGGATCCCACTGAAGGTACAAATATACTGACAGCGGGAACACGAGACCCGTAACCCGATCAGAGATACTCACACAAGTACCTGTGAAAGAATTAGAGCCAGGGTTGGTACATTACTGACCCTAGCAAGGAAAACTAACATGGATACAAATAGTACCACCTCTGAGTGGGGAGCAGAAGGGTCCCTCACCCGCTATCCAGCAGACAAAAACAGGAATCTAATTAAAAGCATGATGAAGGCAGGGTGGAAACCCCACGAGCCGCTTGAAACACAGCGGGAGTGATGGATAAAGGAGAAAAGGAGCAAGGATGACATGGCTTGGAACCTAACATTAAAGGCTCATGTCAGCCTTGCAGGACGAGTTCATAAATATGTACAAGACAAGTGGGAGCAAGCCGCACAGCCACAACACGCCGCTGTGATGGTCACTAACCCCGTGCTGCCAGCGCTGTCCAACTTCTCACACAAACCTCCGAGTGAGGAATGTCCCGATGGGGAATGAAATGGATCCACTCGGCCCGACAGGGGGGAGCATTCCATCGACCACCGACGCCCCCCCGTCCCAGAGCGTTATGGCAGCCCACGTTAAAATTGAGTGTGTCCCCGGAGGACAAGGAGGAGATGGGTGAGGGCAATCTGCCCAGGCTCGGATAAAGATGACCTATTTATCCCTTACGCCGGGGGGAAACACAATGAAACTGCTGGACAATCCCCCGACCCTCCAGCCCAGATCTTCTGGCAAAAACTGAAGGAGGTGCAAATTTGTCACAATCTACACAACCGGGATACAGCAGGGCTGGTAAGAGCCAAAATGCTGGAGAATTATTGGACCCGGCTCCAGGTGGAACACCAGAACGGGACCTGTTGCGCCAACTTGAGCAAGAGTCGCCGAGAGCAAAACCAAGCTCTGGTGGATTTTAAAGATGATATGACCCAAACCATGGGGCAAGGTCCTGGGAGCTGGAATGAAATCATAGGGGTAGTGCAGGGGAAGGAGCCCAAGAATACAGGCCATAGAAATCTGATGCCTTTTTTGGCCCATGGAGGGGGGATGCCCAATGCCGATTATACAGAACCTCGCGTTCCTCCAGATATATAACGACGGGCTGAGCCCACCGCACTAAGCAATCCTAAAAAACTGGGTTGGTAAACCTTTGACGAGCTAGAGAACTGGGCTATTACTGTAGACAAGCAACAGAGTAAGATCCACAGCACCAGGATAGGGGTGTCTTCCCTGGGAGCTGACGGAGGGAACTGTTACCAGCGTGAGAAACCTGGTCATTATAAAAAGGACTGCCGAATCCAGGCGCTCCCCAATCCTCCCATAACCGCGACAGGATTGGACACGACGAGTCGGTCTACCATAGAAGAAAGTTCCCAAGGAGAGAGAAAAAGAAAGAGCTACTCAGATACGACAAAACCCCAGCAAGCGCCCCTGACTTAAAGGAGAATGAAGTCCTCTCCAATACTGCGCAGCTCAGCCACCGGCAGCTGCTGGATATTATACAGACTCTGGTTCCACAAAAGACCGCATGAGTTGCGTCAGCCCCCACCCAGGAGGTGACCTCTGTATCTGGGTTAACACATCGTTAAGGGATTGGCGATGCAAAATATTCATAGATATGGGGGGCCGCGATATTCCTCAGCAACACGGCACTTCCTACGACCCACTCTTCCATTGGTGGGAGTGGGGAGAAATAGAACCACGGCCTATCAGAGCGAGGCAGTCCCACTCGAGATCGAGGACATTTTACTCCCAGTACACTTCTGGGTTTGCCCGAACCAGGAGGGAACGATCTTGGGGTTAGACCTCCTGGGGGAGTGAGGGGTGGTGGTGCATGACTTTAACAAATGCCTGCTTTGGACCACGAGGAAGAAACAAATTTGGGATTCAGGGATACTGGGTCCCCGGTAAAAATATGGCTGTGGTCCGTGTAGGAGACCATACCTACACAGCCCAAGATTGGAAAAGGGAGGGAATAACAGGGCTTCTATACCAATCATTACCACAAGTCTGGGCAGCAGGGAAACGAGACTGCAGCTTCGTAAGCTCCCCTACACATACACGGGTCGATCCACACACCCCACAAACAATACCCCATAAAGCCCGAGGGAGGATCCCTCCCTGACACATACACGGGTCGATCCACACACCCCACAAACAATACCCCATAAATTCCGACGCCTCTAACAGCCACTGAGAAAATTGTTCAGGCTTTGGTTGCCCAGAGTATCTTAAGACCCACGGTGTCCAAAACCAACTCCCCAATATGGTCAGTCTGTAAACCAGACGGAAATTACCGACTGACCATAGATTACACTTCCCCAAATAAAATAACACCCAAAGAACACCCCAATAATCGCCAGTCCCTCCACGATTTTCAATGGACTCCGACCTGAACATTGTATTTTCTTCGTGTTAGACAGAGCAAACGGATTCCGGTCCATCCCGTTTCACAGGGACTCCCAGGAAAGGTTCACCTTTATTTGTGGATTGAAATGTATAAATGGACAAACCTCCCCCAAGGGTTCCACAACAGTCCCAACATTTTCCCCCGAGTAATGAGTGAGGCCCCGTGAGGTTTGCAATCTGTCCCCATATGGAAGTACCTTCCTGCAAAATGTGGACGATGTCCTTATTGCCTCCATCAACCTCACGGGAAATCTCGGGGTCCCTGTCCACAATTGCAGACTGCGGGGTTTAAAATTTACCCAAACAAGGCACACGTTGAACAAGCTGAGGTCTGGTATTCAGGGCACAACATAAGCCATGGGAAAGAAAGCTCTCCGCTCCGATCCGAAGACCGTGATTGTAAATCTGTCCTGTCCAAACACGGTCAAAGGGTTGCGCAGAGTTGTGGGACTCTTTAACTACTGCCGGAATTTCACTGACCAGCTCGCATCCCTGGCCGAACCGATTCAGCAGCTGGTCAAAGGGGGAAAACCAGGGACAGAAACGATCGAGTGGGGACTTGAACAGGAGATAGTATACACCTGTCTAAAATCAGAACTATTAGCAGCCCCAGTCCTACGCCGGTCTAACATAACTAAACCCTTCCACCTCTTCTATGACTCAGAAGAGGGATTTTATAGCTCTGTAATAACCCAAGAATACAGGGTACCATGCAGCCGGTGGTATATTATCCCACCCGGCAATCCCCGGTAGCCGAGGGACTGTATAAATGTGTAGCAGCTCTAGATTGTGCTGCCTGGGCAGTCAGGGTTTGTGAATCGATCACTGTGTCAGGACAAATCATTTTACACACAAAACACACTATCGTCCAGCTCCTGAATACAGGCCGGCTCCGGACTGTTTTGGACACCCCTTGGTGTCCCATTGGGAAGGGGTACTCCTCCCCCGGGACCGGTCAGTCCAGATAGTGCGGGACACCGGGAAGAACCCCGCGGAGGGGCTCCTATCAGAGGGAAGTCCGCACCGCTGCCCGATTAACCCAGACACTGAAGAGGGGATTAACGACCAACCCCGAGATAACCCCCACCTCACACTGTATGTAGACTGGTTCCAAAAACGAGAAGAACGACAATACAGGAATCAGACTCAATCCCCAGTGTTTTATATAAAACTGTTAATAACAATAATAATGTATTGTAGGAGACATTCCAAAAACACAACTTGCATTGCTTCTTCCCCTCCCGGCCACCAGGGGGCCACTTCTTCCCCTCCCGGCCACCAGCGGGCCGCTTCTTCTCCTCCCAGCCAGCAGGGGGCCGCTTCTTCCCCTCCCGGCCAGCAGGGGGCCGCTTCTTCCCCTCCCGGCCACCAGGGGGCCGCTTCTTCCCCTCCCGGCCACCAGCGGGCCGCTTCTTCCCCTCCCGGCCACCAGGGGGCTGCTGCCGGGTGGCGGGGTAGAGGCAAGTTGTCTCAGATCCTTTAAAAAGTCCCTGGATGAGCACGTGGCCCATCATCACATTCAGGGCTATGGGCCCAGTGCTGGGAAATGGGCTTCGGGTGGGATGTTAGGTGGTTCACACGGGTCGGGACAGACTCGATGGGCCGAAGGGTCTCTTCTGCACTGTATGAATCTGTGATTGTGTGACGGGGAAATGTTTTTAACACAGTGACTGCTGGGATCTTGAATGTTGTGTCTGAGCCAGAGGGGGAAGAAGATTCCATCCAGAGGAGATTGAAAGGGAAGCTGAAGGGAAAATATTGACAGGGTTCCGGGGAGAGGGTGGGGGGTAGTGGGAATAGTGAAACTGCTCTTGCAGGATGTCCATCCTGGCTTGACGGGCTGAATGGCCTCCTGTGCTGTCCACATTCTATGATTCACACACAAGTGAATCTCTCAGTGTCTATTAGGCCCCACTCGTTCCTCCCTGATCAGTTCCAGCATTTCAAGCTCAGATCCCAGTGCTTTGTGAGGAGTAAAGCACAAATAGGAATGAGTGTGTGGGAGAGTTTCTAAATGTGTATATGTTTTTTCTGTGAGTGTGTGTGTGTCTGTCTGTGTATTTCAATGTGTGTCTCTCTGTGTCGGTGAGCATGTGCATGTGTGTGTGTGTGTCTCTCTCTCTCTCTCTCTTAGGGTGCACAAGTGTCTCTGTCTGTGTCTGTGTGTGTCTCTCTCTCTGTGTATCTCAGTGTGTGTGTTT